>JARHVA010002894.1:635000-740000 GCA_037957365.1 Torreya grandis | reverse complement strand
TCATTCCTCCATTTTGAGGTGACGGGAAGTAGAAACTAGTAGTTAATTTACCTCAAAAGGTTAAGATAGTTGTGTAAGTTATGTATGGATCATGTAACATATAAGAGTAGCATATATAGGTAGATATAGAAATGAGTTACATAGTATGTGATCACATCAAGTCCTAATATACATTATCCAAAATATGGAAACATCTAGAGAGTAACAAGATCATCAAAAAATAAATCATGCACACAAGAGTACTTAAAAGCAAAACAAAAGGTAATTGTCTAAGGAAACATATAATTGGCATGTTTAATTTCCACATAATTTAAGGAACAAGAGGTATTAAAATTATATAGAGAATATAATAAAATATTCAAATTTCTACATATATAAAACTATGACATACTCAAAATGTCGTAATTGGAAAACAAAATAACTAGACTATAAGAAATTGATCATATTCAAATGCTCAGACAAGAAAGATAATAGTAGGAAATAAACACACTCAATGAAATGATAAAAAATTAAACCATGGAATCATAAGCAACCAGCATAAGCATATCATATTAGTCCCTAGATATATGTGTTAGAAAATAATGTTAAGTACATAGCATAATAAGTACACTACAAAAGATGTAAGCATGGATAAAGGCATATGTAACTCCATAAACTTAATCATGATAATTGAAAAATATCATATAGTAATATAACTTAGGTATATCATAATCAAGGAAAGAGGATGCCCTAAATTTATTGAGTACACGAGTATAGAGATGGCCTAACATTTGTATGCACATCTAACATGTGCATGGGTATGCTTATATAACACTCAAAATATGAGAGAAAAATATGTGTGTATATATAAATAAATTATATGTTATCTATCAATATGGAACCAATAACTTAGATGCCAAGGAATAAATAATACATGAAAATGCTGTAAAAAAAATGAATTTTGAATTTTTATTTTGTATTTTTGGAATATTTTGGAATAAAATACTATCCTATGATATCATCCAAGGAATGTTCATATGTATCTCCCCATTCACAACCTTGGGCAATAAACTAGGGGTACTACTAAGGACCATGTATAAGTGTGAAATTTGGCACTATAGGATTGGTGATGCTTTGTGTATGTATAATAAGACTCTATGGCCATAAATAAATAATAGAAGGAATGTGGGTTCATGGAACCCATCATTGGGTGCTCTATGGTTTCTTTGGAATGGCAAAAATAGGAACATGTGTAGTTTTTATATGGAACTAAATATGTTGTGTCAGAGTAAATGAGGATTCCATGAAATCCATTATGTATCTATGATGTTATGGTATCTCAAGTACTAGCCACCTAAGAAATGGTATTTCTTGTTGCTTATGCTTTTGCATATGATTAGCCTTAGTAGGTGTTATAATTAACTACTTGAGCATAAACTTCTCATATTAAAGTGTATGTTCGTATGAAAATCTAAAAACTTTAGTTTCCCTAGTGGCATGATTGTATTTACCATACCCATGCACTATAGAAGGTATTGTGCAGAGTGTATATATCCAAGGTCATCCTAATAACATATTAAAGGCACCTGTGTATGGTATAAATGAATATTTAGTGACCACATGATTTGGACCAGCCTATAAAGGTAATTAAATATCACCAATGACTTGTTGGGAGGTCCCATCAAATGATCTAACATAGGAAACATTTTCCATGATGTTGATAGATAAGTGTGATAATAACTTATATGTAATTGGTTTGAATGATTTTACTAATTGTATTTTTAAATCATAGATGTTCCTTAGATCATGTCCTTGAGGATTCATAGAAACAATATAGTCAAAATTTTATCATTGGAGAAAAATCAAGACATGCCACATAGAAATATCAAAATTGTTATTCATGATCACCCTTTACATCATAAAATGTTAATTTATATGCAAAAAAATAAGTTATAAAGGGGTGAAAATATATTTCAAGTGTAATAGGGTAATTAAACACCTCTTCTGAGTCACTATCATAAGGTTACTTCATATACTTATTTTCAATATTTGTAACTATATATTGCAAAAGTTTTATAGTTTAGATAATATCTTGCACATTTTGATCACTAAGGTTTGACGTTCAAGAATTCAAAAAAGGAGGCTTATCCATAATTTTTGTTTAGATAGGAATTAAACCCATTAATTGGATACCACCTAATGATTCACCATCACTAGGTGAGGAAGCCTTAAATTTAGTATGCTTACTAATTTTACCCCTTTTAAAATACAAAAAAGCATCTATTAATCCCTTATTTTTATTGATAGAGTAACTAATTTTTTACTATATTCTATTTGAAAATGATTTTTTGAATTTATATTTTCCATTGGTTATAAATTAAAAAAATAGAATTTGAAAAAGTAATTTACAATAACTCAACAATCAAAACAAAAAACCCTAGGTTAATCTAGGGTTTTGAGATAAAAGATCAATTTCACCAAATTTTTAACCTTGAATTGTTAATAAGGGGGTATATAGGGTTAATAAATATAAATTATTAATCACAAGGTTGATAATTATTTCTATAGTAGGTTAATTAATTTTCAAACTTGGATAAATAATAGTCTAAATTTAAATCCTAAGATATGCCAAAAATAGAAAGAAAAAGTATTGATTGATATTGAAATAAATATAAAACAAGAGTTATTAGTTAGTTTTACTTTGAGAATGTGAATTGGGATGAAATGATTTGGAATAGGAATTGATTGGGATCTTATAACAGTCATTAGATTCTATAATTTTGTATTATGGAGTCTTGAAAACTTGCATCAGATCTTGACAATTGCATTGATGATGATGTTCAAGATGGACACATGTGCCCTATATGGAATACTTACTAGATATGAATGTGACAAGTGGAGACTTTTAGGTTTTATTTCACCTTTATTTTTATGTATGAAAATCATGTGCATAAGTTTTTGTTATTTATTAAATGATAAAACCATAGATTTATCACCCTTGGAGTGACTTTGGAAAAAATGGGTTAGTGGTAATATAGTGTTGAGTTTCCCCAAGGATACTTATATTTATGTACATTAACAACATATAAAATACTTTGACTATGCCCTCAAATTATGTAGTTATCCCTTATATGTTGGATTGTGTGTGCATAAGGATAATATATGTAATAAGAAACTAGATACAATGATTTAGCTTGTAACTTAGCAAATATGGATCATGTGTTGTTCCTTAAGTACTTCAAACATGTAGGAATACTATTTATAGGATTTATATGTAAGGATGAATAGGTTAGGTTTACTCACTTAAATGGTTAATTAAGTACTTTTTGGTAAGTTGCCTTATGATTCCCTGATATTTGATAGGTGATGAAAGAAATAGGTTTGATATTGTATACATACCAATACCTTTTATAAATATGTCACACCAAATCACTTAGGCCTATCTCTAGGATACATTTCATTTTCAAATTAGATGAATTTTAGGAACTTTACACTTAGTTGGAATAGGGACACCTACATCAACATCAATGTTTATTTGGGATGCAATTGTTAAAGAAGATAAAAACCATGTCCATTTACAAAATTAGAAGAAAGCAATAATAAACATGTTTAGAGCATTTTTCATAGTATATAATGCCTACTCATTGAAATAACATATGGTTGGATAATGATATAATTAATTTAGGCAAAAAGAGATAGTGAACATGAACCTTTCACTAGTGAGTAAGTATTAGAGATGAAGGTTAAAAAATGATAGGTAATATAGAATGCCTAATCATCAAAATAACATATGGTTGGATTATGAAATAAGAAATTTAGGCAAAAAGTGATGGTGAACATGATCATTTCACTAGTGAATAAGTATTAGAGATGAAGGTTACAAAAATGATAGGTATTTTCCAAGTGTACTAGACTGAGGTTCTATATAATTTAGATTTAGTGACTAAATATAGGTATTTTCTAAGTGTATAGGATTCAGGTACTATATAAATCAGATTTTAGTATCTAAAATTTCCACTCTTTAATCTAGCACTGAAATTGCTAGCTTAAAAGAAATAAATGCATACCTAGGTGTGTATAACATATCTTACCTTTACATGAGCCCAACTTGAGTGATTTTATGGTGACTAAACTAAAAATAAGGGCATATTAAATTATATAATTATTCTATGAAATTTGAAATTGAAAGGATATGAAATGATTAAAAGTAAGAAGATCAAGGTTAGGAGTACAATTATGTGTTGATGTAACCATCTTGCCTTTTATAAATTTGATTTGAAATTATTTTTTGTTATTAATCATTTAAATGAGTGATTCATACTCTATGATATTTTTGGTAAAATAAAAACCAATGTGAAATGCCTTATGAATGAGATCCCCTTGTGGCATTATGAATAAAATATGGATCTTGATCCATGAGAAGTCTAGGAACCATAAATATAAAGGGTCCATTGTTGAGGCACAAAATAATTGTCATCTAGATTCATGATTGACTCATCATGAAAATTAAAAATAATCTACTTGGTATTTTAAAAGGGTGCTTCATCAAACTTATCTATAATTGCATTCCCCTTAATGGCCTTTTGATGAACATATTCAATCTAAAATTCACTCAAGAGTATGATCCGCTTGACCATACAATTAGTCAAGGTTGCCTTGGAAGTAGGTATCTAAGTGATTCCACCTTAGCAATGCAAATGGTTGTGTTATTAAGTATATAATGTAACAAATTTTAGCATACAAACACCATGATTAAGTATGAGTAACCAATGTGAGGCTTAAATAATATATGGATTATTCTTTCCCCTGATCATTTTATTATGTTAAGAATGCCCCAAGGTATAATCAGCTATTGATATGTTTAGAAACAATAGATTTATAATTGTAGGTGGAGCTAGAGTAGCTAGATTTGATAGATATTCCTTTAATTTCTCAAATGCTTGTTGACAATTAGTATTATAAGATAAAATATTATCTTTCTTTAGAAGATGGTCAAAGGGATGGAATCTATATACCAATTGATAAATAAACCACCCAATAGATTAGATCTTACCTTACAGGCTACGAAGTTGTTTTAGATTAAAAGGTGGAGGCATTATTATAATGCCCTTAAACTTAACTAGATAAACTTTAATTCCTCATTGAGAGATAATGAAACCTAGAAATTTTCCTGAAGTAACACAAAATATAAACTTTTTAGCGTTAAGCATGACTTTGTATTGATGAAGTCATTCAAAAAAAATTCATAATACATCTAGATGCCCTGATTTAGTCTTGGATTTTCCTAAAACATCATCTAATTAGTATTCAAAAATATCATACATCATGTCATGTAAAATGATAATCATGGTACATTGGTATGTGGCATCAACATTATTAAATACAAATAACATCACTTGATAACATAATGATCCTTATAGAGTGGTGAACATTCCCTTTTATTGGTCTTCAGTTGTAATTTAGATCTAGTTATATCCTGAGAATGCATCCCTAAGAGATAGCATCTCATACCATGTCCTAGAATTCACAATCATATAGATTTTAGGCAAAATAAAGTCATCCTTTGGGCATGCTTTATTGATATCTCTAAATTTGGTACATAACTAGATTCCTTGTATCTTTTTTTTACAAGGACTATATTAGATATCCACTCTAAATAATTAATAGGATGGTTACACCTTGCCTCTAATAGTTTTTTTAGTTCTTTCTTGACAATAATGACTATATGATGGTGTATTTTCTCAATTTATCTTCGATTATATTGGTGTTAGTGTGTACAATAAGGTGATGGAAAACAAAATTTGGGTCCAAACCAAGCATATTTGAATAAAATCAAGGAAAATATAAAAAAACTCATGAATGAGGGTAGTAAGAATCTCACATTATTCTTTAGTGAGGTATGGTCCCAAGTTTGATCCTTTTGGGATCAACATGTGTTCTAATGTTGACTTCATCAATATCCTCCATAATAAGTGTGGAACCATCTTTTAAAATATTCATCAAAGTAGTACATTGGTATTCATATTTGTTAGGGACTAAACTTGTTCATCAAGTGTGCCCAGTGATGAAGAATTTGAATAACCAAGGTCTAGTAAAGGCCATTTGGTAAAGGCATGTGGGAAATCTTGAGTTAATTGATCAAAGACTTTCTAATCTTCTAAATTTATTATTGAGTGGCATGAAGTTATATAACTAGAAGAGGCTTGGGATTTATTTGAAATAAGGATAACTTCACCATATATGGCTCTTGATACATGTTTTCACAATGGGACATGTCTTTTTCTTTTCTTTTACTGTTGTCTAAAATTTCCTCAAAGAGGTTTTCACTTTGGTACCTCAATGTTTGATTTTATTTATCTTTTTTTATCACTAAGTTCAGCTTCTCTCCAAAATATGCAAAAAGGTCCAATGCCATATAAAATCCCTATTTTATTATCACCATGTGTAAAATTATCTCTAAAACCTATAAATTTATGCTTTGCCTCATTGTAATAAAAATCATCTAATGGTATATGAGAATTTTGTTAGTCCTATTTTATCAATTGGGGATGATGAAGGAAAAGAGAGGGATAATATGGCATATTAATAATGGTATAGATAGTATTAGGGTCAAATAAATTGGTATCATCCAACTCATCATAGATGTTATAATAGGAATATGTGTTGTTATTAACATTGTCTATGTTAGATGATAAATTAGAATCACTATCAAGATCTAAAGGGTCACCCCCAAGTGGTTTTCATTAAATACCTTAAGTTACTTTATGTTTAGAAATGGATACTGACTCAATAATTCCTTCATATTTTTCCCCCAAGCCTTTGTCCTTGTATGTTTGGTTATCCATTATCCTCTTTGGAATCAGATACTTTGTATTTTGGTAGTAGGTGGAAAAATCAAACTTGTATAATCATGAGTCATCATCAACCTTGACCTATTATTTCTCATGGGAAGTGGTTTTAATGAAAAGCATAGGTATTTTATAATGATAATTATCCTTTTTACACCATTAAATTTTAGGATTTTTCACTTTAGGCCTACCATATGCTTTATGCATTATAGGAAGCTTGTTTATATGGAAAGCATTAATGATTTTGTATTCCCTAGGGACATCTTCTTGAACAGTGAAATGATTGGATATTATATTAAGAAATTTAGATGAATTAGAAGCAAGAGTACTTGGATATATATATTTGGATTTAATCAATTGATCAACTACCTCGTTGTCTTTTATGGGAAGAGGTTCTATGCTACAAAGATAGTTTTAACTTTTGTATTTTTCTTCCAAATGTTTACAAAATTAATATGGATGTAAGTCACTAGGAATCATAAATTATAACCCATAATGTGTAAAATTGATAAATTGATGAAGAGTATAAGGTACAACACATACTTCATGAATCAATGGTCACCCAAAGATAAAGTTATATGATAGTTCTGAATCAAGAATATGTCACATAATATTTTGGGTTAAAGGCCCAATGATAATAGGTAAAAAAAATGGTACCCTAAGATTCTCATTCCTCATTATCATACTATTTTATAATGATGGAATATGGTTGAGGATCTACTACTATGTATCCAAAATGTTTGACTAACTCTAGATTTGTAAAATTTATCCCCAAACCATTGTCTATGAGGACTCTTTTAAGTTTATGTTATGAAATGACCGCTTCTATGTAAAGCAAGTTATTATGCAAAGTTCCAAGGGATAATATATCCATTTGATCAGAGGTGAGTTATTGGCATGGAAGTAGATGACTCATAAGTGTTTGGAATTTATCAAGTGCAATGTCACTCAGAACCTTGGACTTACCTAAAATCTCATTCAATATGCTCTTATGGGCATTTGGTGTATGCAAACGATCTAAAAAAGGAAATTTACACTAGTATATTTTATATTTGTTCCACAATATCATAAGGTTTATCATTAATAGGAGAAATGGTGTTGGTTTCTTGAGGCAAAGGACCTTGAATGGTAGTTTAAGAGGAATAAGGTGTAGGATCTTGAATGGTAACCTTAGAGTGTTGAGTTGAGATTGTGTAACCTTGAGTTAGTGGAGGGTTGTTATAATTATAATAAGGGATATGAAGACATAAAATGGTAAATATTGGTTGTTTATTTGTAATTTGGACCATTATGAGCCAAAGGACAATTTCTAAAATAGAGTTGGAGGTCCTAGAATGAATAGTGAAGGTCTTTGAGCATTGTTTACAATTGGATTATGATTGATATTAATGGTACTAATGTGTCCAATAGTGATGAAACCTATAAAATTGTAGTTGTAAGGGACACTTTTATAATTGACTTGATTAGAAATGGTATCTTGACATTGATTCTAGTTTTATTACTATTGTTTTGTTTTTTATGAGGAGGTCTATTCTTATTATTATTGATATTGGAATTATGTTATGGAAATGGGTGTTCTAATAGAGACCCAAATCTTGATTAGATGTTGTGGTTTTATTATGAAAAACTATTTCACCACTTTCAAGAAAATATTGAATAAGATGGTGAAGTTAAACACATTTGTGAATGAAATGGCCTTTAATATGATAATAATCACAAAATTCATTCTCATTATACTAATCAAGTTTAGATTGGTTTTCTAGAAATTGTTTTCATACTATCCAAATGATCATGTTGGTGGTAACTATATTTTGGAAAACTATATCAATAAGCTCATCGAGATAATTTTTTTTATGATAATGACCTCTTCTCAGAGGTGGTCTTTTCAAATAAATAAGTTAAGTAGGTGGTTTCTCTTAAATAGTCGATGGATGCACCATTTGCACATGTTATGATTTAGTTACCCCAACTACTATAACATATATATTCATGTTGAATGGTTTAGTCTTCTTTGATGTAATTACTTGAAATTGCATATGAGCTTGTTATTCAACCTTATTATAGGCCTATTTTTGAGAAAAAAGCTTAACTATTCTTTTGTCAATTAGATATTTCTCAACCTATATTCCCTTAGAAATATCTTATTTAAATGTGTTGAAACAAATAAACTTGAGGTTATGCACAACATCAAATTATATATTGACAATGAACATATGGCCAATTATTTGTTAGGGAGATTATATGGGATTATAATATCTAAGGACCACCACTGTTGTAAATAATTAGCAAATATTTATCCTCCACATTGTTTAGTCTGACATAGATAAACCATAGTCATCTTATGTTCTATTTTTAAAGAGAAGTGTTACATGAATCTCTCAGATAAATTATCAAAGTTGTTAGCATAATTATTGGGTAGACTAAAGAACCATTATAAGGCATGTCTAGACCAACTATGGGGGAACAAGTGAAGTAAGTATATAGGGCTATACACAAGTTCTTGACATTAAACAAAGAATTGTTTTATATGCTATTTGGTATCGCCTTTTATTTTTTCTTTTTTGGCTTTGGAAATCTCAAAGTGATGCAAAAAAATTATCTGAAGATAGATCATATCAAAAGTATAGTGGCATTGTCATCTAATTTAAACTTATCACTCTGATTTCTTTCCTGAATGGCCTATACTACATCTTTGACCTCTTGAAAATATTAAAAGGTAGTACTAGAGTGAGAAGAATTGGATAAATTTTTTTGGGTATTAGAAGGTATAGTATCTTGACCCATATAAAGAAGTGTACATAATTTTGAGGAATGTGTGTGGGTAGTTTTTCCAAGAATATTCACTCTTTGAGTAGAGTTGTATTACTAATAGGGGACTTATTATTGGTATGGCATTGGTTGCTTAATGAATCATTGATTTAGAGGGAATTGATGCCTGAATGGAGGAATGATATGAAACAAAACTTGTTGGGATTAGAGGGGAACCTATTGCTGATTCCTAGGAATTTGTTGCATAAGGGGAACTTGTTGTTGGTTAAATGGCACAATTTTTTGTTTAAAGAGGATTTATGTTGAATAAAATTGATAATTGATTGAATAATAGAAACATGTTGTTTATTAGATAATGTTGGTTGGGTACTTATTGACACATATTTCAATAGCATGTTTGTCACCACCTATTGAGGTGGAAGATTAGTTTCCACTTGTTTAAGTGGAGGAATGGTTAGCACTTGTTGAAGTGGGGTACTTAAAACATGTTATTATGGATCAAGTGGGTTTAAATCTTGTTGTTTCAATGTATTTTAAATGTTGGATGTAGAAGGTCATTGAGAATATAGAATAATGTTTTATTGTGTGTTATATGGTACTTAATATGGGTTGAAACATGCTACCTGAGAGCTATCCACAACATGTTGTGTAGAATGCACATGGATATTAGAGCCAAGATTAGGCAGAAGATTAGTTAAAATATGGATTTTATAAAAATATACACAATTAAATTTTTTGTGGAAAATGGATTTAGATTATGCATGAGCTAAGTAGACAGATCCAATGGTGGGATTTTTACCTTTTAATAGAACCACAGATTTAGATATATTATTCATAACAATATTATACTATTATATTTGTCAAGAAATAAGTTGTATTTATGTGGGTGGGTGAATAAGTTGACCCTTTCATTTATCTATCACAATTATTGCTTGATTATAAGTTTGGTTTTGGCTAGAGGAAACTTGGTTGTTGAATAATGTAAGAGGTATTTCCTTAGGTATTCTAACAAGAGAGAAAAAATCATCTAGGGAAAAAAAGGTGGAAACTTTGCACCTATTTTGAACAATCTAAAAATATGTTTGTCTTTGTTATAAAATAGTTGTCAATTAAGCTAATATTGTTAATATTCATTGCTAAGTGGTGTATTGACAAGGTATGTTATATTAGATCTATGCTTGGTATGAAATGGCACATGAGAAATGTATGGTTAGTATTTTACTTTTTCAACATTATGTGATACAAACCAAAGGTATGGGTTATGTTTTTTTATTTCAACATTGGATGGTGTTAGCAAGGTATTACTGATTTTCTTCATCTTCTACATAGACATCATATCGATAGGGATTGTAAACTACCTCATCATTAAATAAGATATTTTAAATGACCCGACTATGCATGTACTTAGGCATGTCTAATTTTATAATATACATCTTGAAAGGATATTCAATGCTTTTATCTTCACTAGGTATGTGACTTCACTTGAAATATCACATGGAAATTGGTTTGAGGTAAGATTATAGGCTTATGTTAAGATAAAACTCAATTTTTAAGACATCAATAAAAGGTATGCCATGTAAATGTTTCAAATGTGTTTTTAAAATGATAAAACCACAAGTTTTGGGGCATAGTAGTTGTAAGTGTAAATGTTTAATTTTTGGATTCAGGAAACTTTTTTAATTTGGTCTTGTCTTGAAAGGATTTACCATTATCAACCAGAGACCAATTATTGTGCCAACCTTTACACATTACAAGTTTTTAAAAGTGCCTCAAATAGGTCATGTTTCCTTTCTTTATATATAAATTCAAGTTTCTAAGATAAAAACCTTTAGATACAAGACCAAATTCTTTTCAAATTAGGTTTTGTCTTGAAAGGATTTGATCTTAGAAACTTGACTTTCTAGATAAAGAAAGGAAACTTGACCTATTTGAGGCACTTTTAGAAACTTTGGAATGTGTAAAGGTTGGCACAATAATTGGTCTTTAGTTGATAATGGTAAATCAAGATTTGAACTAGGTTTTAAGCATTTGAATTCAAAAAGTAATTGGTCTTGGTATAATTTATCTAGAATTAGAACTCAATCTTGGAAATTTGAATTAGTTTTAGAAATTGGTCCTAGTTTAGCCTTGTAAAGAAGGTGATCCGGAATTGGAACTTGGATTTTGAACTTAGGTTTGTATTAAATAAAATGGCATAACAACATAACATGAACAAGAATTTGGAATTTGGTTTAACTTTGAAAAGAAACTTGACTTGGTTTGAAATGTTAATTTGGTTTAGATAAGACTTTTGGTTCAAATTGGTCAGCCTAATGGCATGGTTTGGACATGCAAGATAGGTATTTGGACCAAGTTTTAAAATGTCTTTTTTATTTGACCCAAAATTTTGAGTGAGTAATTCATCATTGTTTTTGTATAAAAAATTTTTGGTCTTGGACTTGGTTTGTTTGGTTTGGTCTCAAGTATAAACAAGGTTTCAACACAATAATCAAGTAATAACACACAAACATTATAAGGTAATTTAATAACTAGAATGGTCTTACATCACATACATTGAACCTTTGAAACACTTGCCTCGAGAAAGGATTATAAAATTTAAATTTTCATTAAATAAATTATATAATTATCAGTGTTATTTTAACCCCGCCCTTCTCTATCACAGTTTGTATGATTAAGGTGATCTTTAGAGGATGTTACCTCTATACCCCTACATTAATGAATGATCTATGGTAAGAGATGAATCTTAAAATTAATCCAAGATTGTTAAATTCATTATAGGGTCTTGTTCCTTCATAACCACTTCAACCATAAGGCTCTTAGTAAAGTACTACTAGATTTGGGATTTCCTTATAATTTTACTTTGGATTTCTAGATGGTTCCTATATAAAAAATATAGTAGACAATACATGAAAACCAATTCATCAATTAATATGTCCAATATTATTTCAAATATTACCCCTTTTAAGGGCACCACACCTTAGCCTAAGATATTGGAAATAACTCCTCGAGGCTACTCTCCTGACATGGCAATGTGCAAGCACAAATCCAAGCCTTTACAATGGAAACATTCCTCCATTTGTATACCACACTAGATAAGATGGGTTTAGTACCATGTTAATAAATCAATTCCTATGTAAACCCACCCCTAAAGATTGGTGGGAATGTGATGAAATCCACCCCACGTAGTCAAATGAAAAATAGGCTAAAGGAAAATAGGAATATTTACATTTCTAACTCACCCAAAAAGGGGAGAGAATATATGTAAAATAAAATTGTGCCCAAAACCCCTTTTTGCTTTCTTGAAGATATAGGGACCCACTTTTATCCAAATTTAGCCTTATTTTTAAGCCTTTATTTTATATGTTTATACCATTTATTGAGAAAATTTATTCTTAGTTTTCATACTTAGAAGAATTTGGAAATATAGCATGGTATTGCATATTTTATGAGCTAACCCTATTAATTCCTTTTGGGAGTTTGATGAACCATGCAAGTTTTTAGACTTAGTTTATTTGGAAAAATTCATTCAAAGATTTATTCATCAGGGTTTTTGTTCAGGCATTGTGCTCAGACATTTTGTCTAATAGATGTAGTTTCTGGGGTTTTAATTTTGAGTATATATCTAGGAACTTATTCAACATTTGTTCATCAGCATTTGATCATCAACACTTGTCCATTCATGATTTAAGTTGTGGGAATTTTTGGGTCTTCAAAAATTTTGTAGGCTTTTAGGGTTTTTACATTAGATATTTTATCCAAAACAATTATCCTAAAAAGGATTTCTCTTTACCAGAAGGTTTAGGTATTTAGAATTTTTATTTAGACATTCTATCTTATGGAATTTTAGATCTTTGGGCTTTCTACTATGGACATTTTTTTGATAGACCATAAATATTTATACATATGTTTCAGATATTTTATATAATGGGAATTAGGTCTTCAAAGTTTTTATTCATGTCTTTTGAGAAGAATAGTCCCAAAAAAAATCATGAATAAATGATCCCCAAAATATTAAAAAAATCATAGTTAGCTGAATAAAACTAAAATACTTCTTATTAGTTTGCTAAAGTCGACTGCCAAATAGAACTAATGAAATTTAAACTACATAGAGAATAAAAATTTGATGAACATTGGGAATTTATATCGCATTAAATTGTAATAAATGATAAATCCATATAAATGACATGAAACCATTGAATCCTTCATTGCTTTAAAACAAGCTTGCATCTAAAGTCTATTGATATCCTACATGACAAAAGCTCTAACTAATACCTATGAGAATATTGAGTGTAAAACTAGTGACTAGTGGAAGTGATAATTGTTAATAGAACATGAAGAGAACCTAAAAGAGACTATAAGAACTCCAATTACATGCAAGTAACAATGGAATATTCATTCAGACCATTTAGGGGAGTAGTTACACCATTACCATATTAAATTAAGGATTTAAAGGAGTTTGTGGATACAATATTTGATGTTATAGAATTTGACAACCAATACATGAATTATTCAAAATTATGGGACATAATTGATTCTATTAAAATATTTTCATTATATGGAAACATCTCCCCCTCAAATTACTTATTTATTAAGGGTTTGTTAGCCCTAAAAAGACAAGGATTATATTCTACTACTGCCAAGCCTGAGGTGATGCCATGCATTGACCTCGTTCATGACTTGTTATTTGTAATCAAGGTCATGTAAGATGACTTAATGCATCATATTGGTAACCTAAAATTTGTATCATATATCATAATATCATATTTCTATAGATACTTGTCATTACCCGTACTAGATGCTTATTTTGACAAGCACAGTCTAGTCTAATGGAATCAAGAAAATATAATGGAGAAGGTATTATCTTTATGGATTCCCCCCAATGAGAATATTTCATTCAAAGGTAATAATAAAAAGGGTCATACTCTCATCAACATGTTTATGATGGGAGTACATATAGGTATGACACTACTGAACAAACTTAATGGCATGTTGGACATCCATTTTCTCCATTTAGATTAGGTGTCGTTACTACACATGATACTAACCAATGGTGTCATGATCACATTAGGAGAGATTATTATTTTTCATTTGAGGGAATAGGTCATCTCCAAAGATAATTTGCCCACTCTTATAGGCAATTTTTACATGATGTCATATTTGTTGGATATCATTATGGGGATTATTTACAATGTTCTCGATGAGCTATGGAGTCCATCCACCAATTGTAAGAAAACCAAAATTTATGACCATTTTCAATTCATTCACATCTATGATTATACTAAGTATATGGTAAAGATTTTTGAAGATGTTTATCCCAAATTTTGTTATGTTATTCATGGTTCACTAATGCCCAGGATCAGATCCATCATTATAAAGACACTTTCTACTAGAGGTGACTATTTTCTATATTTAGACTTCACCATTATTTTGATATAGGGAAATAAGGTTCATCCCCTATGCCTCCATAAGTATGTACCTAATAATTTGGATGAGAATAAATTTATTTCCAATTATGGTGGAGCATAGAAAAGGAACTATCTAGGACAAAGAAAAGATCATTCTTTTGCCACCACATAGTTATTGGATAAACGGTATATACAACGAGAAAGAACTTTGGAGAAGTTGGTGGCAAGAGGAATATCTATCACTTCCTTACACTTCCATATAGGGATTTGGGTCCCCATGGATCCATTCAAAAGCATATATAAGGCTTCAATAACCCTTACAACCACATCCACCATCCTTATGATTTATTGTTCATGAATACACAAAATTATGAGTAAGTCATGGAGAGAGAAAGAATTATTCAATTCAAGGAGGATCACTTGTGGATGATCTAATAGGAACCTTCCATCTTTGTGATGGAATTGGATATCATAAAGTCACTCTTTGCAGGATGGACACATTTAAATTTTTAGAAGGGCTAGTCCACATAACAATCAAAGGACTAAGGAGGTTCCTCATCACAATGACCCCCTCTGAAGCTAAAATTTTAATAAAAAGGAACCTAAGGTAACTGAACTTGACCCCAAATGAGCACAAGTAGAAGACCCCATCAATTTGGACTCTAATGAGGAAGAGAAAGTAAAGGTAAACATATTTGTTAACTTAATTTAAATGCCTAATAATTATTCACCAAGCACAAGATTCTACGTTTTTAGGGGTAGCAGTAGATGAAGCACCTACATCAGGGAAATAAGGCCCCTCCTCATAGCCAAATCACACCATTTTCTACATAAGGAATCCAAGGACTCCTATAGGTAGTCTTATAGTTGAGAAATTTCAATGCTTACCTATAGTGACCCAAAAAGTAGAGCTGGAAGAAGGGGAAGAAGTTGACTTGGAAGAAAAAGATGGTGATGAGGAAGAAAAGCTATAATTAGCCAAGTCTTTAAGCCTATAATTTGACAAGGGTAAAGAAACATTTGAGGAAGATACCCTAGGTACCCAGTCTATTAAGACAACTTATTTATCCTCTACTTCTATTCTTATGTTTGGTGTTGTGTCTATTTAGTATATTTTAATAACTCCTAAGGGGAAGTTTCTACTTCCACCATCATTGATCTATTTTCCACTACCTCTTTTGTATAATTTCCATTACTCACCCTAAAGGTTGAGAAGGATGTTTCTACCACTATTACCTCATTCCCCTCCATTGATCCATTTTACACCACCATTCCATCCACTTCATCATGGTTGCTTCTAATATTCTTTCTATCACTATCACTATTAAATCAATGAAAAAGAAGATAACATCTAGAAATATAGAAATAACTATGGCCACCCCATAACTTTATGATCAATCCACCCAAATCACCCTTCCTATGCCTTCCACCCTTTGATCTGAAGAGACTATTATGACAAGTGAAGGCAAGGGAAAAACGTAAAAATCATAAATATTCATAGTCCATCCACTCCCTCAATTTGGAGAAGTGGATTGGTCTATAATCATTTGGCCCTCCTTACCTAAAACTATTGTTCATGCATGAAAGAAAAAATAAGCAACTGAGGAGTTTGAGGAAGAGGTTGTAGTTAGAACCTTAGAAGATATAGATGTTAATTAGTTGATAAATCCTTCCTATTCCATGGATTTAAGGACTTAAACATCTCAATTACCTAGTTTTAAAATCATAGAGCTTCCCTCTATTACCACCTTATTTGACAAACCATCTAAGAGCATTCAAAGGGTGAAGAAGAGGAAGCTAGAATATGACAAAGGAATGGAATTGATTCTTAAAGAGAGATAAGAGGTATTTTACCTTATTAAGAGATATAATAGGTAGTTGGGGTAGTCCCCATATGTTGAAGACTTTAGATATCTTATCGAAGCTCAAAAAAAAAATTATGGTGGAAATCAATGAAGTTATAGAGATGACTAGACAAGAGTTGGATGATGAGATAGAGTAATTGAAGGAATAATCCAAAAATATGCATATAACATCTAGCATAGAGGTTGAGTTCCAAGAAGTATCTAAATTTTATAATTCATTAGAAGAATAGGAATTCATGAGGGTTGATCTATCCCATGCATTAATAAAACTAATGAAATATCTAATTCTCTAAAAAGCAATGGTAATAAATTAAAGATGTTGATTATATACATAGGTAATAAAGTTTATATCAACCTAAACATTATGACACCACTAGAGGCATCTAGTGACCTTAACCTAGTAGCCATAAGGATAAAAGAAGCAAGGGAATGGTTGAAAATAGTTTGGGATTTACTCCCCAAATATCAAGAGCATGAGGCTCTCATTATTCACATTTTGAATGATCTCAAATTGTCCAAGGTCAAGGATGATACAAGAAAATTGATCAATAAGTTCAATTTTGATCAACTCATATAGGAGGTCATAGATAATTTCAATCAAATTCTACAAGGGATTTGATTAGAGGACATAGAGATTGAGCTAAGCTTCACTAGGAAGAAGAATATTGAAGTAGAGATCTTCACGATAAATTTCCAAATGACCAAATCAGAACATGCAAAGCTCTTGGGCCAATTTAGTAAAATACAAAAACTACCCCTACTAAACTTAGAAATCATTAGGAAATATCATGATTCTTCTCATAAGTGTTACTAGGAGATTGAAGCAAAGAATAAACAAGCTCAAGTTGCTACTTCTAGTGCCACATCAACATCAATAATTTTTAAATCTACTACCACCACCTCTACAATAACTAAAGTCTATACAACTATTAAAATTGAATAGCATTGAAATCCTAGGATTCTATGCATGGACATTTTTTAATAGTACATATATTATATATACTTGTATTTTTATTTGAGATAAATTTTAAAGTTTCCTACTTTTGCTATATTCATGCACATGTGTCATGGTTTTTATAAAGGCTAACTTACACTATTTGATATCTATAAGATAAAATCTATATGATTTCGACCGTAGTTATAACCTAGGTTATAAATATTACATGTAATTAATTTTGCATGAACTTGGAGGATGAGGACACCCCTTCCCAAAGTCTATTTAAATAATTATAATCCATAGCTTGGATTGGGTTAGATAATTTTAAATATACAGGAAAAAATCAATTTAAATTATCTAGTCATGTGTTTTCATGTTTTATTTCCACTATTTGTATAATCAGTTTGATTTCTTTCATTATATGAATTAATAATCCTTAGTGTATAAAGCTACAAATGGGTTATTGATTGTCTTTATTGATGTAATAATCTTAGATGTGAAACAAATATTGAAGGATTCATGAAATATATTCATTACTAACATTTGAGTTCATTGATTCATAATTTTGAGTGTGTAAAAGTGTTTTCTTCTGATACAGTTTTTTGTGAGTGTGTAATAATTTCCTCAGATACCTCACTAGCATGAACCATAATCTCTTTATTAAGAGTGTAGAATAACTACCCTAAAAGGAGCAACCTTTGACTGAGGTCTATGAGTTTACTATGTTAGTATCCGTTTAGACTTTTTAACCATGTCTAATTATGTGTGAATAATAGATGCTAGTAGTAGGCATAGGTTTTAAAATCCTTTATCCACTTAGAAACAACTAGAGAAGTGACTCTACAAGATCATAGAGCCTTTATTTTCTACCCTACCCTTCCCTCCTTTTCTATTTTATTTTGAGACCTATCTACTTTAGATTAGCAACCACCCATCCAACTCATATATATTTTACTTTATTTTAGAAACCACTCTTCTATTCACAAAACCTTATTAACAACCTACATTATCTACCCTCTATTTGATCACCTAGTTGTTAAGACCATATACCTAAAACCCATTCCCTGGAGTGGAGCCCATCTCCATTGATATCCTAAAATGTTATAGGCTACCTTATTGTCTATGGTGTGCATAAAAACCACATAAATAGATCATATAGAAAGAGGTCCTAAACATCCAAAAAAATAGGTTAGCTTTTTCATAAATTCACACTAGAGTCAAGCAAGAGAGTGACTAGATCTAATTCCCAAGCTGACCTTCTAGTCTAACCCTAGCCAAATCATAGGAGACCTATAATTGTACCAATTATTCCTTAAAAACTATAACCCCTTCCATAATAAATATTCCTTTACATATTAATCATCCAATGGCTTATCCATCCTAGTTAGTTGGGTCTGATATTGCCATCCCAAGAGATATGTATGATTTACCTATGAATCCTAAAGAGTATCTACCATCTTTCTCTCCTTCATGAACAATGATATTAGAATAAAATATTAAGTCTTCTAAAGATTATTTTAGATTAATAAATATTATCAATAAGGATGTTACATGAAGGTTATTACCTTTTACACTAATGGATGTTATTTGTGATTTGTATCTAAATCTAATAGAAAATTCCATCACTTCTGGGGATGCATGTCAAATAGTTCTTCTTGCACAATTTGGATAGTTCACTAGTCCTAATGTAATATACCATCACTTAACCACCATGAAGAGAGAGACTAATGAGCCTATCTATGCTTTTAATTCATGATTTCAAAAGACGTATAATTGGTTAAGCCTAGGGTATAATCCAGAAGAAGCATTAGCATTGGAGATGTACAAGAATACACTAGATCCAACTAAGTGGTATTCTTGAGAAGGGTAACTATCACAACACATTATTATTAGCATATAAAGAGCCCATCATCATTGATAGGTAACTCAATCCTCATGTACATTGTGTACCTAATGTCCACAATCACTTTTTAACATTGAATCTGGTCCCACATGTAAAACAAATTTTTGCAAAATTCAATCAAAATTAGTTGTACATATTTCCTCCTCTAACACAAGAAACACAATTTAATTATAGTTTCTAAAAAAATCATGTGCAAGGCAATGATTACTAAAAAAATCAATAATTGGCCACATATTCTACTACTATTCTTCAAATAATTGACTTTACAAAGGTAGAGCTAGAGGCTATTAAAAAATTGGTTCAAAATCTAAGTAATTACTTCCTACGAATTCAAAATAAGATGGGTAATGTTAATACCCCAAATGGTAATCATAATCTTATATTTTAGAGGTACAAAAAACCATTCAACAAGCCTATAAACAATATGGAATAGCCTAGAAAAGTTCTAAAAATTAATATATTAGAGATAACACTACCTAATTGGTGTAGAATTCATAAGACTTCTCAATATGGTGAGCTCAACTATGTTGACGTTTTATGTAGTATTTAAAATATTTCAAAGTGAGGTGGTAAGACAAGACTAGATGCATAATCCACTAGAATCCCATCAGGATCTTGGCCTTCAAACACTACCATGTTCTTCAAGACACATGAGTTTCCCTATCCAAGTGAATATTACAATATACCAAAGGACAACACAAACAAATTCCATGCTTTCCATCAATTTCAAAAAGGTGGATACAATCTGAGGAACAAGCTAACTTCTACTCCTCCCAACATCACTAAATTTCCCCTTAGTCCTAAATTTGACAAAAATCCACCTCCCTCAAGAGGGAATGATCAACCTTAGAACAAGGAGGAACTAAAAAAAGGGGGAAATAACATCATTAAAGACATGAAGAAAATCAAAGCAAATATTACTCTTCATGAGTTATATCAAATCAATAAATAGAAGGAGATGCAATGGAAGTCTATTACTAGAAAGGCCTTCATGGAAAGAATAAAAGATCTTATGGATAAATCAAAAACTACTAACACTAATGGCATTTATAAAATTAAACTAGAAGTTCCACCCTTTTTGTTGATTATAAAAGCATTTTTTAAGAACATTTATAATTATTTAGTTGTTTCTAGAGCTTCAAAAACTATTATGCCTACTTTTATATGTCAAAATCTTGGTTTGACTCCAAGCCCTTCAGAGAGAATAGTTTCATAATTGGATAAAGTTGTGGTACTTGTGGTTGGGGAATTGAAGGATGTATGTTTGTAAGTGGAATCAGAACCATGAGTCTAGATGACCATTTACATCCTTCTAGTAGACATACCCAAAATTTAAGGATTATTTTTGAGTAGAAACTAGTCAAAATGTTGAATGGTTATCTCTCTAAAGACTTCTCTCACATGTGGTTACCATGGAGAGACATTGTCCATCAAATTTTGATAGATAGGTAATTGAGGATGAAATATCCCACCATGGAGTACAACATCAAAAATTAAGAGGTAAAATATGAATCTCCCAGCCTTTATATTTACAAGTTCACTATGGAAAATAAAGAACAAGGGCTAGAGTCTAAAGGTTTTAATCAGATATATGATTTACATTTTGCCAATACCAGATCCAAACAAGGATCAGGCATAGGAGTTAACCTAATCAATCCACAAGGAAGGATATTATTAAAATCATATAAGTTTCATTTCCTTTACACCAATAATAGGGTTGAGTATGAATCTTTAATTATGGGATTACAATTTACACTAAAGAATAATGTGAAGTAGGTGCTAGTATTTGGTGATTGAGAGTTGGTAATCAACTAGGTCAAAAATAAATATTAGTGCAAGTTTTCATATTTGAGAAAGTACAAACATAGATCATGTGACTTAATTTAGAAATTTGAAGCTTTCAACATAAAGGCATCTCCTAGAGACCAAAATCAAGTTGTATATTCACTAGCTAGTGCTACTAACTTAGAGCCTCTCCAAGAATCTCAGGTAAATATATTCTCCATTGAATTAGTTTCTTGTCCTCTTTTTCCTAAAAATATAGAAAATTTCCATGTCTTTTATGATAATCAATAGATCATTCTATTTCTAACTAATTAAGGGTAATTTGAGTTCCAAATCATTGATGATAAGCAAGTTAATCATCTCTGTCAAGAAGAGCCAGTCAAGGAAGGCATTCCCTAGCTCAAAAAGAACTATATTATAGTTGGATTGGTCTCCTTAGAAAGACCATTTGATTTATATCCTTAAGCACAACAACTTATAGAACCCAATTTCAATAAATTTTACTTTAGAAAGAAAAATTTAGGGGATGGACACAACCCACACTATGTTAACATCCCACTCAATTGTTCCTAGAATAAATACAATGAGTGAAGGATTTAATCACTCGATATAGAGATTTAATTACTTGGACTTATGAATAATTGAAGGTTTATGATCCTTAAGTCATCACTAATACAATTCCTCTAAAACCAAACCATAAGCCATTCAGATAGAGGTAGAGACTAGTCAATCCTATTCTAGAGCCTCTCATTCAAAGAGAAGTGGACAAGTTACTATTGATGCCTAAAACTCTCACATAAAGTTTAATAACCTCCTATGGGAAGATTTACATGCATGGGACTAAATTTTAGTCTATAAGGAAGCCTTTAGGATAGTAGTAGTTGGCTCTTTTATTTTCCTAATTGGGGGGTGAAAAGGGAGAAGGAAAGAAATGAAAATAAAACTAAAATAAAACTAACTGAGGTGATACATCAAGATATTTAAATTATTAATATATTATTGGATAAGATATATTGAATCCTTAAGCACTATAAATCATAAAGGAGGATGAATCATGAATTAAGATCTAAAATACAAACAAAGATCAATACTATAGAAGTAGAGGAAAAGAAATAATAAACAAAGACATTTTCCCACTCAAATTGACATAGAACATCACTTCCTCTTCATTGCTTGATGGAGAACATAATATGAAAAGGCCTCAAGATAAAAATATAATGTGTCTAATCAAAGTTGTTAAGAGTACCTGCTAAGGTCGTTGAATGAAAAATTATTAACTATTGTTATTTCTATTATATTACAAATAGCTATCCTTACAATAGTGAAAACTATAGAGTAAATGATAACCAAACCCTTCCAAAAGGGATGAGCCTAGAATATATAGGTGAGATGACCTCTCATGAGAATGAAACTTGTAAATCATGGCACTCATACCCATGATGATATCATTGCAACTGAATGAGGGACTCCAGCTCATGATTGTAGTTAGCCTCTAGATCTTAGATATGATATAACCACGTCATTCTATTATGACCATGATACTTAGGAGAAGTGAAGTGATTTCACGTGTCTATCTCTAGAGTTACATTGTTATTTTGTAACCTCATGACCCTAGTCCTTGAAATTTGATATATAACACTTTAAGCTAGATCAAAGAGTTCCAAAAGCTTTATTTAGAGAGGGAGGGGCCCACATTCTCATTGAAAGGAACTACTCCAAACTATGATAAGAAAACCTTTACCTTCAAAGAGTGTCATGGTACCACATGGAAAGGCTCATCTCCTTATTGTAATTATATGGTAGGTCCCTCTCTTTTTTCTTCTAGACAATTACATAGCTCTAAGGTTTGTCAAACCAAAACTACTCATAGATAAGTATGAGTATGACATGTGTTGAGTTGAAACTTATCTAGGTAAATTAGGCACTTATGTTGAAAGACTAATCATGGGGGAACCATATGTTAATAAGATGCTCTTTTATGGGAATTCAAGTATTTATTTGAAAAATTAAACATGAAGGCACCATGTGTTGGAAATGTGTTTAATAATAAATAGTTTAGTGGGCCCCATATAGTCATCTTCTAGACAATGGTGTTATCCAAAGGTATGAATAAAATAAAATAGCCTTAGCCAAGCTTTGGACCATCACATGCTAATCCCATAGTACACTTGAGGGAAATGAGAGCTTTTTTGGGCCAAATAAGCACTAGGATGACACGAGGGGAATGAAAGGAGGTCGATGCTTAAACAAAATTTACAAAACTAGATCCCAAGAAGGAAGAGGCCAATAGAATAACCATGGAAGGTACTGAGCAAGCCTAAGGTGAAAAGGGATAACTATTCCAAAATGAAAAAATGTAGATTTTTATCCATAGTTCCTAGCAACTCATAGGGGTGCCTACTTGTGGATGCGAAAACCCAAAACTTTGGTACTTAAACTAGTCTAAGAAAAATTTTAAAAGAGGAGGAAGTTATTGAAAACTTATAACTTTTGAGGAGATACCTACAAAGTTTCCCACTCTTCCTCCTTAGGCTAGGTATTCTTATTAAGAGCCTCAAAATCTCTATCTAAATCAATAATCTCCATAAAGGAGATGCTCCCTAAGCCTTAAACAACCACCAACATTTATAAATCTATTTGGGTGAATGGATATAATATCTTCTCCATTTTAGAGACACCAAGTCAATGATCAAACATCACAAATACAGTCTTTTCATTCTATTTTTATTTTAACAACATTTTAATTTGGTCCTTTGGGAGGAGATTATTGTTTTACAAGAATGGGGAGGGTCTAGTTATTCAATGTGCCCTCACCTATCTTCGACTACCTACTCTAAGTCATTAAATAATGACTTACAATTTTTGGCTACCTTATTAGAACCTAGGAATTCATTTGCCTTTGCAACTACCTACCTTTTGTTGGCCACCCCTATTGTTTATAATGTTTTATCTAAAGCAATATAAATATTTTAGATAAGGAGCTATAAATATAAGACCTTGGGGGACACAAAGTTGGTAACCTATTCAATGGTTATGCTTACCTTAGTGCTTAGATTTTATGAATCCATGATGAATGTGAGCACTAGTTTTAAGTTCATAATTGTATCATGTATCCTCTCCCAATAAGGTTTGTATAGTTTCTAGATAATGGGAAGGATTTCTACTATCTATGAGTGAGAAACAAGATCATTCTTAAGTTTCTCATTTTATTATTCATTGATCAAGGATTTTTATTATGCCTTCTACTATAATTTTTATAAATCCTAATTATAATCTAAGAGCTTTTTATGGATCTACATCACTTCAATCTCTCTCCCGTATATCTTGGTCTTAGTGGCCACTCATATATTGGCTTATTCTTAGAATATTTCATTATAGATGTGGCTCTAAAGGTTAGACCTTGCTTTATTGAGCTCTACATCTTTGGCCTTAGCCTTAAAATTGAGGTAAATGACCATAGTCTTTACCTTGATGAGTTCCATCTTGGTCTTCTCTAGCCATTGATTTTATTTGATATAGTGTGTGGTTATATACTTTCACATTTCCTCCATCATCTCAACCCTATCAGTAGGCCTAGTCTAGTTGAGATTAAGGTTGATAGCTTATATGGAATAGTCCCTTAGTTACATCTACTCTTGGGGCTTGACTACTTGAGGGCATAAATGAGAAATCATGAGGGATTATTTTTCAATGTCATAGAATGACCATATGTCAGTCTTCATTGGGGCCTTGGCCTGCTTTCACCTTTTCATCTCCATTTAGGCCTCTCTAGCCCTTCTTGTCATTTTCATATAATGATGGTATTACTATAGTACTTGAATGTTTTCCACTATGAAGGGGAGTCCCTATGGTAGCATAAATGGAATGGTCACTTACGATTGGGAAGTAGTGGATGTTGTTCCTCCAAATGTCATTGGATGAAGGGTGAGGGTGGAAGGAGAGAAAGCCATAAATCCATAGGGCAGGGTGAATGGAGATTGTGACATGATGGAGGATGAGGTAGATGATCAAGTTAGAGGGGTAAGAAAAGGCATAAGTGAATATATCGATACTTTAGAAGAAAGTAGTGAGAGCTTAGTGGTGGGATAAGTGGATGAAGAAGAGAGTTGGGATAGAAAAGTAATTGGTTGGGTAGTAGAGACTACCCAACCTAAGGTGAGATGCTTGATGAAGATGTGGAGGCAATGAGAGAGGTAGAAGTGGAAAAAAGGGGCTATGAGAAGCATATTTTATTCTTCATAGGCTCTTGTAGATGTTTGTATTTTGGAACCTTAGGCTACTTGTACTGGGATAAACTAATCATGAGGTGCCCAAAGGGGGCTTATCACTAATATGGGGTTATGGGCTATGGGTACATGGGAAGAATCCAAGTTTAATGCTTTAAAACCTAGAATAACTTACCCTCATTCTATTTTGGTACATCCCCTTCTTCTCTCCTAGTGATATCTTATTCTTCCTCTTCTTCTTCTCCTCCTATCTATACCTCAAGAGATAATCTTGATTATAATTGGATTTCCTCTGGGTGATGCTAATCTCAGAGCCTCTTGAATGTTTCATCTCCTTCTTCATCATCAAAATTAAAGTATGGTTTTGTGATCTCATACCTATATTTTGCATAAGAAATATTTTTTTCTTTACTCCAATCCATCTAGGTGAGATCCTTATTTATCTCCTTCAATAATATTTTAGACAAGTCGTAAATCTAGATCACATCATAAAAGGATTCTCATAAGTTGAGGGCATCCAATGAGATCTAAGATAGATCTACATAATTTTAGAGGATTTCTTCTTTGGGTGATCTCCTATACTCTAGGTATGGCTGGGTCTAATACTTAGGAGTGTTGATAGTCTTTGAGGATGTTATGTATCCACTTGGATCATAATTCAATATATCATTGATTAGGTTAAGGCCAAGCTTTTCTAGCTTGCTTATGAGAAAGCATCCCTACTACCTATAAACCACTTTGATGTCATCTCTTTTGAAAGAGATATCATATAAATCCTTCTTATTACTCCCTTATTCATATATAGAGTCCACCATGTTGAGTTGATGAGTCAACTCTAGGCCTAGGGTCCTCTCTATTAGCATATGTGAGAGCCAAAAAGGCTCTCCTTCAAAACTATGTACTTGGATGAATGAAAAATGGATTCCCCAAAAATAGTCATTGAAGACCCTACTCCCAATGATATATGACCATTGTGCATCCATTATTATGAATGTAATGGCCTTAGTGCTAAGGTCAATGAGAATTGGAGATAAAAAGAGATCTAAAAACTTGTGGTAGTCTTGTGTAATTGACAGGGCATGGGTCCATATGGTGACTGGGGTCACTATGTTTGGGAAGATGCCTAACTCAAAGGAGTTGAGATTAAGATACATAGACAAGAATTAGGAATGATGCCATAAGATTAGGTGCAAGAGGAAGGAGGAGTACTGAAAGGTTTCCTACATTGAAACATTCACCAACTCATCATTCATGGTGTTCATGATGGAGTCTCTAAAATCTATCTTGTACACCTCCCCATTTTCCACCATGGTCAGGAGGAAGATCATCCCCAACTACAAGTCATTAATGTTGGTGTTAGATTCCATCCTTTAGATGAAGTCCAACATAGATAAGGTATCCTTCAATTATTGTGTGAGGAAACTCATCAAGGGGATGGGTAGAGGAGGTATCTCCATGATGTTGCTCTTGAGGAAAAAGATGAGGAAATGGACCTTCTTATGGACTCAATAATCCCAAATATTTTAAATTATTTCCATGATATAGATATTAGCCTTGGGATCACTTGGGAGTTGTAGAATTTCCATAATATCATCCATACTAATTATCACCCTTAAGTGGGCATTACTAGTAATTATGCTAGTGTGGTATCATACCTCTCCATGTAGAGGGAAATGATTTTTGGGCATGGATGAACATAAGGCACCATGAAATATGATAGCATGCAATCCTACATTCTACAACTAAATGAGTCATACTCCTCCTTGTAGACCATTTCTAGCATTTGAACATGAGTACCTTCTCTCAAAATTTTGGGATTATTGGCTAGCTTAGGATCAGATATATCATTTATGAAATAAGTGAGAAATGTTTGGTCTATATAGTCCCCTTTATATACCTTCTCTACATTTATTACTTTCTCCTTTAGCTAAGTGGGAGTGGAAGCATCTGATTTACTCAATAAATATTTGGGGGGAAGGTTTCCTCAGTTATATGAGTTGTGGGTTCTTTGTCTTATGGGATGATTCTCTCCCTTTAAAGATGTGGAAGGATTGATCTCATGGATTCTTCTCAAAAATCACTCTCTATCATAAAAAATATAATGGGTTAGTAAATATTATCACAAATTTCTCAGTTCTAGGCTCGTCTCTCTCTTAACTTTTATGCTCTTTTCAATTGCACAATGGTCTTCAAAATATCTAATGCATCTAAGTGTTTGTCTCAAATGAGGTGAGGTTATTTCTAAACCAATACTACTAGGTGTGGTCATTATGAAAAATTTGAAAATAGGCACCCCCATAAATGATAAGGGTGGCACACACACTCGAAGATCCCCTCGCAAGATATTTTTGGTGATCATTATGGGGAATCACACAAAATAGAGAATATAACATTAATAATAGGTGAGGTGAGTAGCTAACTATGTTCTAGAGAATATTTTTAACATTTAATAAGGATAAGGGGAAGACACATGGTAATTAGATAAGCCACTTGTGATAATGAAATGTATTCAAATGAAATAACAATTGAAAGGGAAAAATAGCTAAGGAAATACACAAATAAAAAAGGAAATTAAATAATTAAGTATAAGGGAAAGGTAGGTAAACTTAGTTGAAATACTTCAAATCGATCCCATTAATCAAGATCTCTAATGCGTTTCCCTCTTTGGCTTCTAATTTGAAATCATTTCCTTATTTGTTATTGATGATGAAAAATGGTTCCCTCCATAGAGAGTCAATTTTTTCATGATATCCTAGCTTTGTGGCCCTTTGATCATACTTGAGGACTAAATCCCTAGGTTTGATGACTTCTTATCGAACCATTACTTTATCACTTGATGCTAGGTGATTTTCACATTACTTGATTATTCTCTTGAATTTTGGAAGCTAAGTATCTTCATGAGTCTAACTTTCATCAGTCCATTTTTTTTAGTTTCAATAGCTTTCAGAAGCTATAAGGTATGTATTTTTTATGAAACTAGCATGACTACCTCTTTCCCATATACAAGTTCATACAGGAAGGTTTTGAGGACTTATGTTGAGTGTATGTGATCTACCCATAGAGTAGTTCTCACATGCATGTGTCACTCCCTTTACTAGTCAACACCCATCCTTTTGATTAGCCTTATCAGATTCTTGTTTGTCAACTCTAGTGACCCATTCCCTTATGAGTATTAATTAAATGAATTTTTTAAGAAGATACCATTTTGGTGCATGAACATAGAAAAATTAGAGCTGAGGAAGGCTTTCACGTTGTTAGAGACAATCAGCTTAGATGGGTCAAATCTAATTACAAGCTCTTCTAGGAAGCCAAGAATCATTTTCTTGGTCACCTCTCCCATGAGGATTGCTTCAGTCCACTTGGTGAAGTAGTTAGTGGCCATCAATATCCACTTGTGACTAGTTATTGAAATGGGATTAATCATCTTGATGAAATCTAGACCCCATTATGCAAAGCATTCATCAGTTATGATTGGGTTTAGAGGCATGGCTAAAATATTTCTTTTTCTTGTAAATAAATAACACTTTTAGACTTTTTTGATTGACTTATGGTATTATATGAACATGGTCATCCAATAATACCCTACATGTATGATCTTTGTTGTAGTGGTTTTTGTTAAGAAGTGGCCACCTAGGGCAGCTAAGTACATATCTTGGAGAATTTTCCCATCTTGGTGTCTTTTAACACATCAGAGTAGATCCCCATCAAAATTTATTTTAAAAAAGACTCCCTAGATTAATGTGTATCTAGACCATTGCAGCCTATATAAATGCCTTTTATATATGGGGAGGCCATCAAGATACTAACTAGTTTGCATGAAGTGGGTTTGATTGACCACCCAATATCTATCAGCTTCAAATTGGTCCAGGAGGACCACTTTAATCAAGCCTTATTCCTCCAGTGGGACATTTTCACATTATACTAGGTAGTCACAGATTAACCTTCCTATGATCACCTTAGTTGGCCTGAATTTGATGTCATACTCTAGGATCTTGGTGATCTAATTGGCCCATTTTTTGTTGATTTCCACTTCCATTATGTATTCAAAACTGTTGGAGTGGGACATGTACACCATTACTTTATTTCCCATGAAAAGGTGCTTGAACTTATTAAGGACCTTGACTGTGGAGAAATCCTATCTCTATACGAAATTATATTTGACTTCATACCCATATGATTTTCTTGAGTAGAATGCAATCGAGTGCTCATTTATTCCTTCCTCTTCCTTTTGAGTTAACATAGCCACTAGGCTATGCTCACTCCCATAGACATACATAATGAAATCTTTAGAAAAGTTAGGGTTAACTAGTATAAGCATGTTAGATAATACATCCTTGATTTCATCAAATGTTGCTCTTCCTTTAGGTTTCCACTTCAAGGACTAATCCTTGTTCAGCATAAGGGTGATTGGTCTCACCAATCCTATGAAGTTAGGAATAAACCTACTAATGAAATTAATTTTTTCAAGGAAATATTTCACTCTTTTCTTGTTTACTGGCAAGGTGAAGTCTCTAATGGCCTTTATTCTCTCTAGATTAATGGAAATACTTTATTTGGATACTACATATCCAAGTAGCTTGTCTTGTGGGACTTTGAAGATAATTTTTTTTGGGTTAAGAGACACCATTAATTCTTGACACCTTTGGAAGACCTTTTCTAGATGGTCAAAGTGATCCTAATTTTCTCTAAAAAATGGTGAGGACATTTAGGTAGATGAGGGTGATCTTATTTATTAGGCCTTTGAAATCTGCATAAATTAAACTACTAAAACAATATAACCAAGTGATAATATATCCTTTCTTATCATGAAATGTTTATCAAACCATCTAACCCTATGTGTGTACCTTGCATCCTAAAAAAAAATCTCCTTAAATTTGCCCAAAAATTTAGAAACATGTATCTTTTTTTTTTAAAATCTCACACCTTTTAGATTATTTTCTATCTTTTAATTGATAATTCATTAATTTGTATTTTCTTAAACCAACTAATCACTGTCCAATTGCACTTTTAATCTCCTCAAGCATATATTTTTTTAATTTTGTCAATCTACTACAAATGCCACAATTTTCATTTAAACATGATTTTTAATAAAATAATTGTCCATCTAGTATTTTGTAAAATATATTTAGAATGAATTCCCTTGCTTATTTTGCTGAAAATTCAATGCCACACTCCTAAATTTTTTTATTAGTATGCAAAGTACAATTAATATGTAAAAAAACATTATAGTGCATGGAAAATTCAACATGTTACCTAAAACAACAAGTGGTGTGTGTGTGATTTATTTTTACATAAAAAGGCTTGGCTTTCTCAAAATATCTTTGACAAATAGAAATTTGTGGATGTTTTTTTAAAAATTTAGAGTATAATTATGTTTTACTCATATCCAATAAATGTTTTGGATGTGGTTCATAGTTATGATAACCAACTCTTCTTTTCACTACATCTCTTGCATTCGAAAAAACTCTTGTATTATCTTTCCAAAATTGAGAAACTCTTTGAGAGTATCGGCTATATCCTTGTCCTTTCATGGAAGTCTACCATAGAATGCCCATAGTTCATTGGTATTAGGATCATTAATTATTTCACGTCTTTTAATTAATTTCATTAATTTTTTTTTATTTATATTATGTGTTTATCTTATTTTTAAAACCATTCAACTTTTCCCTATTTGATCACTTACTGCACAAGTTGTAAGTATACACTGTTTAACATTACAATCTTGGGTGTGTGATTTTGGGCCTAAAGTATGATATTCATCATGTATAATTTCATCAATTTTATTATTTTCATCATCCATGTTAGATGTTATTAGTCCTAATGTGTACAATATATGTCTCATCTTAATCAATTTTATCGATGAAATAAATAATTGAGATCTTTGACTATCATAATCTAAATTATGAAATAAATTATCCCAAATTTGTTGTGCCAGTCTTCTTGAATGGAGATTAGACATTTTCTTATACATTGGTTCTAAAAATTTTTCATCAACATCAATTAAGTACTTGTATTATCTACACAATATTCTTTGAGGTATTGTTAATGGTGGAATTTGTTGAGAAGGTTTTTCAAAATCATTATTAAATTCATTGTTTAGAGGTGAGATGATATTTTATTCATTATTTATTTCTTCATTATATACTTCCATGAAATTTTACTAATGGTTAATTTCATCATTATTTGTTTCCATCAAATTTTCTTCATTCATGGGGGGTGAAGCATCATACATAGACTCATCATCAACAAAATAAAAAACTTGGAACTTTGAAAGTAAACTTCCAACATTACCTAATTAATTATTGTCAATTTCATTATTATTCATTTCAATATGGTGAATTTCATCATTATTCAATTCTTTATAGTTAATTTAATCAATTTTTGATTCATTATTATGAATCGGCTCATTATCTATGGCATTTGGTTTGTCAAGATTAGGGTTTGTACCTTGTCTACCATGAAGTTTTTAGATTCATATCTTATTTTTATCTCTCAAATATTTTAATTCCTCTAGTGTTTTATTCATCAACATTTTCCTCTTCCTTGAAAGTGATTTGTCACCCATCAATGACAATTGATATCTTTCAAATTTGGGGTCAAAAGTACATAGGTACTATAGGTCTTGTAGAAGTACATAGAGAATGTTTGTGGAGATAGAATTCTCAATTTAGGTTAAAAATAGACATAAAAAAGTGAGATTAGTATATAATAACAAATTGATCATGTTATATAATATGATCACATTACTCAATAACATGAGCATGCTAAATAACATGATCATGTTATTCAATAACATGGTCACATTATTCTTGATGCCAAGTTCTTCTTCAACATACACATTGAGAACTAAGTTTTTTATATATTAATATTGACATGATAAAATTATGTAATAATGTGATAAAATTATTCTTAATACTTGGTTGGGGTTAAACGTGGAAATTGAGAAGTGAGTTTTGTCTATGTTAAGAATAATGTGATGACATTATACTTAATATAGATTAGGGATTAAGGTATTAGTGCAAAGGGTTTAGGGATTAGGGAATGTAGGGTTTGGTTTTAAGGTGTCTATATAAGGTATAATAACTCTAAGCCATGTGAACCTAATTTTTAATATAAAGGATGTTGATTGGGACTAAATTGATTAATAAATAGGTAAATTTTATGTTTTAAAATTTACGGTATAGTGTTTAGGGTTTAAGATATAGGGCTTAGGTTTAGGGTACACATGGTCAATTTCAAATATAATTCTTAGTATAAATTATGGTAATTTGGGTTAAATGATTGGTTCAAGATTTAATGAGTTTATATTTATGGTTTAGATTTTATGGATTAGGGACTTTAAGGATTAGGGTGTAGGGTATAGGTTTTTAGGTATGCAAGGTACAATCATGAATGTGAGTAGGGTAAATTTGATCTCCTTTAACCTATATCTATGAGTAAATAGTGTGATTTTAAGCTCAATTATCCCCCACATCATCACATACTGACCCAACTAAGTCAATTATGGTTTAATGAGTGATGCAATTTTGACCAAGTTCATCAATATTAACCTAATTATTTCTATATATAAAAGATGCTAATTTAAGCTAATTTTATTGGTTAATGGTTTAGGGCTTATGGATTAGGGTTTAAGGTAAATGTTATAGGTTTTAGGGGTAAATTTGAATGATACATGGTTTAGGGTTTAAGATATTAGATAGAGGGTCAAATTACTAAGGCAATTAAAGAACATTTTGAGTTGCTTGTTCACCTATATATGATAATTAACTTCATGTTTACATTTATGATAAAATTACAATCAATTAATCCATGTAGATGTTGCATACATGTTATATAATAGATTGAGCCATAAATTTGATTTATGGGATGATTTTTACCTAAATTAGGCCCCTAATTTCATAAATTGACTAATTAGATCAGTTCATGATAGAATCAAACTTTTAATTTTCCCCAAATCATATCTTACTATTAAAGGGGTTCAAATTGGCCTCAAATGCCTCCTCAATTAAATGAATCAACTCATTGTTTAATTATATATGACATGACATTATGTTTAAATTCACTCTAAATCACATCATATATAATTTAAAATAGGTTCATGCAGCTCATTTTTACTGTAATTACCTCCATAATTTAACTAATTGATATTTGCATTCATTAATTGATGACTTCAACTTTATTGAGCTCAAAATGACATTCTATACATGTAGAAATTACATATAAGTAAATAATGTTTCTTTACTTTAATTGAGATATGAAATTAGATTTGATCAAACCTAAAATCACATTTTATAGTCATGAAATTAGGTTGAAGGGGATCAAAATAGCCCCAATTTACTTTAGATGCATAGCTAGATTGGTACTCCAAAGGCTAAGTTTTGGCCATAGCTTTGAAAAAGCATTTTATGACGTCTTTTGATAAAATTAGTTATATCATAAGGCATGTATGTTGTGGAATTTAGTGGGAATTAGGGAATAGGGCTTACAATTTATGTTTTAAGGATTAGGGATTAGGGCATAGGGTTTAGGTTTAAGGGTGTATATAATATATAATGGCTCTATGCCATGTGAACTTAATTATTACTATAAAAGATGTTAATTTAGAGGAAATTTATTGGTAAATAGGTAATTTTTATGTTTTATAATTTAGGGTATAATTTTTAGGGTTTATGGTTTAGGTATTAGGTTTTAATGTATATATGGTTTAGGGTACACATGATCAATTTTAAAGATAATTAAGGATAATTTTGAATCACTTAGACCCATTTGTGACTATATAATGTGTATTTTAGTTATCATTATACCCCATTTCATTATATAGATTAAATGAACTAGTCAAATGGGTAGATCAATCATGTGACTTAGGCTAAACTGATCCCTATGAACTTACTTCTTAGCCTTAATGATGTTAATTTGGGATAAAATGATTGGTTCAATGTTTAAAGAGTTTATATTTAGGGATTAGGAAATTTAGGGATTAGGGCTTAGGGTATAGGTTTTAAGGTATATAAGATACAATTGTGATATAAATTAGGGAAAATTTGAGATCCTTAAACCTAGATTTGTGAGTAAAGAATCTGAGCTCAATTAGCCCCCACATCATCATATATTGAGCTAATTAAGTCAATTGTGGCAATGAGTGATGCAATTCTGACCAAGTTCATCCTTATAAACCTAATTCTTACTATATATAAGCATGTTAATTAGGAATAATTTTATTGGTTTAGGGTTTAGGGTTTAAGGCTTTTGTCTTAGGGTTTAAGGTAAATGTTAAAAGGTTTAGGGTTTATGTTAAATGGTACATGTTTTAGGGTTTAATATATCATATATAGGGTCCAACCACTAAGGTAATTGAAGAAAATTGAGCTACTTATTCACCTATTTGTGACAAATACCATTATTTTGGCATTTATAATAAAAGTAGGGTCAATCAAGCCGTACATGTTATATAGTTTATTGAGCCATAAATTTGGTTTAGGGGCTCAATTTTTCCCAAATATCACACCTAATTGTAAAAAATAACTAATTAGATTAACTCATTATAGAATCAAACTTAGTTTTTCCCCAAATCATATATTTCTCTTATAGGGGTTTAAATTGGCCTCAAATGCCTCTTGGATTAAATGAATCAACTCTTTGGTTAATTATATATGACATGATGTTAGGGTTAATTTCACTCTAAATCACATTGAATATATAATTTAAAATACATTCACATGGCTCATTTTGACCCTAATTATCTTGATAATTGAGCTAATCAACATTTACATTCATTAACTAATGAATTTAAGTTTATTGAGCTCAAAACCACATTCTATACATGTAAAAATTATATATAAATAAATTATGTTTCTTTGATTCAATTGAGATAATGAAATTTGAGATGATCAACCCCAAATCAAATTTTATATTCATGTGATTATGTTGAAGGAGCTTGAAATAACTCTAATTTAATTCAGATGCACAACTATATTGGTACTCCAAATGCTAAGTGTTGGCCATAGGTTTAAAAAAATCATTTTACCACATATTGTGATAAAATAAGTTATATCATAAAATGTTTAATGTGCTACACCTTAAAACCAAGTAATTATAAGTAGTGAAGTCAACATATTAAAATGCCTATAAAATTTTTGAAGTCTAATGTGGCACCATGACACTTTAATTCACTATCCAAGGATAGGGACCTTTCTCATATCACATGAAATAACACCACTATTAGGGAGATCAATAACATATAAGATCATATATAAAGTTTTATGTAAAGAGAAAATTTTTGTTTTTGGGTGTTATGAATATATAACACAATCACATTATTAATGTGATCATATTATTAATTAACACTATCTCAGTACTAATGTAGTTAATAATGTTATTATGTTATTAATATGATCATGTTATTTTAATTTTAATTCAAATCCTACACTTTTAGGTTGGGAATGGCTTACATTCCCAAGCTAAAGGCTTGGACTTGTCAATCTATAGTCGAGTCTAAGAGTTATGATAAAAAAATAAAATAAAATGTTGGTCACTAAATACACTAAAAATTTCAATGTGAAAATTCAAAAAATTAATACCATCATGATGATCATGCTTTCCTCTTTCAAAAAATATGATTTTTATAATTTTTGGAGTAATTTAAGGTTTCAAACTATGTTGATTTTTGACTATACCTTTTTCATGCCACTACATGCCATAAATATACATGCCTATACATCTTCATGTAATTTTTATTTCATTAATACAAGTGAAAAAAAAGTTACATAGTCACAAACTAGGTCTAATTCTACACACATTAAAAAAAAACCTGATTTTCATTTTTTTGAGGTAGTTAGGCATGCCATATAGATGACTATCCATTTTTTTGTCAGTTTTCAAGATCTATTTACTTGAAAAATTTATAAAAAATTATTCATAAAAAAATATATAAAATATATTGGTCACAAACTATAAGACCTTATCTAAATTTTTCCCAATTTTTTTCAAATAATAGTAGATACTACTCAAAAATGGTCTCCCACATGGTTGACTATCTACTCTATTTTTAAAAAATAAATAGGAGTTCCTCTTAAAATCTTAGATGTTTGACCTAGTTATAGTTAACCATTTTTTAGACTAAAAATCCTACATTTCATGTTTTTACACTATCTTCAAATTTGTCATGTAGACATCTCAAATTATCTAAAGAAGTTTAAATTTATGAAATTTTTGGAAAATCATGTACACGAGTAGGCCAGTTTTTGTCTCGCAAATTTGTGTAGTTACCTTAGTTACTATTATTATGATATATCCTAAATTTTAATCTAGGTTCTCATGAAATTTTGAAATATCATTCTCAGCCTAAGATTTAATAAACCCATAAATATAAAAAAAATCAAATCTTAAATAAAAAAAAGATACATCTTTTTTATCAGCTGGGTTTTTAAATTTCTTTAAAAAATTACCTTGACATTTTTTATCAGTGGATTATGGGTTTAGGTCCCACAAATAATTAAAAGAATGTGGTTACTTAATGAAGTTCCATGTAATAATTCTATAAATTTGAGAATATTTTTATGCTTGAATGATTGATTGATAGATTTGATAGGATGATGGATGATAGGTTTCTCTAGAATTTTTCATTCCAACAATACATGATGATCCTAGATGAAGGATGAAATGGAGGATTTATATATTTATAAGTTGATGTATTAATTTATTGGTAAAATACATTAAATAATTTGTTTTAGGATTGAATGAATTTTTTTATGGAAGTGGTCAAATGATTAATGACATTTTTGATTGGTTGTTGAATGAATTTAATGTATTGAATGTGTTTGTTATAGAGTTGAATGTCTTAAATGAAGTTGTTTTATTTTTTTAACATCTTCAATTAGGTTATTTGAATGGTTCAATGTTTTAAATTAGGGTTTTTTTAATGGTTGAATATTTTAAATAGGTTTGTTAATGGTTAATGAGGTTGTTAAATGTGATAAAATAAGGTTACTAAATGATTTAAATGATGTTGATTGAATGGGATGATAAGTTAAATATTTATGTCATTATTTTATTTTTTATTTGGAAATATGTGTGTGGATTAAATGTTGACTAATTAACTAATTAGCATTTAGTTATTACTTAATTAATTGAAGTGTAATATTCATGGGACTTTATGGAATTATTCGATTACTTAGCTAGTCATGTTGTAATTAGGGTGATATAAATATGGATTTATAATGATAAGTGCATTAGATGATAAGTTATATATGATTAATGTTGGTTTTATAATATTAGTGATGCCATTAAAGTGGTGCAATTTAGGTGTCTAAATTAAATTTTTACGTCAAATGAATAACTTGGATTTTTTCTAATCCTTTAGTTCCCAACCATGTGCATGATTTTTGAATTAATATGCCTTAAGGGTGGGGTGATAACATAAAATTAGTTATTTTGAAGAGGATACTACAATTTGGGGTTTAAAATAAAAATGTATAAAAAAACAACTTTTCATATCTAAAAATTATATATGGTGTGGACATAAAAACAAATGATCAATATGCTCCATATAGTTGCACTACAAGAGGTGAAGATTTCATAGATATTATACCATATTAATTTTTTTTAATAAGGCCCATGATAATTGTAGATACCATAAGTCATACACCCATAATACATGAAATAATATATAAAAAATTGACTTTTTTAAAAAATACATAGATTCACCACATGTATCATGTCTAAATATTTAGACTAAAAGTCTAAGATATAAATTTGAAAGATATAATTAACTCTCTTCCACACTAAATACATTAACCAATAAGTATCTATATTATTATATATATAATAAAGTGTCGATGGATAGGTTTTTTAGAGTGGCTAACCTATATAACATGCCTTGTTAAAGATATGACATTATTATTAATAGACATGATATAACTAAATTGATATTATTCTCTAATAATAGTTTGTGGATAATTGTGTACCAATTATTAGTTACCATGAAGTATATTATAATAAATATTATAAGTTCATATTAAAACCATAAAATATTTTATGAATAGCTAAATTCATGAACATATACCACCTGGTAGTTGATATGGCTACATAATCCTATTGGTGACCCTTAGGCCCTACGTTGTAGTGACATCACAAACCTTATTTCAAAAAAAAAATAGTATCAAGAATAAAATTGAGATAAAAACATATTCTCATTGAATTCTTGCAAGGAAATTGATTCAATATTAACAAAATTTAAAATGGTTGAAATCCCAAATTATGGTCTATTCATGACAAACTATTAAAATAATAAGGGTTTGTTATCCCATTGAATAAAATAACTTGTTAAACCTGATTTCATAGATGATGAGCCAATATATAGATTAGTTTTTTTTTTCAACATGCCATTAATGGAAACATTTTTCTTATTTAATAACACATAAAATAAACCTTTACATCCTTACATATTAATTGAAATATAATATATATAAAGATGTTAATAACATAAAATGTAAAAAATGAATATTTGCATAATAGGCATTCTAGCATGGCACTTACCGTTGTGTAAATAGGTATACATGTCATTGATTTAATTTATTGACATCTCCTCATTTTTTAAACCTAATTTTGTGTGTGTGTTATTTACGGTTAGTTATATTATATTATATTTTACATAAGGATGGTGTACTAACCTAATAATCATACCAATTAATAGAAAACTCAAACAAACTATACTTTGAATTTATACAATTGAGATTTCTAAGAATACTAAATTACAACTATTTATAGTTATTGTAATTAATTATAAATAAAGTATACATAGATGGTTTATTATGTGCATGAAGGTCTATAGAGGAATATGATGTAAATAGACTAGAAGATGATTCTAGAATAATATTTAGATTTTGGGAATATCCTTTTTGTAGACTTAGGTGCTTGTGTCAGATTTGGATAGTTGCATTGATTCAAGTGTCTAACCCTATTTTAGGTGTCTTATATGGAATAATGACTATGTTTATATGTGATTGACTATATATGTCTCTATTTTATGTTGCATTTCTTTTTATGTCTTGAAATCATGTACACAAGTTATCTATCTTTATCAAATGATAAAAACCTAACTCTTCATCTTTAGAGTAACTCTTGTAAAAATGTGTTAGTGGGATTATCATTTTGAACATCCCCAAACACCCTTCTCTAAATGGGCACAACCTACATATTGAATTCAATGAATATGGCCTCAAACCTATGTATTTATCCCCTATGTTTTAGATTATATGTGCATAAGGGTGAAATATATGATAAGCAAAGACATGTAGTGATCTAGAATGTAAGTAGATATGGCTCATGAGTTACTCTTTGAATTTTATAGACATTTGTAAATACTAATCCTATAAATAATATATAAATAGGGATAAATATGGCATATTTGCTCATTTTAATGCCTGATGGAGTGTTTCTTGGGATATTGCCTTGTAGGTTGTATATAATTTCTAGGTGAGGAATGCATGAGGGTTGATATTATATATATATATATATCCCTTATATAAATATATCACATTAAATAACTTATTATAACCTTTAAAATATGTCTATATTAAAAAATTTAATGACTTTTTAGCACTAGACACTTTATAGGAAAAAATGGACACTTGCATCGACACATGTGCCTTCTTGGGACACAAGTGTCTAAAGAACTAGAAAATATGTGCATGTCCAAAACTACAAGTAAAGGATAATAATTAGGTTTATATATTTTTCACATTATAAAAGGCATATACATTAGAATAATAGTGGTTGGAATAAAAGATAATAAATTTAGGCACAAATACATAGTGAACGTGAGCCTTTTGGTAGCGATAAGGTCTAAAAATTAAAGGTTAGAGACATGAAAGTGTTTAACCCTAATTGATAAAAAATGGGTACATATGATTAATAATATAGAAATTATTAATAAAAATGGTGATATCCATAGCTATACTAGGACAATTAATTTTGAAACATAGGTAAAAAATATTTTGTATTTGAATGATGAGATATGCTAAAATAGAAAGTAAAATTATTGATTGATATTTTAATAAATTGAAAACAAACTTACTTAGTTGGTTTACTATGCACACTTAGTTTTATGATAAAATAATATAATGTAGAATATATTAGGATCCTATAAAAAAATTTATAATCTATAATTTTTCATTATGTCAGCTTGGACACTTACCTCAGATCTATATAAATATATTGATAATGGTATCTAAACTAGATGCAAGTGTCCTATATGAAATACCAACTAACTCAAGATGCAACCGATTAAATGCTTTTGAATTTTATGTTGCCTTTATTCTATTATATGTAGATCATATGCATAGGTTTTAATGTTTTTCTAAATTATAAATCCTTTGATTCCTCACCCTTTGAGTGAATGTGTTAAAAATGTGTTAGTTGGCACACAAGTATTTTCTACCCAATGGACCCTTATATCAATTGGCATCACCTACATAGCTAATATTATGAATAGGGCCTTAGAACTATGTAGTTTTCCACTATTTCTTAGCTTATGTGTGAATAATAATGTAAAAAATGATAATAGAGTACATACAATGACCTATCTTATAACATTGAAAATACAACTCATCAGTTTCTCCTTTAGTACTTCATATATATGGGAATACTACTTCTATGATTGATATGGAAATATGGCTGGTTTGGTAACTTGAATACTTTATTTAATTCTTCTTGGTAAGTTCTATTGTGAGTCCATAATATTTTCTAGGCCAAGAATGAATTATGCTTCATCTTATACATACATACATACATGTGTGTGTGTGTGTGTGTGTGTGTGTGTGTGTGTGTGTGTGTGTGTGTGTGTGTGTGTGTGTGTGTGTGTGTGTGTGTGTGTGTGTGTGTGTGTGTGTGTGTGTGTGTGTGTGTGTGTGTGTGTGTACCAATACATTTTTTAAATATATCACACTAAATCACTTATGCCAAATTTTAAGATACACTTCATTTACAAATTAGATTAATTTTGGACTTTAGACACTTAGTTTTAAAAGGACACCTATGTTAAAGTAGGCATATATATATGATGTAATTATTTAGGACTCTAAAAACTAGGTACAATTCAAAAACTAATAGATAAGGATAATGATTAGGTTTAGAGAATTTTTCATAGTATATAAGGCTTGGTCATAAGAATAACATATGGTCAAATTAGGAGATAATAAATTTAGGCATAAAGAGATAGTTAATTTGAACCTTCCATTAGTGTTTAGGTCTAAGAGATGAAGGGTATAACCATGATAGGTATTCCCCAAGTATAAAAAACTAAGTTGATATATAACTCATACTTAGTGTTGAAATTTTCCCTTATTTTAATCTAGTAATGAAATTATTAGTTTAAAGGAAAATAAACATGTACCTAGGTGTGTATAAAACACCTTGAATTTATATGAGCCCAACATTATCAGTTTATTACTAACTAACGTAAAACCAATATCATGTTACAATATATAATCATTGTATTAAATATTAAATTTAAATAGATAGAAATTATTTAATGTAAAAAGAGTAAGGTTAGGAGTACACATGTGTGTTGGTGCAATGATCTTACCTTTTGGCAATTTGATTTGAAGAGATGATTCATTATGATTCATTAGAGTTGAGATTATGACAATTTTTAAAATTATAAGTGAATTAAAATATAATAATATCATAGGAAAACATTCCCCTAACTTTTGTGAAGGAATATTTCCCCATAACCATTGAACTTATCTTAATCATCCAGCCCAATCATACTTATAATGTGGTGAGTGTGAGTGATGAAATCAAATAAAACTATATATCTAGTGAGGGTGGATGATTTAATCATTCCATCCTATAAATATGTTTAATTTAGATGATTTATTCAAATATAACTTATAAACTTAGTAATATTTAGTGATTTAATCACCTCGACCTTCCAAAAGGTGAACCAATTACTGCAGTTGATTGTCTCAATAAAAGTCTATAAAAGTCCATTTTGGGTATGATGATAGTCTATATTAGTATTTTAAATCTATAAAACTATTTGAATTTAAAATTTTATGTTCCCTTTGTATGGTATATGCACCTCATATATGTCTACAATTTAAACCTATGTATAATAAAGGTACCAATGTATAGAGTGTTACCAAAAATGTGTATATGAATCATATAACTATGAAATTAGTCCATTTTTTTAAAAAATAAACTATGTAGTACATATTCCCATGAAATTCCCCCACTAAATCTTTAAAAGTTAAGAATTGGTGTAAATTTGGAGAATATGTTTCCATAACATGCCCTTATTGTAATATGGAGAAGTTGAGTATTGAATATGTGTGGAGGTGAATCCTTTTTTAAAATTTACCCATTTTAATCTTATATTATGGAAGTGTGAAATCCATTCCTTAATGTCATGCCCCAATTTATATGTCATTCCTCCATTTTGAGGTGACGGGAAGTAGAAACTAGTAGTTAATTTACCTCAAAAGGTTAAGATAGTTGTGTAAGTTATGTATGGATCATGTAACATATAAGAGTAGCATATATAGGTAGATATAGAAATGAGTTACATAGTATGTGATCACATCAAGTCCTAATATACATTATCCAAAATATGGAAACATCTAGAGAGTAACAAGATCATCAAAAAATAAATCATGCACACAAGAGTACTTAAAAGCAAAACAAAAGGTAATTGTCTAAGGAAACATATAATTGGCATGTTTAATTTCCACATAATTTAAGGAACAAGAGGTATTAAAATTATATAGAGAATATAATAAAATATTCAAATTTCTACATATATAAAACTATGACATACTCAAAATGTCGTAATTGGAAAACAAAATAACTAGACTATAAGAAATTGATCATATTCAAATGCTCAGACAAGAAAGATAATAGTAGGAAATAAACACACTCAATGAAATGATAAAAAATTAAACCATGGAATCATAAGCAACCAGCATAAGCATATCATATTAGTCCCTAGATATATGTGTTAGAAAATAATGTTAAGTACATAGCATAATAAGTACACTACAAAAGATGTAAGCATGGATAAAGGCATATGTAACTCCATAAACTTAATCATGATAATTGAAAAATATCATATAGTAATATAACTTAGGTATATCATAATCAAGGAAAGAGGATGCCCTAAATTTATTGAGTACACGAGTATAGAGATGGCCTAACATTTGTATGCACATCTAACATGTGCATGGGTATGCTTATATAACACTCAAAATATGAGAGAAAAATATGTGTGTATATATAAATAAATTATATGTTATCTATCAATATGGAACCAATAACTTAGATGCCAAGGAATAAATAATACATGAAAATGCTGTAAAAAAAATGAATTTTGAATTTTTATTTTGTATTTTTGGAATATTTTGGAATAAAATACTATCCTATGATATCATCCAAGGAATGTTCATATGTATCTCCCCATTCACAACCTTGGGCAATAAACTGGGGGTACTACTAAGGACCATGTATAAGTGTGAAATTTGGCACTATAGGATTGGTGATGCTTTGTGTATGTATAATAAGACTCTATGGCCATAAATAAATAATAGAAGGAATGTGGGTTCATGGAACCCATCATTGGGTGCTCTATGGTTTCTTTGGAATGGCAAAAATAGGAACATGTGTAGTTTTTATATGGAACTAAATATGTTGTGTCAGAGTAAATGAGGATTCCATGAAATCCATTATGTATCTATGATGTTATGGTATCTCAAGTACTAGCCACCTAAGAAATGGTATTTCTTGTTGCTTATGCTTTTGCATATGATTAGCCTTAGTAGGTGTTATAATTAACTACTTGAGCATAAACTTCTCATATTAAAGTGTATGTTCGTATGAAAATCTAGAAACTTTAGTTTCCCTAGTGGCATGATTGTATTTACCATACCCATGCACTATAGAAGGTATTGTGCAGAGTGTATATATCCAAGGTCATCCTAATAACATATTAAAGGCACCTGTGTATGGTATAAATGAATATTTAGTGACCACATGATTTGGACCAGCCTATAAAGGTAATTAAATATCACCAATGACTTGTTGGGAGGTCCCATCAAATGATCTAACATAGGAAACATTTTCCATGATGTTGATAGATAAGTGTGATAATAACTTATATGTAATTGGTTTGAATGATTTTACTAATTGTATTTTTAAATCATAGATGTTCCTTAGATCATAGTCCTTGAGGATTCATAGAAACAATATAGTCAAAATTTTATCATTGGAGAAAAATCAAGACATGCCACATAGAAATATCAAAATTGTTATTCATGATCACCCTTTACATCATAAAATGTTAATTTATATGCAAAAAAATAAGTTATAAAGGGGTGAAAATATATTTCAAGTGTAATAGGGTAATTAAACACCTCTTCTGAGTCACTATCATAAGGTTACTTCATATACTTATTTTCAATATTTGTAACTATATATTGCAAAAGTTTTATAGTTTAGATAATATCTTGCACATTTTGATCACTAAGGTTTGACGTTCAAGAATTCAAAAAAGGAGGCTTATCCATAATTTTTGTTTAGATAGGAATTAAACCCATTAATTGGATACCACCTAATGATTCACCATCACTAGGTGAGGAAGCCTTAAATTTAGTATGCTTACTAATTTTACCCCTTTTAAAATACAAAAAAGCATCTATTAATCCCTTATTTTTATTGATAGAGTAACTAATTTTTTACTATATTCTATTTGAAAATGATTTTTTGAATTTATATTTTCCATTGGTTATAAATTAAAAAAATAGAATTTGAAAAAGTAATTTACAATAACTCAACAATCAAAACAAAAAACCCTAGGTTAATCTAGGGTTTTGAGATAAAAGATCAATTTCACCAAATTTTTAACCTTGAATTGTTAATAAGGGGGTATATAGGGTTAATAAATATAAATTATTAATCACAAGGTTGATAATTATTTCTATAGTAGGTTAATTAATTTTCAAACTTGGATAAATAATAGTCTAAATTTAAATCCTAAGATATGCCAAAAATAGAAAGAAAAAGTATTGATTGATATTGAAATAAATATAAAACAAGAGTTATTAGTTAGTTTTACTTTGAGAATGTGAATTGGGATGAAATGATTTGGAATAGGAATTGATTGGGATCTTATAACAGTCATTAGATTCTATAATTTTGTATTATGGAGTCTTGAAAACTTGCATCAGATCTTGACAATTGCATTGATGATGATGTTCAAGATGGACACATGTGCCCTATATGGAATACTTACTAGATATGAATGTGACAAGTGGAGACTTTTAGGTTTTATTTCACCTTTATTTTTATGTATGAAAATCATGTGCATAAGTTTTTGTTATTTATTAAATGATAAAACCATAGATTTATCACCCTTGGAGTGACTTTGGAAAAAATGGGTTAGTGGTAATATAGTGTTGAGTTTCCCCAAGGATACTTATATTTATGTACATTAACAACATATAAAATACTTTGACTATGCCCTCAAATTATGTAGTTATCCCTTATATGTTGGATTGTGTGTGCATAAGGATAATATATGTAATAAGAAACTAGATACAATGATTTAGCTTGTAACTTAGCAAATATGGATCATGTGTTGTTCCTTAAGTACTTCAAACATGTAGGAATACTATTTATAGGATTTATATGTAAGGATGAATAGGTTAGGTTTACTCACTTAAATGGTTAATTAAGTACTTTGTGGTAAGTTGCCTTATGATTCCCTGATATTTGATAGGTGATGAAAGAAATAGGTTTGATATTGTATACATACCAATACCTTTTATAAATATGTCACACCAAATCACTTAGGCCTATCTCTAGGATACATTTCATTTTCAAATTAGATGAATTTTAGGAACTTTACACTTAGTTGGAAAAGGGACACCTACATCAACATCAATGTTTATTTGGGATGCAATTGTTAAAGAAGATAAAAACCATGTCCATTTACAAAATTAGAAGAAAGCAATAATAAACATGTTTAGAGCATTTTTCATAGTATATAATGCCTACTCATTGAAATAACATATGGTTGGATTATGATATAATAAATTTAGGCAAAAAGAGATAGTGAACATGAACCTTTCACTAGTGAGTAAGTATTAGAGATGAAGGTTAAAAAATGATAGGTAATATAGAATGCCTAATCATCAAAATAACATATGGTTGGATTATGAAATAAGAAATTTAGGCAAAAAGTGATGGTGAACATGATCATTTCACTAGTGAATAAGTATTAGAGATGAAGGTTACAAAAATGATAGGTATTTTCCAAGTGTACTAGACTGAGGTTCTATATAATTTAGATTTAGTGACTAAATATAGGTATTTTCTAAGTGTATAGGATTCAGGTACTATATAAATCAGATTTTAGTATCTAAAATTTCCACTCTTTAATCTAGCACTGAAATTGCTAGCTTAAAAGAAATAAATGCATACCTAGGTGTGTATAACATATCTTACCTTTACATGAGCCCAACTTGAGTGATTTTATGGTGACTAAACTAAAAATAAGGGCATATTAAATTATATAATTATTCTATGAAATTTGAAATTGAAAGTATATGAAATGATTAAAAGTAAGAAGATCAAGGTTAGGAGTACAATTATGTGTTGATGTAACCATCTTGCCTTTTATAAATTTGATTTGAAATTATTTTTTGTTATTAATCATTTAAATGAGTGATTCATACTCTATGATATTTTTGGTAAAATAAAAACCAATGTGAAATGCCTTATGAATGAGATCCCCTTGTGGCATTATGAATAAAATATGGATCTTGATCCATGAGAAGTCTAGGAACCATAAATATAAAGGGTCCATTGTTGAGGCACAAAATAATTGTCATCTAGATTCATGATTGACTCATCATGAAAATTAAAAATAATCTACTTGGTATTTTAAAAGGGTGCTTCATCAAACTTATCTATAATTGCATTCCCCTTAATGGCCTTTTGATGAACATATTCAATCTAAAATTCACTCAAGAGTATGATCCGCTTGACCATACAATTAGTCAAGGTTGCCTTGGAAGTAGGTATCTAAGTGATTCCACCTTAGCAATGCAAATGGTTGTGTTATTAAGTATATAATGTAACAAATTTTAGCATACAAACACCATGATTAAGTATGAGTAACCAATGTGAGGCTTAAATAATATATGGATTATTCTTTCCCCTGATCATTTTATTATGTTAAGAATGCCCCAAGGTATAATCAGCTATTGATATGTTTAGAAACAATAGATTTATAAGTGTAGGTGGAGCTAGAGTAGCTAGATTTGATAGATATTCCTTTAATTTCTCAAATGCTTGTTGACAATTAGTATTATAAGATAAAATATTATCTTTCTTTAGAAGATGGTCAAAGGGATGGAATCTATATACCAATTGATAAATAAACCACCCAATAGATTAGATCTTACCTTACAGGCTACGAAGTTGTTTTAGATTAAAAGGTGGAGGCATTATTATAATGCCCTTAAACTTAACTAGATAAACTTTAATTCCTCATTGAGAGATAATGAAACCTAGAAATTTTCCTGAAGTAACACAAAATATAAACTTTTTAGCGTTAAGCATGACTTTGTATTGATGAAGTCATTCAAAAAAAATTCATAATACATATAGATGCCCTGATTTAGTCTTGGATTTTCCTAAAACATCATCTAATTAGTATTCAAAATATCATACATCATGTCATGTAAAATGATAATCATGGTACATTGGTATGTGGCATCAACATTATTAAATACAAATAACATCACTTGATAACATAATGATCCTTATAGAGTGGTGAACATTCCCTTTTATTGGTCTTCAGTTGTAATTTAGATCTAGTTATATCCTGAGAATGCATCCCTAAGAGATAGCATCTCATACCATGTCCTAGAATTCACAATCATATAGATTTTAGGCAAAATAAAGTCATCCTTTGGGCATGCTTTATTGATATCTCTAAATTTGGTACATAACTAGATTCCTTGTATCTTTTTTTTACAAGGACTATATTAGATATCCACTCTAAATAATTAATAGGATGGTTACACCTTGCCTCTAATAGTTTTTTTAGTTCTTTCTTGACAATAATGACTATATGATGGTGTATTTTCTCAATTTATCTTCGATTATATTGGTGTTAGTGTGTACAATAAGGTGATGGAAAACAAAATTTGGGTCCAAACCAAGCATATTTGAATAAAATCAAGGAAAATATAAAAAAACTCATGAATGAGGGTAGTAAGAATCTCACATTATTCTTTAGTGAGGTATGGTCCCAAGTTTGATCCTTTTGGGATCAACATGTGTTCTAATGTTGACTTCATCAATATCCTCCATAATAAGTGTGGAACCATCTTTTAAAATATTCATCAAAGTAGTACATTGGTATTCATATTTGTTAGGGACTAAACTTGTTCATCAAGTGTGCCCAGTGATGAAGAATTTGAATAACCAAGGTCTAGTAAAGGCCATTTGGTAAAGGCATGTGGGAAATCTTGAGTTAATTGATCAAAGACTTTCTAATCTTCTAAATTTATTATTGAGTGGCATGAAGTTATATAACTAGAAGAGGCTTGGGATTTATTTGAAATAAGGATAACTTCACCATATATGGCTCTTGATACATGTTTTCACAATGGGACATGTCTTTTCTTTTCTTTTACTGTTGTCTAAAATTTCCTCAAAGAGGTTTTCACTTTGGTGCCTCAATGTTTGATTTTATTTATCTTTTTTTATCACTAAGTTCAGCTTCTCTCCAAAATATGCAAAAAGGTCCAATGCCATATAAAATCCCTATTTTATTATCACCATGTGTAAAATTATCTCTAAAACCTATAAATTTATGCTTTGCCTCATTGTAATAAAAATCATCTAATGGTATATGAGAATTTTGTTAGTCCTATTTTATCAATTGGGGATGATGAAGGAAAAGAGAGGGATAATATGGCATATTAATAATGGTATAGATAGTATTAGGGTCAAATAAATTGGTATCATCCAACTCATCATAGATGTTATAATAGGAATATGTGTTGTTATTAACATTGTCTATGTTAGATGATAAATTAGAATCACTATCAAGATCTAAAGGGTCACCCCCAAGTGGTTTTCATTAAATACCTTAAGTTACTTTATGTTTAGAAATGGATACTGACTCAATAATTCCTTCATATTTTTCCCCCAAGCCTTTGTCCTTGTATGTTTGGTTATCCATTATCCTCTTTGGAATCAGATACTTTGTATTTTGGTAGTAGGTGGAAAAATCAAACTTGTATAATCATGAGTCATCATCAACCTTGACCTATTATTTCTCATGGGAAGTGGTTTTAATGAAAAACATAGGTATTTTATAATGATAATTATCCTTTTTACACCATTAAATTTTAGGATTTTTCACTTTAGGCCTACCATATGCTTTATGCATTATAGGAAGCTTGTTTATATGGAAAGCATTAATGATTTTGTATTCCCTAGGGACATCTTCTTGAACAGTGAAATGATTGGATATTATATTAAGAAATTTAGATGAATTAGAAGCAAGAGTACTTGGATATATATATTTGGATTTAATCAATTGATCAACTACCTCGTTGTCTTTTATGGGAAGAGGTTCTATGCTACAAAGATAGTTTTAACTTTTGTATTTTTCTTCCAAATGTTTACAAAATTAATATGGATGTAAGTCACTAGGAATCATAAATTATAACCCATAATGTGTAAAATTGATAAATTGATGAAGAGTATAAGGTACAACACATACTTCATGAATCAATGGTCACCCAAAGATAAAGTTATATGATAGTTCTGAATCAAGAATATGTCACATAATATTTTGGGTTAAAGGCCCAATGATAATAGCTAAAAAAAATGGTGCCCTAAGATTCTCATTCCTCATTATCATACTATTTTATAATGATGGAATATGGTTGAGGATCTACTACTATGTATCCAAAATGTTTGACTAACTCTAGATTTGTAAAATTTATCCCCAAACCATTGTCTACGAGGACTCTTTTAAGTTTATGTTACGAAATGACCGCTTCTATGTAAAGCAAGTTATTATGCAAAGTTCCAAGGGATAATATATCCATTTGATCAGAGGTGAGTTATTGGCATGGAAGTAGATGACTCATAAGTGTTTGGAATTTATCAAGTGCAATGTCACTCAGAACCTTGGACTTACCTAAAATCTCATTCAATATGCTCTTATGGGCATTTGGTGTATGCAAACGATCTAAAAAAGGAAATTTACACTAGTATATTTTATATTTGTTCCACAATATCATAAGGTTTATCATTAATAGGAGAAATGGTGTTGGTTTCTTGAGGCAGAGGACCTTGAATGGTAGTTTAAGAGGAATAAGGTGTAGGATCTTGAATGGTAACCTTAGAGTGTTGAGTTGAGATTGTGTAACCTTGAGTTAGTGGAGGGTTGTTATAATTATAATAAGGGATATGAAGACATAAAATGGTAAATATTGGTTGTTTATTTGTAATTTGGACCATTATGAGCCAAAGGACAATTTCTAAAATAGAGTTGGAGGTCCTAGAATGAATAGTGAAGGTCTTTGAGCATTGTTTACAATTGGATTATGATTGATATTAATGGTACTAATGTGTCCAATAGTGATGAAACCTATAAAATTGTAGTTGTAAGGGACACTTTTATAATTGACTTGATTAGAAATGGTATCTTGACATTGATTCTAGTTTTATTACTATTGTTTTGTTTTTTATGAGGAGGTCTATTCTTATTATTATTGATATTGGAATTATGTTATGGAAATGGGTGTTCTAATAGAGACCCAAATCTTGATTAGATGTTGTGGTTTTATTATGAAAAACTATTTCACCACTTTCAAGAAAATATTGAATAAGATGGTGAAGTTAAACACATTTGTGAATGAAATGGCCTTTAATATGATAATAATCACAAAATTCATTCTCATTATACTAATCAAGTTTAGATTGGTTTTCTAGAAATTGTTTTCATACTATCCAAATGATCATGTTGGTGGTAACTATATTTTGGAAAACTATATCAATAAGCTCATCGAGATAATTTTTTTTATGATAATGACCTCTTCTCAGAGGTGGTCTTTTCAAATAAATAAGTTAAGTAGGTGGTTTCTCTTAAATAGTCGATGGATGCACCATTTGCACATGTTATGATTTAGTTACCCCAACTACTATAACATATATATTCATGTTGAATGGTTTAGTCTTCTTTGATGTAATTACTTGAAATTGCATATGAGCTTGTTATTCAACCTTATTATAGGCCTATTTTTGAGAAAAAAGCTTAACTATTCTTTTGTCAATTAGATATTTCTCAACCTATATTCCCTTAGAAATATCTTATTTAAATGTGTTGAAACAAATAAACTTGAGGTTATGCACAACATCAAATTATAGATTGACAATGAACATATGGCCAATTATTTGTTAGGGAGATTATATGGGATTATAATATCTAAGGACCACCACTGTTGTAAATAATTAGCAAATATTTATCCTCCACATTGTTTAGTCTGACATAGATAAACCATAGTCATCTTATGTTCTATTTTTAAAGAGAAGTGTTACATGAATCTCTCAGATAAATTATCAAAGTTGTTAGCATAATTATTGGGTAGACTAAAGAACCATTATAAGGCATGTCTAGACCAACTATGGGGGAACAAGTGAAGTAAGTATATAGGGCTATACACAAGTTCTTGACATTAAACAAAGAATTGTTTTATATGCTATTTGGTATCGCCTTTTATTTTTTCTTTTTTGGCTTTGGAAATCTCAAAGTGATGCAAAAAAATTATCTGAAGATAGATCATATCAAAAGTATAGTGGCATTGTCATCTAATTTAAACTTATCACTCTGATTTCTTTCCTGAATGGCCTATACTACATCTTTGACCTCTTGAAAATATTAAAAGGTAGTACTAGAGTGAGAAGAATTGGATAAATTTTTTTGGGTATTAGAAGGTATAGTATCTTGACCCATATAAAGAAGTGTACATAATTTTGAGGAATGTGTGTGGGTAGTTTTTCCAAGAATATTCACTCTTTGAGTAGAGTTGTATTACTAATAGGGGACTTATTATTGGTATGGCATTGGTTGCTTAATGAATCATTGATTTAGAGGGAATTGATGCCTGAATGGAGGAATGATATGAAACAAAACTTGTTGGGATTAGAGGGGAACCTATTGCTGATTCCTAGGAATTTGTTGCATAAGGGGAACTTGTTGTTGGTTAAATGGCACAATTTTTTGTTTAAAGAGGATTTATGTTGAATAAAATTGATAATTGATTGAATAATAGAAACATGTTGTTTATTAGATAATGTTGGTTGGGTACTTATTGACACATATTTCAATAGCATGTTTGTCACCACCTATTGAGGTGGAAGATTAGTTTCCACTTGTTTAAGTGGAGGAATGGTTAGCACTTGTTGAAGTGGGGTACTTAAAACATGTTATTATGGATCAAGTGGGTTTAAATCTTGTTGTTTCAATGTATTTTAAATGTTGGATGTAGAAGGTCATTGAGAATATAGAATAATGTTTTATTGTGTGTTATATGGTACTTAATATGGGTTGAAACATGCTACCTGAGAGCTATCCACAACATGTTGTGTAGAATGCACATGGATATTAGAGCCAAGATTAGGTAGAAGATTAGTTAAAATATGGATTTTATAAAAATATACACAATTAAATTTTTTGTGGAAAATGGATTTAGATTATGCATGAGCTAAGTAGACAGATCCAATGGTGGGATTTTTACCTTTTAATAGAACCACAGATTTAGATATATTATTCATAACAATATTATACTATTATATTTGTCAAGAAATAAGTTGTATTTATGTGGGTGGGTGAATAAGTTGACCCTTTCATTTATCTATCACAATTATTGCTTGATTATAAGTTTGGTTTTGGCTAGAGGAAACTTGGTTGTTGAATAATGTAAGAGGTATTTCCTTAGGTATTCTAACAAGAGAGAAAAAATCATCTAGGGAAAAAAAGGTGGAAACTTTGCACCTATTTTGAACAATCTAAAAATATGTTTGTCTTTGTTATAAAATAGTTGTCAATTAAGCTAATATTGTTAATATTCATTGCTAAGTGGTGTATTGACAAGGTATGTTATATTAGATCTATGCTTGGTATGAAATGGCACATGAGAAATGTATGGTTGGTATTTTACTTTTTCAACATTATGTGATACAAACCAAAGGTATGGGTTATGTTTTTTTATTTCAACATTGGATGGTGTTAGCAAGGTATTACTGATTTTCTTCATCTTCTACATAGACATCATATCGATAGGGATTGTAAACTACCTCATCATTAAATAAGATATTTTAAATGACCCGACTATGCATGTACTTAGGCATGTCTAATTTTATAATATACATCTTGAAAGGATATTCAATGCTTTTATCTTCACTAGGTATGTGACTTCACTTGAAATATCACATGGAAATTGGTTTGAGGTAAGATTATAGGCTTATGTTAAGATAAAACTCAATTTTTAAGACATCAATAAAAGGTATGCCATGTAAATGTTTCAAATGTGTTTTTAAAATGATAAAACCACAAGTTTTGGGGCATAGTAGTTGTAAGTGTAAATGTTTAATTTTTGGATTCAGGAAACTTTTTTAATTTGGTCTTGTCTTGAAAGGATTTACCATTATCAACCAGAGACCAATTATTGTGCCAACCTTTACACATTCCAAGTTTTTAAAAGTGCCTCAAATAGGTCATGTTTCCTTTCTTTATATATAAATTCAAGTTTCTAAGATAAAAACCTTTAGATACAAGACCAAATTCTTTTCAAATTAGGTTTTGTCTTGAAAGGATTTGATCTTAGAAACTTGACTTTCTAGATAAAGAAAGGAAACTTGACCTATTTGAGGCACTTTTAGAAACTTTGGAATGTGTAAAGGTTGGCACAATAATTGGTCTTTAGTTGATAATGGTAAATCAAGATTTGAACTAGGTTTTAAGCATTTGAATTCAAAAAGTAATTGGTCTTGGTATAATTTATCTAGAATTAGAACTCAATCTTGGAAATTTGAATTAGTTTTAGAAATTGGTCCTAGTTTAGCCTTGTAAAGAAGGTGATCCGGAATTGGAACTTGGATTTTGAACTTAGGTTTGTATTAAATAAAATGGCATAACAACATAACATGAACAAGAATTTGGAATTTGGTTTAACTTTGAAAAGAAACTTGACTTGGTTTGAAATGTTAATTTGGTTTAGATAAGACTTTTGGTTCAAATTGGTCAGCCTAATGGCATGGTTTGGACATGCAAGATAGGTATTTGGACCAAGTTTTAAAATGTCTTTTTTATTTGACCCAAAATTTTGAGTGAGTAATTCATCATTGTTTTTGTATAAAAAATTTTTGGTCTTGGACTTGGTTTGTTTGGTTTGGTCTCAAGTATAAACAAGGTTTCAACACAATAATCAAGTAATAACACACAAACATTATAAGGTAATTTAATAACTAGAATGGTCTTACATCACATACATTGAACCTTTGAAACACTTGCCTCGAGAAAGGATTATAAAATTTAAATTTTCATTAAATAAATTATATAATTATCAGTGTTATTTTAACCCCGCCCTTCTCTATCACAGTTTGTATGATTAAGGTGATCTTTAGAGGATGTTACCTCTATACCCCTACATTAATGAATGATCTATGGTAAGAGATGAATCTTAAAATTAATCCAAGATTGTTAAATTCATTATAGGGTCTTGTTCCTTCATAACCACTTCAACCATAAGGCTCTTAGTAAAGTACTACTAGATTTGGGATTTCCTTATAATTTTACTTTGGATTTCTAGATGGTTCCTATATAAAAAATATAGTAGACAATACATGAAAACCAATTCATCAATTAATATGTCCAATATTATTTCAAATATTACCCCTTTTAAGGGCACCACACCTTAGCCTAAGATATTGGAAATAACTCCTCGAGGCTACTCTCCTGACATGGCAATGTGCAAGCACAAATCCAAGCCTTTACAATGGAAACATTCCTCCATTTGTATACCACACTAGATAAGATGGGTTTAGTACCATGTTAATAAATCAATTCCTATGTAAACCCACCCCTAAAGATTGGTGGGAATGTGATGAAATCCACCCCACGTAGTCAAATGAAAAATAGGCTAAAGGAAAATAGGAATATTTACATTTCTAACTCACCCAAAAAGGGGAGAGAATATATGTAAAATAAAATTGTGCCCAAAACCCCTTTTTGCTTTCTTGAAGATATAGGGACCCACTTTTATCCAAATTTAGCCTTATTTTTAAGCCTTTATTTTATATGTTTATACCATTTATTGAGAAAATTTATTCTTAGTTTTCATACTTAGAAGAATTTGGAAATATAGCATGGTATTGCATATTTTATGAGCTAACCCTATTAATTCCTTTTGGGAGTTTGATGAACCATGCAAGTTTTTAGACTTAGTTTATTTGGAAAAATTCATTCAAAGATTTATTCATCAGGGTTTTTGTTCAGGCATTGTGCTCAGACATTTTGTCTAATAGATGTAGTTTCTGGGGTTTTAATTTTGAGTATATATCTAGGAACTTATTCAACATTTGTTCATCAGCATTTGATCATCAACACTTGTCCATTCATGATTTAAGTTGTGGGAATTTTTGGGTCTTCAAAAATTTTGTAGGCTTTTAGGGTTTTTACATTAGATATTTTATCCAAAACAATTATCCTAAAAAGGATTTCTCTTTACCAGAAGGTTTAGGTATTTAGAATTTTTATTTAGACATTCTATCTTATGGAATTTTAGATCTTTGGGCTTTCTACTATGGACATTTTTTTGATAGACCATAAATATTTATACATATGTTTCAGATATTTTATATAATGGGAATTAGGTCTTCAAAGTTTTTATTCATGTCTTTTGAGAAGAATAGTCCCAAAAAAAATCATGAATAAATGATCCCCAAAATATTAAAAAAATCATAGTTAGCTGAATAAAACTAAAATACTTCTTATTAGTTTGCTAAAGTCGACTGCCAAATAGAACTAATGAAATTTAAACTACATAGAGAATAAAAATTTGATGAACATTGGGAATTTATATCGCATTAAATTGTAATAAATGATAAATCCATATAAATGACATGAAACCATTGAATCCTTCATTGCTTTAAAACAAGCTTGCATCTAAAGTCTATTGATATCCTACATGACAAAAGCTCTAACTAATACCTATGAGAATATTGAGTGTAAAACTAGTGACTAGTGGAAGTGATAATTGTTAATAGAACATGAAGAGAACCTAAAAGAGACTATAAGAACTCCAATTACATGCAAGTAACAATGGAATATTCATTCAGACCATTTAGGGGAGTAGTTACACCATTACCATATTAAATTAAGGATTTAAAGGAGTTTGTGGATACAATATTTGATGTTATAGAATTTGACAACCAATACATGAATTATTCAAAATTATGGGACATAATTGATTCTATTAAAATATTTTCATTATATGGAAACATCTCCCCCTCAAATTACTTATTTATTAAGGGTTTGTTAGCCCTAAAAAGACAAGGATTATATTCTACTACTGCCAAGCCTGAGGTGATGCCATGCATTGACCTCGTTCATGACTTGTTATTTGTAATCAAGGTCATGTAAGATGACTTAATGCATCATATTGGTAACCTAAAATTTGTATCATATATCATAATATCATATTTCTATAGATACTTGTCATTACCCGTACTAGATGCTTATTTTGACAAGCACAGTCTAGTCTAATGGAATCAAGAAAATATAATGGAGAAGGTATTATCTTTATGGATTCCCCCCAATGAGAATATTTCATTCAAAGGTAATAATAAAAAGGGTCATACTCTCATCAACATGTTTATGATGGGAGTACATATAGGTATGACACTACTGAACAAACTTAATGGCATGTTGGACATCCATTTTCTCCATTTAGATTAGGTGTCGTTACTACACATGATACTAACCAATGGTGTCATGATCACATTAGGAGAGATTATTATTTTTCATTTGAGGGAATAGGTCATCTCCAAAGATAATTTGCCCACTCTTATAGGCAATTTTTACATGATGTCATATTTGTTGGATATCATTATGGGGATTATTTACAATGTTCTCGATGAGCTATGGAGTCCATCCACCAATTGTAAGAAAACCAAAATTTATGACCATTTTCAATTCATTCACATCTATGATTATACTAAGTATATGGTAAAGATTTTTGAAGATGTTTATCCCAAATTTTGTTATGTTATTCATGGTTCACTAATGCCCAGGATCAGATCCATCATTATAAAGACACTTTCTACTAGAGGTGACTATTTTCTATATTTAGACTTCACCATTATTTTGATATAGGGAAATAAGGTTCATCCCCTATGCCTCCATAAGTATGTACCTAATAATTTGGATGAGAATAAATTTATTTCCAATTATGGTGGAGCATAGAAAAGGAACTATCTAGGACAAAGAAAAGATCATTCTTTTGCCACCACATAGTTATTGGATAAACGGTATATACAACGAGAAAGAACTTTGGAGAAGTTGGTGGCAAGAGGAATATCTATCACTTCTTTACACTTCCATATAGGGATTTGGGTCCCCATGGATCCATTCAAAAGCATATATAAGGCTTCAATAACCCTTACAACCACATCCACCATCCTTATGATTTATTGTTCATGAATACACAAAATTATGAGTAAGTCATGGAGAGAGAAAGAATTATTCAATTCAAGGAGGATCACTTGTGGATGATCTAATAGGAACCTTCCATCTTTGTGATGGAATTGGATATCATAAAGTCACTCTTTGCAGGATGGACACATTTAAATTTTTAGAAGGGCTAGTCCACATAACAATCAAAGGACTAAGGAGGTTCCTCATCACAATGACCCCCTCTGAAGCTAAAATTTTAATAAAAAGGAACCTAAGGTAACTGAACTTGACCCCAAATGAGCACAAGTAGAAGACCCCATCAATTTGGACTCTAATGAGGAAGAGAAAGTAAAGGTAAACATATTTGTTAACTTAATTTAAATGCCTAATAATTATTCACCAAGCACAAGATTCTACGTTTTTAGGGGTAGCAGTAGATGAAGCACCTACATCATGGAAATAAGGCCCCTCCTCATAGCCAAATCACACCATTTTCTACATAAGGAATCCAAGGACTCCTATAGGTAGTCTTATAGTTGAGAAATTTCAATGCTTACCTATAGTGACCCAAAAAGTAGAGCTGGAAGAAGGGGAAGAAGTTGACTTGGAAGAAAAAGATGGTGATGAGGAAGAAAAGCTATAATTAGCCAAGTCTTTAAGCCTATAATTTGACAAGGGTAAAGAAACATTTGAGGAAGATACCCTAGGTACCCAGTCTATTAAGACAACTTATTTATCCTCTACTTCTATTCTTATGTTTGGTGTTGTGTCTATTTAGTATATTTTAATAACTCCTAAGGGGAAGTTTCTACTTCCACCATCATTGATCTATTTTCCACTACCTCTTTTGTATAATTTCCATTACTCACCCTAAAGGTTGAGAAGGATGTTTCTACCACTATTACCTCATTCCCCTCCATTGATCCATTTTACACCACCATTCCATCCACTTCATCATGGTTGCTTCTAATATTCTTTCTATCACTATCACTATTAAATCAATGAAAAAGAAGATAACATCTAGAAATATAGAAATAACTATGGCCACCCCATAACTTTATGATCAATCCACCCAAATCACCCTTCCTATGCCTTCCACCCTTTGATCTGAAGAGACTATTATGACAAGTGAAGGCAAGGGAAAAACGTAAAAATCATAAATATTCATAGTCCATCCACTCCCTCAATTTGGAGAAGTGGATTGGTCTATAATCATTTGGCCCTCCTTACCTAAAACTATTGTTCATGCATGAAAGAAAAAATAAGCAACTGAGGAGTTTGAGGAAGAGGTTGTAGTTAGAACCTTAGAAGATATAGATGTTAATTAGTTGATAAATCCTTCCTATTCCATGGATTTAAGGACTTAAACATCTCAATTACCTAGTTTTAAAATCATAGAGCTTCCCTCTATTACCACCTTATTTGACAAACCATCTAAGAGCATTCAAAGGGTGAAGAAGAGGAAGCTAGAATATGACAAAGGAATGGAATTGATTCTTAAAGAGAGATAAGAGGTATTTTACCTTATTAAGAGATATAATAGGTAGTTGGGGTAGTCCCCATATGTTGAAGACTTTAGATATCTTATCGAAGCTCAAAAAAAAAATTATGGTGGAAATCAATGAAGTTATAGAGATGACTAGACAAGAGTTGGATGATGAGATAGAGTAATTGAAGGAATAATCCAAAAATATGCATATAACATCTAGCATAGAGGTTGAGTTCCAAGAAGTATCTAAATTTTATAATTCATTAGAAGAATAGGAATTCATGAGGGTTGATCTATCCCATGCATTAATAAAACTAATGAAATATCTAATTCTCTAAAAAGCAATGGTAATAAATTAAAGATGTTGATTATATACATAGGTAATAAAGTTTATATCAACCTAAACATTATGACACCACTAGAGGCATCTAGTGACCTTAACCTAGTAGCCATAAGGATAAAAGAAGCAAGGGAATGGTTGAAAATAGTTTGGGATTTACTCCCCAAATATCAAGAGCATGAGGCTCTCATTATTCACATTTTGAATGATCTCAAATTGTCCAAGGTCAAGGATGATACAAGAAAATTGATCAATAAGTTCAATTTTGATCAACTCATATAGGAGGTCATAGATAATTTCAATCAAATTCTACAAGGGATTTGATTAGAGGACATAGAGATTGAGCTAAGCTTCACTAGGAAGAAGAATATTGAAGTAGAGATCTTCACGATAAATTTCCAAATGACCAAATCAGAACATGCAAAGCTCTTGGGCCAATTTAGTAAAATACAAAAACTACCCCTACTAAACTTAGAAATCATTAGGAAATATCATGATTCTTCTCATAAGTGTTACTAGGAGATTGAAGCAAAGAATAAACAAGCTCAAGTTGCTACTTCTAGTGCCACATCAACATCAATAATTTTTAAATCTACTACCACCACCTCTACAATAACTAAAGTCTATACAACTATTAAAATTGAATAGCATTGAAATCCTAGGATTCTATGCATGGACATTTTTTAATAGTACATATATTATATATACTTGTATTTTTATTTGAGATAAATTTTAAAGTTTCCTACTTTTGCTATATTCATGCACATGTGTCATGGTTTTTATAAAGGCTAACTTACACTATTTGATATCTATAAGATAAAATCTATATGATTTCGACCGTAGTTATAACCTAGGTTATAAATATTACATGTAATTAATTTTGCATGAACTTGGAGGATGAGGACACCCCTTCCCAAAGTCTATTTAAATAATTATAATCCATAGCTTGGATTGGGTTAGATAATTTTAAATATACAGGAAAAAATCAATTTAAATTATCTAGTCATGTGTTTTCATGTTTTATTTCCACTATTTGTATAATCAGTTTGATTTCTTTCATTATATGAATTAATAATCCTTAGTGTATAAAGCTACAAATGGGTTATTGATTGTCTTTATTGATGTAATAATCTTAGATGTGAAACAAATATTGAAGGATTCATGAAATATATTCATTACTAACATTTGAGTTCATTGATTCATAATTTTGAGTGTGTAAAAGTGTTTTCTTCTGATACAGTTTTTTGTGAGTGTGTAATAATTTCCTCAGATACCTCACTAGCATGAACCATAATCTCTTTATTAAGAGTGTAGAATAACTACCCTAAAAGGAGCAACCTTTGACTGAGGTCTATGAGTTTACTATGTTAGTATCCGTTTAGACTTTTTAACCATGTCTAATTATGTGTGAATAATAGATGCTAGTAGTAGGCATAGGTTTTAAAATCCTTTATCCACTTAGAAACAACTAGAGAAGTGACTCTACAAGATCATAGAGCCTTTATTTTCTACCCTACCCTTCCCTCCTTTTCTATTTTATTTTGAGACCTATCTACTTTAGATTAGCAACCACCCATCCAACTCATATATATTTTACTTTATTTTAGAAACCACTCTTCTATTCACAAAACCTTATTAACAACCTACATTATCTACCCTCTATTTGATCACCTAGTTGTTAAGACCATATACCTAAAACCCATTCCCTGGAGTGGAGCCCATCTCCATTGATATCCTAAAATGTTATAGGCTACCTTATTGTCTATGGTGTGCATAAAAACCACATAAATAGATCATATAGAAAGAGGTCCTAAACATCCAAAAAAATAGGTTAGCTTTTTCATAAATTCACACTAGAGTCAAGCAAGAGAGTGACTAGATCTAATTCCCAAGCTGACCTTCTAGTCTAACCCTAGCCAAATCATAGGAGACCTATAATTGTACCAATTATTCCTTAAAAACTATAACCCCTTCCATAATAAATATTCCTTTACATATTAATCATCCAATGGCTTATCCATCCTAGTTAGTTGGGTCTGATATTGCCATCCCAAGAGATATGTATGATTTACCTATGAATCCTAAAGAGTATCTACCATCTTTCTCTCCTTCATGAACAATGATATTAGAATAAAATATTAAGTCTTCTAAAGATTATTTTAGATTAATAAATATTATCAATAAGGATGTTACATGAAGGTTATTACCTTTTACACTAATGGATGTTATTTGTGATTTGTATCTAAATCTAATAGAAAATTCCATCACTTCTGGGGATGCATGTCAAATAGTTCTTCTTGCACAATTTGGATAGTTCACTAGTCCTAATGTAATATACCATCACTTAACCACCATGAAGAGAGAGACTAATGAGCCTATCTATGCTTTTAATTCATGATTTCAAAAGACGTATAATTGGTTAAGCCTAGGGTATAATCCAGAAGAAGCATTAGCATTGGAGATGTACAAGAATACACTAGATCCAACTAAGTGGTATTCTTGAGAAGGGTAACTATCACAACACATTATTATTAGCATATAAAGAGCCCATCATCATTGATAGGTAACTCAATCCTCATGTACATTGTGTACCTAATGTCCACAATCACTTTTTAACATTGAATCTGGTCCCACATGTAAAACAAATTTTTGCAAAATTCAATCAAAATTAGTTGTACATATTTCCTCCTCTAACACAAGAAACACAATTTAATTATAGTTTCTAAAAAAATCATGTGCAAGGCAATGATTACTAAAAAAATCAATAATTGGCCACATATTCTACTACTATTCTTCAAATAATTGACTTTACAAAGGTAGAGCTAGAGGCTATTAAAAAATTGGTTCAAAATCTAAGTAATTACTTCCTACGAATTCAAAATAAGATGGGTAATGTTAATACCCCAAATGGTAATCATAATCTTATATTTTAGAGGTACAAAAAACCATTCAACAAGCCTATAAACAATATGGAATAGCCTAGAAAAGTTCTAAAAATTAATATATTAGAGATAACACTACCTAATTGGTGTAGAATTCATAAGACTTCTCAATATGGTGAGCTCAACTATGTTGACGTTTTATGTAGTATTTAAAATATTTCAAAGTGAGGTGGTAAGACAAGACTAGATGCATAATCCACTAGAATCCCATCAGGATCTTGGCCTTCAAACACTACCATGTTCTTCAAGACACATGAGTTTCCCTATCCAAGTGAATATTACAATATACCAAAGGACAACACAAACAAATTCCATGCTTTCCATCAATTTCAAAAAGGTGGATACAATCTGAGGAACAAGCTAACTTCTACTCCTCCCAACATCACTAAATTTCCCCTTAGTCCTAAATTTGACAAAAATCCACCTCCCTCAAGAGGGAATGATCAACCTTAGAACAAGGAGGAACTAAAAAAAGGGGGAAATAACATCATTAAAGACATGAAGAAAATCAAAGCAAATATTACTCTTCATGAGTTATATCAAATCAATAAATAGAAGGAGATGCAATGGAAGTCTATTACTAGAAAGGCCTTCATGGAAAGAATAAAAGATCTTATGGATAAATCAAAAACTACTAACACTAATGGCATTTATAAAATTAAACTAGAAGTTCCACCCTTTTTGTTGATTATAAAAGCATTTTTTAAGAACATTTATAATTATTTAGTTGTTTCTAGAGCTTCAAAAACTATTATGCCTACTTTTATATGTCAAAATCTTGGTTTGACTCCAAGCCCTTCAGAGAGAATAGTTTCATAATTGGATAAAGTTGTGGTACTTGTGGTTGGGGAATTGAAGGATGTATGTTTGTAAGTGGAATCAGAACCATGAGTCTAGATGACCATTTACATCCTTCTAGTAGACATACCCAAAATTTAAGGATTATTTTTGAGTAGAAACTAGTCAAAATGTTGAATGGTTATCTCTCTAAAGACTTCTCTCACATGTGGTTACCATGGAGAGACATTGTCCATCAAATTTTGATAGATAGGTAATTGAGGATGAAATATCCCACCATGGAGTACAACATCAAAAATTAAGAGGTAAAATATGAATCTCCCAGCCTTTATATTTACAAGTTCACTATGGAAAATAAAGAACAAGGGCTAGAGTCTAAAGGTTTTAATCAGATATATGATTTACATTTTGCCAATACCAGATCCAAACAAGGATCAGGCATAGGAGTTAACCTAATCAATCCACAAGGAAGGATATTATTAAAATCATATAAGTTTCATTTCCTTTACACCAATAATAGGGTTGAGTATGAATCTTTAATTATGGGATTACAATTTACACTAAAGAATAATGTGAAGTAGGTGCTAGTATTTGGTGATTGAGAGTTGGTAATCAACTAGGTCAAAAATAAATATTAGTGCAAGTTTTCATATTTGAGAAAGTACAAACATAGATCATGTGACTTAATTTAGAAATTTGAAGCTTTCAACATAAAGGCATCTCCTAGAGACCAAAATCAAGTTGTATATTCACTAGCTAGTGCTACTAACTTAGAGCCTCTCCAAGAATCTCAGGTAAATATATTCTCCATTGAATTAGTTTCTTGTCCTCTTTTTCCTAAAAATATAGAAAATTTCCATGTCTTTTATGATAATCAATAGATCATTCTATTTCTAACTAATTAAGGGTAATTTGAGTTCCAAATCATTGATGATAAGCAAGTTAATCATCTCTGTCAAGAAGAGCCAGTCAAGGAAGGCATTCCCTAGCTCAAAAAGAACTATATTATAGTTGGATTGGTCTCCTTAGAAAGACCATTTGATTTATATCCTTAAGCACAACAACTTATAGAACCCAATTTCAATAAATTTTACTTTAGAAAGAAAAATTTAGGGGATGGACACAACCCACACTATGTTAACATCCCACTCAATTGTTCCTAGAATAAATACAATGAGTGAAGGATTTAATCACTCGATATAGAGATTTAATTACTTGGACTTATGAATAATTGAAGGTTTATGATCCTTAAGTCATCACTAATACAATTCCTCTAAAACCAAACCATAAGCCATTCAGATAGAGGTAGAGACTAGTCAATCCTATTCTAGAGCCTCTCATTCAAAGAGAAGTGGACAAGTTACTATTGATGCCTAAAACTCTCACATAAAGTTTAATAACCTCCTATGGGAAGATTTACATGCATGGGACTAAATTTTAGTCTATAAGGAAGCCTTTAGGATAGTAGTAGTTGGCTCTTTTATTTTCCTAATTGGGGGGTGAAAAGGGAGAAGGAAAGAAATGAAAATAAAACTAAAATAAAACTAACTGAGGTGATACATCAAGATATTTAAATTATTAATATATTATTGGATAAGATATATTGAATCCTTAAGCACTATAAATCATAAAGGAGGATGAATCATGAATTAAGATCTAAAATACAAACAAAGATCAATACTATAGAAGTAGAGGAAAAGAAATAATAAACAAAGACATTTTCCCACTCAAATTGACATAGAACATCACTTCCTCTTCATTGCTTGATGGAGAACATAATATGAAAAGGCCTCAAGATAAAAATATAATGTGTCTAATCAAAGTTGTTAGGAGTACCTGCTAAGGTCGTTGAATGAAAAATTATTAACTATTGTTATTTCTATTATATTACAAATAGCTATCCTTACAATAGTGAAAACTATAGAGTAAATGATAACCAAACCCTTCCAAAAGGGATGAGCCTAGAATATATAGGTGAGATGACCTCTCATGAGAATGAAACTTGTAAATCATGGCACTCATACCCATGATGATATCATTGCAACTGAATGAGGGACTCCAGCTCATGATTGTAGTTAGCCTCTAGATCTTAGATATGATATAACCACGTCATTCTATTATGACCATGATACTTAGGAGAAGTGAAGTGATTTCACGTGTCTATCTCTAGAGTTACATTGTTATTTTGTAACCTCATGACCCTAGTCCTTGAAATTTGATATATAACACTTTAAGCTAGATCAAAGAGTTCCAAAAGCTTTATTTAGAGAGGGAGGGGCCCACATTCTCATTGAAAGGAACTACTCCAAACTATGATAAGAAAACCTTTACCTTCAAAGAGTGTCATGGTACCACATGGAAAGGCTCATCTCCTTATTGTAATTATATGGTAGGTCCCTCTCTTTTTTCTTCTAGACAATTACATAGCTCTAAGGTTTGTCAAACCAAAACTACTCATAGATAAGTATGAGTATGACATGTGTTGAGTTGAAACTTATCTAGGTAAATTAGGCACTTATGTTGAAAGACTAATCATGGGGGAACCATATGTTAATAAGATGCTCTTTTATGGGAATTCAAGTATTTATTTGAAAAATTAAACATGAAGGCACCATGTGTTGGAAATGTGTTTAATAATAAATAGTTTAGTGGGCCCCATATAGTCATCTTCTAGACAATGGTGTTATCCAAAGGTATGAATAAAATAAAATAGCCTTAGCCAAGCTTTGGACCATCACATGCTAATCCCATAGTACACTTGAGGGAAATGAGAGCTTTTTTGGGCCAAATAAGCACTAGGATGACACGAGGGGAATGAAAGGAGGTCGATGCTTAAACAAAATTTACAAAACTAGATCCCAAGAAGGAAGAGGCCAATAGAATAACCATGGAAGGTACTGAGCAAGCCTAAGGTGAAAAGGGATAACTATTCCAAAATGAAAAAATGTAGATTTTTATCCATAGTTCCTAGCAACTCATAGGGGTGCCTACTTGTGGATGCGAAAACCCAAAACTTTGGTACTTAAACTAGTCTAAGAAAAATTTTAAAAGAGGAGGAAGTTATTGAAAACTTATAACTTTTGAGGAGATACCTACAAAGTTTCCCACTCTTCCTCCTTAGGCTAGGTATTCTTATTAAGAGCCTCAAAATCTCTATCTAAATCAATAATCTCCATAAAGGAGATGCTCCCTAAGCCTTAAACAACCACCAACATTTATAAATCTATTTGGGTGAATGGATATAATATCTTCTCCATTTTAGAGACACCAAGTCAATGATCAAACATCACAAATACAGTCTTTTCATTCTATTTTTATTTTAACAACATTTTAATTTGGTCCTTTGGGAGGAGATTATTGTTTTACAAGAATGGGGAGGGTCTAGTTATTCAATGTGCCCTCACCTATCTTCGACTACCTACTCTAAGTCATTAAATAATGACTTACATTTTTTGGCTACCTTATTAGAACCTAGGAATTCATTTGCCTTTGCAACTACCTACCTTTTGTTGGCCACCCCTATTGTTTATAATGTTTTATCTAAAGCAATATAAATATTTTAGATAAGGAGCTATAAATATAAGACCTTGGGGGACACAAAGTTGGTAACCTATTCAATGGTTATGCTTACCTTAGTGCTTAGATTTTATGAATCCATGATGAATGTGAGCACTAGTTTTAAGTTCATAATTGTATCATGTATCCTCTCCCAATAAGGTTTGTATAGTTTCTAGATAATGGGAAGGATTTCTACTATCTATGAGTGAGAAACAAGATCATTCTTAAGTTTCTCATTTTATTATTCATTGATCAAGGATTTTTATTATGCCTTCTACTATAATTTTTATAAATCCTAATTATAATCTAAGAGCTTTTTATGGATCTACATCACTTCAATCTCTCTCCCGTATATCTTGGTCTTAGTGGCCACTCATATATTGACTTATTCTTAGAATATTTCATTATAGATGTGGCTCTAAAGGTTAGACCTTGCTTTATTGAGCTCTACATCTTTGGCCTTAGCCTTAAAATTGAGGTAAATGACCATAGTCTTTACCTTGATGAGTTCCATCTTGGTCTTCTCTAGCCATTGATTTTATTTGATATAGTGTGTGGTTATATACTTTCACATTTCCTCCATCATCTCAACCCTATCAGTAGGCCTAGTCTAGTTGAGATTAAGGTTGATAGCTTATATGGAATAGTCCCTTAGTTACATCTACTCTTGGGGCTTGACTACTTGAGGGCATAAATGAGAAATCATGAGGGATTATTTTTCAATGTCATAGAATGACCATATGTCAGTCTTCATTGGGGCCTTGGCCTGCTTTCACCTTTTCATCTCCATTTAGGCCTCTCTAGCCCTTCTTGTCATTTTCATATAATGATGGTATTACTATAGTACTTGAATGTTTTCCACTATGAAGGGGAGTCCCTATGGTAGCATAAATGGAATGGTCACTTACGATTGGGAAGTAGTGGATGTTGTTCCTCCAAATGTCATTGGATGAAGGGTGAGGGTGGAAGGAGAGAAAGCCATAAATCCATAGGGTAGGGTGAATGGAGATTGTGACATGATGGAGGATGAGGTAGATGATCAAGTTAGAGGGGTAAGAAAAGGCATAAGTGAATATATCGATACTTTAGAAGAAAGTAGTGAGAGCTTAGTGGTGGGATAAGTGGATGAAGAGGAGAGTTGGGATAGAAAAGTAATTGGTTGGGTAGTAGAGACTACCCAACCTAAGGTGAGATGCTTGATGAAGATGTGGAGGCAATGAGAGAGGTAGAAGTGGAAAAAAGGGGCTATGAGAAGCATATTTTATTCTTCATAGGCTCTTGTAGATGTTTGTATTTTGGAACCTTAGGCTACTTGTGCTGGGATAAACTAATCATGAGGTGCCCAAAGGGGGCTTATCACTAATATGGGGTTATGGGCTATGGGTACATGGGAAGAATCCAAGTTTAATGCTTTAAAACCTAGAATAACTTACCCTCATTCTATTTTGGTACATCCCCTTCTTCTCTCCTAGTGATATCTTATTCTTCCTCTTTTTCTTCTCCTCCTATCTATACCTCAAGAGATAATCTTGATTATAATTGGATTTCCTCTGGGTGATGCTCATCTCAGAGCCTCTTGAATGTTTCATCTCCTTCTTCATCATCAAAATTAAAGTATGGTTTTGTGATCTCATACCTATATTTTGCATAAGAAATATTTTTTTCTTTACTCCAATCCATCTAGGTGAGATCCTTATTTATCTCCTTCAATAATATTTTAGACAAGTCGTAAATCTAGATCACATCATAAAAGGATTCTCATAAGTTGAGGGCATCCAATGAGATCTAAGATAGATCTACATAATTTTAGAGGATTTCTTCTTTGGGTGATCTCCTATACTCTAGGTATGGCTGGGTCTAATACTTAGGAGTGTTGATAGTCTTTGAGGATGTTATGTATCCACTTGGATCATAATTCAATATATCATTGATTAGGTTAAGGCCAAGCTTTTCTAGCTTGCTTATGAGAAAGCATCCCTACTACCTATAAACCACTTTGATGTCATCTCTTTTGAAAGAGATATCATATAAATCCTTCTTATTACTCCCTTATTCATATATAGAGTCCACCATGTTGAGTTGATGAGTCAACTCTAGGCCTAGGGTCCTCTCTATTAGCATATGTGAGAGCCAAAAAGGCTCTCCTTCAAAACTATGTACTTGGATGAATGAAAAATGGATTCCCCAAAAATAGTCATTGAAGACCCTACTCCCAATGATATATGACCATTGTGCATCCATTATTATGAATGTAATGGCCTTAGTGCTAAGGTCAATGAGAATTGGAGATAAAAAGAGATCTAAAAACTTGTGGTAGTCTTGTGTAATTGACAGGGCATGGGTCCATATGGTGACTGGGGTCACTATGTTTGGGAAGATGCCTAACTCAAAGGAGTTGAGATTAAGATACATAGACAAGAATTAGGAATGATGCCATAAGATTAGGTGCAAGAGGAAGGAGGAGTACTGAAAGGTTTCCTACATTGAAACATTCACCAACTCATCATTCATGGTGTTCATGATGGAGTCTCTAAAATCTATCTTGTACACCTCCCCATTTTCCACCATGGTCAGGAGGAAGATCATCCCCAACTACAAGTCATTAATGTTGGTGTTAGATTCCATCCTTTAGATGAAGTCCAACATAGATAAGGTATCCTTCAATTATTGTGTGAGGAAACTCATCAAGGGGATGGGTAGAGGAGGTATCTCCATGATGTTGCTCTTGAGGAAAAAGATGAGGAAATGGACCTTCTTATGGACTCAATAATCCCAAATATTTTAAATGATTTCCATGATATAGATATTAGCCTTGGGATCACTTGGGAGTTGTAGAATTTCCATAATATCATCCATACTAATTATCACCCTTAAGTGGGCATTACTAGTAATTATGCTAGTGTGGTATCATACCTCTCCATGTAGAGGGAAATGATTTTTGGGCATGGATGAACATAAGGCACCATGAAATATGATAGCATGCAATCCTACATTCTACAACTAAATGAGTCATACTCCTCCTTGTAGACCATTTCTAGCATTTGAACATGAGTACCTTCTCTCAAAATTTTGGGATTATTGGCTAGCTTAGGATCAGATATATCATTTATGAAATAAGTGAGAAATGTTTGGTCTATATAGTCCCCTTTATATACCTTCTCTACATTTATTACTTTCTCCTTTAGCTAAGTGGGAGTGGAAGCATCTGATTTACTCAATAAATATTTGGGGGGAAGGTTTCCTCAGTTATATGAGTTGTGGGTTCTTTGTCTTATGGGATGATTCTCTCCCTTTAAAGATGTGGAAGGATTGATCTCATGGATTCTTCTCAAAAATCACTCTCTATCATAAAAAATATAATGGGTTAGTAAATATTATCACAAATTTCTCAGTTCTAGGCTCGTCTCTCTCTTAACTTTTATGCTCTTTTCAATTGCACAATGGTCTTCAAAATATCTAATGCATCTAAGTGTTTGTCTCAAATGAGGTGAGGTTATTTCTAAACCAATACTACTAGGTGTGGTCATTATGAAAAATTTGAAAATAGGCACCCCCATAAATGATAAGGGTGGCACACACACTCGAAGATCCCCTCGCAAGATATTTTTGGTGATCATTATGGGGAATCACACAAAATAGAGAATATAACATTAATAATAGGTGAGGTGAGTAGCTAACTATGTTCTAGAGAATATTTTTAACATTTAATAAGGATAAGGGGAAGACACATGGTAATTAGATAAGCCACTTGTGATAATGAAATGTATTCAAATGAAATAACAATTGAAAGGGAAAAATAGCTAAGGAAATACACAAATAAAAAAGGAAATTAAATAATTAAGTATAAGGGAAAGGTAGGTAAACTTAGTTGAAATACTTCAAATCGATCCCATTAATCAAGATCTCTAATGTGTTTCCCTCTTTGGCTTCTAATTTGAAATCATTTCCTTATTTGTTATTGATGATGAAAAATGGTTCCCTCCATAGAGAGTCAATTTTTTCATGATATCCTAGCTTTGTGGCCCTTTGATCATACTTGAGGACTAAATCCCTAGGTTTGATGACTTCTTATCGAACCATTACTTTATCACTTGATGCTAGGTGATTTTCACATTACTTGATTATTCTCTTGAATTTTGGAAGCTAAGTATCTTCATGAGTCTAACTTTCATCAGTCCATTTTTTTTAGTTTCAATAGCTTTCAGAAGCTATAAGGTATGTATTTTTTATGAAACTAGCATGACTACCTCTTTCCCATATACAAGTTCATACAGGAAGGTTTTGAGGACTTATGTTGAGTGGATGTGATCTACCCATAGAGTAGTTCTCACATGCATGTGTCACTCCCTTTACTAGTCAACACCCATCCTTTTGATTAGCCTTATCAGATTCTTGTTTGTCAACTCTAGTGACCCATTCCCTTATGAGTATTAATTAAATGAATTTTTTAAGAAGATACCATTTTGGTGCATGAACATAGAAAAATTAGAGCTGAGGAAGGCTTTCACGTTGTTAGAGACAATCAGCTTAGATGGGTCAAATCTAATTACAAGCTCTTCTAGGAAGCCAAGAATCATTTTCTTGGTCACCTCTCCCATGAGGATTGCTTCAGTCCACTTGGTGAAGTAGTTAGTGGCCATCAATATCCACTTGTGACTAGTTATTGAAATGGGATTAATCATCTTGATGAAATCTAGACCCCATTATGCAAAGCATTCATCAGTTATGATTGGGTTTAGAGGCATGGCTAAAATATTTCTTTTTCTTGTAAATAAATAACACTTTTAGACTTTTTTGATTGACTTATGGTATTATATGAACATGGTCATCCAATAATACCCTACATGTATGATCTTTGTTGTAGTGGTTTTTGTTAAGAAGTGGCCACCTAGGGCAGCTAAGTACATATCTTGGAGAATTTTCCCATCTTGGTGTCTTTTAACACATCAGAGTAGATCCCCATCAAAATTTATTTTAAAAAAGACTCCCTAGATTAATGTGTATCTAGACCATTGCAGCCTATATAAATGCCTTTTATATATGGGGAGGCCATCAAGATACTAACTAGTTTGCATGAAGTGGGTTTGATTGACCACCCAATATCTATCAGCTTCAAATTGGTCCAGGAGGACCACTTTAATCAAGCCTTATTCCTCCAGTGGGACATTTTCACATTATACTAGGTAGTCACAGATTAACCTTCCTATGATCACCTTAGTTGGCCTGAATTTGATGTCATACTCTAGGATCTTGGTGATCTAATTGGCCCATTTTTTGTTGATTTCCACTTCCATTATGTATTCAAAACTGTTGGAGTGGGACATGTACACCATTACTTTATTTCCCATGAAAAGGTGCTTGAACTTATTAAGGACCTTGACTATGGAGAAATCCTATCTCTATACGAAATTATATTTGACTTCATACCCATATGATTTTCTTGAGTAGAATGCAATCGAGTGCTCATTTATTCCTTCCTCTTCCTTTTGAGTTAACATAGCCACTAGGCTATGCTCACTCCCATAGACATACATAATGAAATCTTTAGAAAAGTTAGGGTTAACTAGTATAAGCATGTTAGATAATACATCCTTGATTTCATCAAATGTTGCTCTTCCTTTAGGTTTCCACTTCAAGGACTAATCCTTGTTCAGCATAAGGGTGATTGGTCTCACCAATCCTATGAAGTTAGGAATAAACCTACTAATGAAATTAATTTTTTCAAGGAAATATTTCACTCTTTTCTTGTTTACTGGCAAGGTGAAGTCTCTAATGGCCTTTATTCTCTCTAGATTAATGGAAATACTTTATTTGGATACTACATATCCAAGTAGCTTGTCTTGTGGGACTTTGAAGATAATTTTTTTTGGGTTAAGAGACACCATTAATTCTTGACACCTTTGGAAGACCTTTTCTAGATGGTCAAAGTGATCCTAATTTTCTCTAAAAAATGGTGAGGACATTTAGGTAGATGAGGGTGATCTTATTTATTAGGAATACTTACCTTTGATGATGAACCCATCGAGCCTCAATCTCCCCCTTGGCCAAGGTTATTCACAAGAGATTATCATGGTATGTAAAGATAACTAAGATGAATCAACTTTAGGCTACACAACCTATAAAAGCATCCAAAATATTTATCCACAAGATGAGATTAGAGTTCCAAAGAAAGTATTGAACCCTAAAGCTTTATTCCCCAAGTAGAATGGTCAATTATTAGATGTTCATTTGCACTTCTTTGCTTAATTTTTCTCTCTTTATTACAAATGATCAGAATGAGCTTATATATATGTATATGTATGTATATATACACACACACACACACACACACACACACACATATATATATATATGTATGTATATATGTGTGTGTGTGTGTGTGTGTGTGTGTGTGTGTGTGTGTGTGTATGTGTGTGTGTGTGTGTGTGTATTTGTGTGTGTGTTTGAGTGTGTGAATCTTACCCTATATATATATATATATATATATATATATATATATATATATATATATATATATATATATATTTGTGTGTGTGTGAGTGTGTGAATCTTACCCTAAAACCTAAAAATATGTTAGCTATAATAGGTCAACCTAGTCGACCAAGTGTGTTTTTAGGGATAACTCACTAGGTTTGTGTGAGGTTTGTCGAGAGGATAACAAACCTAAAGAGTGAAAAAGTCCCTAAACTATACTAGGTTGACTAGGTCAACCTAGTACAACTGATAGGTTAAAAAGGTTCTAAGGTGAGAAATGAATGGTAAGACATGGAAAATGATAGGAAAGGGTATAATTAAGAAGAATAAGCTTGGGTTAAATGGTTTAAAGAGGCTAGTGTGTGGATGGAAAGTGGGAAAAGGAACAACAATCTTATGAAACATCAATGGTCTACCCGCCGCTTTCTCAGTGCACCCCTTAAGGCATGCACTTAGAGAGATTTAGACTCAATAGGTTAATATAAGTGATAAAATTTAAAAAATATTATTTTTATACATATTATGTAGCCAAATATCATCACGTATCATGTAAGTGCAACACGGGATGGTGCTTCAGAATTGGGCATGATAAAACATAATGTTGATTCTAAGTATGGTGTAGTAAGCAAAAAATAAGATAAATAGAAGGGTAAAATTATAAAAAAACATACCTTTAACTTAAATTAGTTTCATAGATAAATACTTAGACTATAATAACTGTGAAGGTTTCCAATGTAGAGTACACTAGGTGAACATGTTGAGGTTAGTGGAAAAACAACCAATAATCAAAATTTTTGGAAGATGGACATACAGTCATTAGAAGAGACATATATTTTGATAAAATTAGAAAATTAGTATTGGTAAGGAAATTTTAGAATATTTAAGTTAAATAAATGACAAAAGGATTGTAAAATTGATCACAAATAATGGAAAATTAATGACAAATAGTAGCAAATGAATCACAAAATGATTGGCAAGGAAATGCAAATGATAAGAAATAAATGACAAATGATTTGAACACAGTAAATTATATTGTAAATATGTAGAATATAATTGACAAACAAAATATCCATGTAAGACAATTTGAATAAATGTAAGCAAGAAGGTGAAATGTGAAGAAATCATACATAAATAAAAACATGTAATAATGACAAAATTTTGTGGACTCAGATATCTGAAATAGAAGGGTAGTAAAATAATGAAAAATGGAAGAAAAGAGTGATCCATAGTTACTCAAACATGTTTCACATCTAAGGATAGATAAAACTAAAATATAGTAGTGCTATCATGTTTTTAAGAGATGAATAAGAGGGAATTAAACAAGAGGAAACACATATTTGGAATCATAATTTACATCTCAAGAGGGAAAAATGAAATGGGTGGATGGAGAATGAAGGAAAAAAATAACATAGAGGAACTCTTTATCAAAGTCAAGACAATTAAATTTGGTCTGTCAAAACAAGAGGACTGTCAACCTTAAGGACAATGAAGAACTTGTCTTAACCACACAAGTCTTAGGTCAATAAATGTAGTATATATAACATCCCATGAAATGTATATACATATAAATTAAAATATACATACCTTCTCATGATGTGTTCCCCATTCTTCAAGACCCCTTACATAGTCCTTGGTCTACTATGAGGATTGGGTACTTACGTGACAAATTAGGTATCACTATAGAGATTTTTTAATTTCCCTATTCCAATATAATATCCTACTACACCCCAAACTACTTTGGCTCTATGTGAGGCCAACTCTAGAGTTTGAGATTTTATTAGAGATAGGATATGTGCTTGGAATCACATTTTTTAGTGTGATTTTGACTTTTGAGATTTGTATGTTGTCTTTTATATATCATTTCCTTTTGTTTCAAATGATTTGTATTTTAAACTTATTGATGGATTTTTTCTATATTCCTCCTCCATATGGATTTGGAAGGCCAAACATGGATGCTAAAGATGACTTTCATTTCACAACTTGGGCCAAGGTTGCTAAGAGAGAGAACTTCAAAGATCATGAGATCTAAGAGTCTCATAAATCAAGTTAAAATAAAATTGTTATCTTGAATTCAACCTTGTTTTATCTAATGTGGAGATGAAAGGAAGGGGAAATAAAGAGGAAATGACACATGGAACAATTTGAATTACTTCAAATCATAAAAAATGCGATAAAGGCCAAAAAGGGATACAATGACAACAAGGGTATGATTCCTTATCATAATAATGATGGAAATGGAGGAAAACATGATAACATAGATTTTTATGTAGATTTAATCTACCAAAAGAAAAGAGCAAAAAGGTAAATTTGAGAATAAGAATGACAAATAACATGAAAATATGGTAATTTTATGAGGGTTAGGTCTTATCTATAGTCTTACCTCATAACTATATAAAAGAGAAATGCAAGGGTTTGCTAATAATATAAAGCAAAAATATGGTAGTTTTATGAAGGATACTAGGTCCTATCCATGGCCTTATAAAGTACCTCACAAAATATAAATCTATGAGGCACCAAAAAAAAAATTGGTAAAAAATGAAAGAGTGAGAAAAAAAAGTAAAATAATGGTAATTTTGTGAGGAGTGTCAGGTCCTATCCATGGTCTTACAAAGAAACTCACAAAATAAAAAACCAAGGGATGTGAAAAAGAGCAATTTAGAAAGAGAAATAAGACTATGGTAAATCAAAATTCTAAAGGAAGGGGAAAAAATGATCATAAATCTACTAAGGCAAATAATGGCATAAAAAGAAAAAAATAACGGAAATATATAAGGAGATAAATGAAAGAAAATACCAAATTTGATGTGTAAGAAAACCAAAATAACATAAAGTAGAATGATGATGCTTAAGAATGTGAAACTAAAAGAAGAAAAATGCATAAAAACAAAGAAATATGAGAGAAAAAGAAAAAGTAAGATCTATGTTAAGATTTGTATCGAAGATGAGCATGTGAAATACAAGTATATAATTCTTAGAAGGTTTCTTGAAGCTGAATTTGTTTTTTAATTGTGCATTGTAGAATAAGAGTGGGCATCGCTAGATTCCATAAATTCTAAAAGGATATATGGATGGACATCACAAAATGCCCCAACATGTGAGTTAGAGTGAGGTAACATTGAAATATTAAAATGATTTGCATTGGGTTGGTAGGTGCATTTGGAGATAGGTAAATGTGTTGGTTTTTTATATTTTAAGGAGGTCAAATTTCACATATTATGTGTAAGAGAGCTATGAGGAGGTAAAGGAGGGCCATGTATGATATGTTTTAGAGTAGGTATTTGAACTAGGTACTCTTTTGGTTTATGTGACCTAAGAGTTTGAGGTTCAATGGATGCAATAATATGTTTAAAGTTATTAAAGCTAGCTATCCTTTCCTTATTGGTGTATTAAGAAGGATAAATTGTTGTTTGAACAAAACTAGTAGATGAGGTTTGTTCATTATGTATATTATGTTGATGTGATTCTGGTTCATGAGATTGATTTTGAGAAGCTTGAATATAATCTTAATAACATTGTTTTGTGATAGTATCAAGATTGAAATGTGGAATAAGGAAGAAATAATAAATCAATGAAGATCATGAAAAGATTCATGAAAATTACCTATAATATCATGCCACAAACAAAACTTATTGGGATTGTACCATTGAGAAGGAGGTTTGGGAGGATCAAAGATCATGGTTTTAAAGGGTGGTAATTTATTCTTAAGTTGTTCTAGACTCAAGGGTGGGTGGTTTGGAGTAAAATTATTTAAAATAGATGCTCCATTTTGAGGTTGGGGAGACTTGTATAAATCAATGGTATGAGAAGAAGATTGGAAAGCTACTTTAGTAGTTGTTTGATGTGGTTTAAATTGAGTCATAAGAAAGTCTTGCCTGTTTCCTTGGTCTAAGGCTTCTTATAAAGATGTAGGTAAAAAGATTCAAACTTTGTATTGAAGAGGAGCCTTAAAAATGATGACAAATAGTTTTGAAAGAGTGTCATAATTCATGTTATGATCCACTTTTTAAGCAAGAGACTTCCATATTTTGATGAAAGTATGAGCAGATTCATTAAGAAGTTTGTTCACATTAATGAAATGGCTAAGGTAATTTTAAAGAAGGTCATCATGTTGGAATTCCTTCACTAATGCATTGACTAAATACTCTAGTTATGAGATGGAATTTCTAGGTAGTTAGTTGTACCATTCAAGTGCATCACCAACAAAAGTTTTGGCTAAGTGCTTGCTGGTAGAAAAGGTATTAGTTTGGACCCATTCCTTATAGAGATTTCCAAAAGACTTAAGAAAGAGAGTAGAGTCCTTAGTCACATTATATACAATAGTTGGGGAAATGTTTCCAATATCTATGGATGAAATGAATGGGACTAAAGGTTCATTTTAAATATGGTAAAGCATTTTATTATTTATTAGAGGTTGAGGGATGATATTTGCATTGCTATCTCTAAGAGGAGCAACAAAATTTTTATTTGGTTGAGACATGATGAGTTGAGGTGGTGAATAATTATGTCTCATAATTTTTTTGAACTTTCATCATTTGAGATTTATTGTTTGTTTGCATGATGTTCATTAGTTGAATGACTTGGACAAGAAGTTGAGTTGTATAAATAGGTGGGTTTAAAGGTGGGGTATTAGTGTTGATAGGAAGAGGATTCTTAGTGTTTGTGGGAGGAGGATTATTAGTGCTTGTGGGAGGAATATTATTTATAGGTGGAGATTCCCAACATTAGTGTTAACTATACTAAGTGTGGTAAGAGAAGAAGGAAGCTTAGTCTAGCCACCATTCTTTTGAGGAGTGTAAATAGTATTATCATCAAGATTTTTTAATATTTGGGAACCATCTAGATTATAAATTTGAGAAGTATGATTTGGTGAAGGGTTCCTAACATTGGCATTGGAAAGAAAATTATGATGAAGTGTCTCAAATAAATTGCATTATGTAGTAAGTGGTTTTGGTTTAGGAGAAGGGGAAGGAAGAAATTTGATAGTTTAAAGGGAAGTAATGAAATAAGTGAGTTTACTATCCAAGTATTTGATTATGTAATTTTATAGACTAAGAGAAGGTTGAGAATATGTCATTATGATGAAACAAGACTAGATAACCACATAAAGAAAACAAAAAGTGATAAAAAAAATAGTATATGGTTGACTAGGTTGTCCTAACATAGAAATAAGGATTAAAAAACTATATAGAATCAACTAGGTTGATATAGTACAATGAACATAGGTTAGAAAAAAATTAAATTGGATGAAGACAGTACAGGGTCATCCTGTTGACCTGGTAGAGTATATATAGGCTGAAAATCATACTAGGTTAAAAGGGTAGACCTAGTATAGTAGATAGGTTCCTTGTTTTGCCTATATCTTTAGTTTTACTCATCCATTTTGAAACACATAAAATGAATTAGATTTTTTATGATTTATGGAACATGATATATTTGATATCAAGTTGTGAATTGAAACAAGATAATTTTCAAGTAATTAAAATCAATAAGTACTATAGGGAAACACATAGTCGATTAGATCAATGCTGATCAATCCAATTGAGGCACAAAAAACAAAAACTTTGACTAACACTAGATAATGCATGTTTTAGTACACATAATTAATCAAATAGAAAGCAATAAAATTTAAAATTAAAGAGTTAGCTATTTTATCAACCTAGAATATTGATTAGATTAATAAGAATGATTTTTAAGTGTCAAAGGGAGATTGCCTATAAGCAAGGTACTAAATAGCAATCTATGGATAGTTTAAAGTAAATTTAGGATGAAAGGGACTATAGTGGAAATGATATAGGATTAGAAGGGTTAATTTAAGAGGCCCTATTGGAAAAGCTATTGTAAAATTTTGGTAAATCTAGGAAAATTTGATTCATAGTTGTGGTGAATCCTCTATAAGTGATGGTGAATCTATAGGTTAGATCAAATGGATAAACAAAATGGATTTAAATATTAACTATAAAAAATAATAAATAAATAAACTTCCCAAAACCTAAATATTATTGCATATTTTTATTCCTATTGAATATATATGTAATTTAAAAAAATCATTGCAATCTGAGTCTGTATGCAAAAGTTATGGCTTCTAAAAGTTTCCATTCAATTACATCGTATGATATGAATGAATAACATGGACAAAAGATGTGGATGAATGAAGTGGATGAATGACATGGATGTATGTCATGGATGTATGACATGGATGTATGATGCAATTGAATGATAATTTTTGGAGGGCATAACTTTTACATATAGACTCCAATTATGATAAATTTTTTTAAATTGCATAGATATTTGAGAAGAATATAAATATTAAATAATATTTATATGTTGTGTTTTTTTATAATTTTTAGTTTTGTCATTTGGCAGTATCATTTGGCATTGTCATTTGGTGTTATCATTTGGTTACATCATACGACATGGATGAATGATATAGATGAATGACATAGATGAACAACATGGATGAATGACACATAAAATTACATTTATGAACTACATGGATGTATGAAATGTATGTAAAACATGGATTTATGACATGGACATATGATACAACCAAATGACAACTTTCAGAGGCTGTAACTTTTACATATAAACTCAAATTGAGATTTTTTTTAAATTTGCACAAATATTAAGTAGGAATATAAATATGCAATAATATTTAGGTTTTGGGATTCTTTTTATATTTTTTAGGTTTATAATTTGGTGATATCACTTGTTTCATACATTTGTCACTATAATTTAGTATTATGGTCCACTAGTTTGGATTCTGCTTATTAGCTTGTTTGATATCAGGGGGTGTTTGTACCATATATATGTAGATAATTGAAGTGTAATATTTTATATTATTGTAAAGGATTGGAAAGATAACTCCTAAAATTATTTATATACATAAAATTTTGGTGATCTGATCCCATCTGCCAACCCTAAAAAATCACAAAAACCAAAATACTAAAAATGGAATATTCATGAATTAATGATTACTAATTGCTAAAAAAACCTGAGGCTTAGTATTGGGGATTAGCCCCTCACTTCACACATTTTAGTGATAAGGTTTTCAGGTTCCTATCCATAATATACCATTAATGACACTTTTTACTTGACTAGAGCATTAAGTCAGTTTCCCCCTTAGTGATGAAATCCAAGTAGGTAGACCTAGGTAGTCAAATGTTTAAATGCTTATTGATGTTATGTGATTTGGCCATGTGTGCATAAAATATAAATAGTGAAACTAAGAGATTGATTTAAAACCACCTAGTTAGATTATGTGATCTATTCTAAGCATGCAAGCAACTGAAAAGAAAGTGTGAGACTAATTACTAGAATATAAAGGTTGATTCCAACTTTAAAATAAGGTATAGTGTAAACACTATGTGCACAATCATATATAATAGTATCGATAAGGTTGAAATTGTATTGTGCGAACATGGTTTAAAAATGAACTAGGTTGACTAGGTTAACCTAGTTATTTAGAAAACACACAAAACATAGAACTAGGTCCACATGGTTGACCTAGTTGACTATGTACTAACAGTTGTAAAAAATACAAAATCTGAAAGGAAATAAAGAAAAGGAAAAATGAAAATATATAGAGACTAACCTTGGTGGATCAGAGATGAAAATGAATAATATTATTGATTAATAAGCTTGGATAAAACTAGAAAAAACTTGTAAATTGGGTTGAGATGGTCGATCAAGCTATATAGGAACTTACTAAAAAAGTCATGAAAATTCACTAGGTTGACCTAGTCAACTTAGTAGGCTGAACTGAAAGTATAAAAATGCACTAGGTCTAGTTGGTCAATCTATTAGGCTAATATAGAATTTTTAAAGGTGTACAATGTTGAGCTAATTGACCTAGCAGTTTGGATAAGAAGTCTAGAAACCTAAAAAACTTATACTGGGTTGAGTTGGTCGATCTAGTTGTCTGTTCTTGAAAACCTATGCATAAATAAAAAGAAATATGTTATAGAATTGATCCATTATATCAAAATATATGATTAAAATGATAATCAAAATAAAATTAAAATGAAATAAATCCTACAAGGGTTAGTTTCACATTAGGTTTACCTAAATGTATGTAATAAAAAATGCATCATATCCATAAACCAGTCTTAGATTAGATGGGATAGAGCACACCTACACTTCTGATTAGGGGCATACACTTTCTAAGTTGGAGCATGACTAATGTGAGGATATTATAGACCTAATTATGGGATCACTAATCACAACACACCATGTGAGGTAGGGTTCTAAAGCCTACAGTCTAACATAATCACACAACAACCCTAAAAGAGTCCTATGACTTAATATTTCACTAATCTAATAAAAATAAAATAAAATCTAATATACTATATTCAAAACATTGTGGCACAAAGTTAAAGTTAAAAAAAATAATAGTAACTAAACTAAACATGTATATAAGACACATACTCATGTCAATGTCTATGAAATCTTAATACATGGAAGAGAAGAATACAAATACACTATCTATCTACTCTTACAAAAGAGGAATAAAGTTAGGAATACTTACCTTTAAAGATGAACCCACCAATCCTCAATCTCCCCCTTGGCCAAGGTGATTTTCAAGAGATTGTCATGGTATGTAATGATAACTAGGATAAATCAGCTCTAAGCTACACAACCTATCCAAGCATCCCAAAGACTTATCCACAAGATGAGATCGGAGCTCAGAAGAAAGTATTGAATCTTAAATATTTATTCCCCAAGTATAATTGTCAATAGATAGATGTTCATTTTCACTTCTTCTCTTAATTATTATCACTTTCTTACAAATGGTCAGAATGAAGTTATTTATATAGGTGAATCTTACCCTAAAACATAAAAATATGGTGGCTATACTTGGTTGACTCAATCAACCTAATGTGTTTTTTGGGATAACTCACTAGCTTTGTGATAGGTTGGCCGAGAGGACAACAAAACCATAGAGTGAAAAAGTCCCTAAACTGTACTAGGTTGACCAAGTTGACCTAGTATAATTAATATTTCAAAAGGGTGATAAAACAAGTAATGAAAGGTAAGACATGGAAAATGATAGAAAAGGTTATAACTAAGAAGAATAAGCTTGGGTTCAATGGTTTCAAGAGGCTAGTGTGTGAATGGCAAGTGGAAAAATGATTAACAATCTTGTAAAGCACTGATGGTCTACACACCCCTTTCCTAGTACACCCATTAAGGCATGCACTCAAAGAGATTGAGACTCGATAGGTTATTATAAGATAAGAAGTGTTATTAAGTGATAAAATTTTGAAAATATTGTGTATGCATAAGTCATCATAGGTACATGCAATTACCCCTTCATATTTTTTGTATAAAGAAACCAACCACTCTTTATCTTTCTAGGGAACTCCCTTTCCGGCCTTTAGCTTCCTCCCACCTCTAAAATCAAGCTTGGAGTAAGCATCCTTATTTGTGACAATTTTTTTTTTGTCATTCCTTACATCATTGGAGTCAAAAATATTTTCCAAGGTAATGAGGCCCTTTGGCAACATGTTGGTCTTTAACTTCATGATTTGGCCCCCATAGACCTCTTCAATTTTTTGTTGTAGTTATTTTTAAAAATTCACATGATTGATAGTGGAACATAGTAATTTGAACATCATTTTCAAACACCTACTAATTTTGGTCATTGTCTGGGATAACATGCATAATGATTACCCACATTATTTGCTTATTAATGAACAAGTCTATCATTGTGTTAAATTAGGAACCAATCATTGCCATTCTATTAGCCTCCACATTTTTAGCCCTTAAGATGATCTAAATGTTGAAGGCTTTGAAGTCTTAAATAAGATCCCATATATGATAGTCATAGGATCTCATGCACATATTTTTTATGACTGATACCCCTTTACCTTCCTTACTACTAATTTAGAATCATTGAATACCTTCAACTATTTGATGCCCATCTGTTCAGCAAGGCTAGGGCTATGGAATAAGACATCATATTTGGCCTCATTGTTTGTATAAGCAACTAAAATTAGAAAGATCAAAAGGTATCTTTTCTAGAAGGAGATGTTAGTCAAATGCTAGCTCTTGATTTGGTCTTACACTTTGAACCATAAAAATGTAGAGTCTAAAATTCAAACTCATCTTTAGACCCTTTGCTCTTATATCATTCTTTATTTACAACCAAAAGAATGGCATGTATTCATCATGCATCACATAGGTTCCAAGGCCAATGGAATCAAAGTTTGTAAATGGGTTATTCTCAATAAATTCATTGACAAGAGTTTCTTCCTCTAGAATTCCAGTGTCTGTAATCTTTTATCCTTCAAGAATCTATATGTAGTGCATCTCCATTCTTGAGAAAGAGGTATGCATTGCCTTTTTAGTTCATCATAAATTCATTCACTATGTGTTCTAAGAGAATTAGTTTGGAAAAAAATTTAAACTTTGAACCATACTTGGTCCTTAAGATTATATGGGACCACTTTAATGATAAGTACCCACCTATTTTGGTGGAGAAGTCTCTTGGCAACCATATCCTAAAGATAGGTGGTATGCCTATCACTATAATGTCTTATGGTATAGTAATGCGAGGACAAGTATATAATGTGAAGGGAAGATCCCTGATGATCCCTAAGGTTTGAACCTTCTTTTCATCCAGCTACATCACTCCTTTATTTAATGGCTCATACTTTAATTGTATTTATTTTACTATTTATTTAGTAAATACCATCATTCTTTGACCCAAATCAATCATAGAGTTGTGAAATAATTTATTTCCCAAATCAATGTCAAATATAATGGGTTAGGTTTTATTTTTCTTTCCCCCTCTTTGCTATTGATGAATATGGATGGTATATGGGGTTGTGTGCTCATGCTAACTTATTTCCACTTTATCCTTGTGGGTTTTAAAATAAAATTTCCTTGAATGAGATTTTCTTACTTCTCTGAGGCTTCCTTTAATAGATACTTCTATTTGGGTATGGATAAGACATCCTAGAGGGAGATGTTTGATAGAATCCTCTTTAGCTATTCCACCATATTGTATGAACCTTGAGGTGGGACCTCAGGATATTTTTCCTTGTTATACACCATTTCTCTCTACTTTTTATATGTTGGAGGTGAAGGTTGGTTTATTGGACCCTTTACAAAAGTCACTTTGAGCCTTGTTGTAGCTTTGGGGCTCTTGACTAACCTTTTCTTAGAGCACATATAGTAGTCTGATTGAACTTATGGGGCTATGTAAATCGGAGCTTTGCTCATGTAGACTACATATTTACCTTCAACCTAAGATAATAATACATGATCTAGCGCTATTTCTTCTTCTCATTTTAGGGACATGCCCTATATTTGCACCATCAAGACTACATTTTCAATCCTTAAAGACTAGTATGTGTATGCTAAATTATGGGCATTCCCTTGTCATCATTATTTAGAAACCTTCTATTGTAGTTTTTCACTTAGAAAATTTTATGGTCTATCAGAATTTTTGTAAGGAAAACACCATGAATTAGATTCATTTACCAAGTTATTTTGGTTGATAAATATCTCTCTATTCACATTAGGTGATATTATATGTAAGGGATCAGGTACCATAACCATTTGATTTATGGGTTGCATCTATTAGTTTGAAGATTAGTGTTTTGGCATTTATCTCTCTTGGTACTAGTTATATTGGTACGGTGCTCTCCTTTCTTGGTAGTTATTGAAAATGGGATTCAAAAGCATATCTTGTTGGCTTTTGAGACTAATTATCTCATTAGAGAATCTTTGCAAGATACTCTTTATATCATTCATCTTCATGGCCAAGGAGGATTAAGTGGACATGCTTATTCAAGTGGGAATATGTATATATATAGAAGGAATGGATCCTAAGTTACTCAGGGATTCTTCTTGTGGAGAATTGATATCTCCAATAACATCAACAATAATGGATGCAAAGGTAGTTTTCTTATATCTATCAAATTATTTTCAGCCCTTACTACCAGATCATAAGCATCTAGAAACATTTGGCCTCCAAGTGATTGAACCATAACTATAATATCTAAGTTGAAGACCTTGAAGTAGAAAATAATATCCATACTTGGGAGTGGTAAAGATGTTATTGGGATCCTTTGTCAGTTCTTTTTTAACGTAGTATTATAATTGATAATGGATTCTTATAATCCTTTCTTGATAGTTATTAGTTTTTGTAGAAGGGATGACCCATTCATTTTCTTATTGAATCACTCAAAGAATTTGTCATCCAGGTCATACCATGTGATGGATTTGGCTAGCAAATATTAGTACCATACAATATCCTATAATTTGAAAGATATTGCAAGTAGCCTTAAGGTTACATTTTATGCATTGACATAGTGCATAATGCACATGTGTGCATCATACTGGGGATGTTCTACTATGGTATTGAAATCTTCTCCTAAGAATTTTGGGATCACCTTCAGGGCATTTTGTAGGAATGAGATCCCATGTAAATGGGGGTGTCAGAGGGATAAGTGTTTTGTTGCTATGCTATGATATAAAGTTTCTTGGTGGGCTTTGAAGAGCCATTAATTGTTGTTTTTGAGTAGTGTGAGGCCCTATCATCCTTTGGTGAGTTATATCTCTTAGAGGAGTGATTGGCAGGATAAAATTATTCATTATCTATGACCTTGATATAGACCTATGTTTTATAGACTCATGCCTCTAACTTCTAATCAAACTAGTAGATTTGTTCCATCAATTGTGCTAGAAAAGAATACTTTTGATGCTTAAAAATCTCACTTCAGGTTTAATAGCCTCCTCTAGGAAGTTTTATAGGCACAAGAATAAATTGTGGTCTATAAAGTAACCTTAAATATTTTATATGTTGGCCCATCATTCCAAGCGGGGGGGTGAAAAGGGAGAAGAAAATAAATGCAAATAATACTGAAATAACATTAACTGAGGAGATATAGTAAGAGATTTAAAGCATTAACCTATTATTGCATAAAATAAATTTCACCCTTAAGCACTATATACCATAAAGTATCATGAATTATGAATTAAGTTCTAACATATAATAGCATATCAATACTATAGAAGAAGAGAAAATAAATAATAGACAGAGATAATTTTCCACTCAAATTGACAAAGAAGATCACTTCCTTTTCATTACTAGATGGAAATATAATATGGAAAGGACTAAAGGGAATAATACAAAATGTCCAATGGCACCTATGAAGAGCACCTAATAAGGTCATCAAATAAAAAATATTAACTAATGCTACTTTTATTCTATTACAAATGGTTTTCCTTATAATGGAAAAAACTATAGAGTAAATGACAAACAAACCCTTCTAAAATGGATGAGCTTAGAATGTATAGACACGATGGCCTCTCATGGTAATGACACCTAGAAATAATAGAATGTGTGCCTATGATGATGTAATTATAACTAAATGAAGGACTCAGGTTCATGAGTGAAGGTAGCATCTAGATCTTAGATATGGTGTAACCACATCATTATATTATGACTAGGAGGCTTAGGAGAAGTGAAGTGATTCCATGTGTCTATCTCTAAATATTCTTTGTTATGTCATGACCCCTTGACCTTAGTACTTCAAATTTGATAGATAATATTATATATTGGCTTAAAGTGTTCTAAAAGATTTATTGAGAGAGGGAAGGGCCCACATTATCATCTAATGGTATTGATCTAATCTCTAAAAAGAAAACCTTTTCCTTTGAAGAGCATCATGGTGTCACGTGTAAAGTCTCATCTCCTTCTTGTTATAACCACATAGTGGATCCCTCACTTTTTCTTATCAGCCAATGGCATAAATCCAAGGTCTAACAAACCAAAACCACTCATGGATAAGTGTGGTAATAACACATATAGAGATAATTTTCCTTTGAGGGGAAGTTGGGCACTTATTTGCAAAATTAAGTGTGAGGGAAACATTTGTTGGAATCATGATGACCAATAAATAGTTTAGTGGGCTCCGACTATTCATCTTCTAGCCAATGGTGTTATCCAAAGGTCTGACTAAAATAAACCAACCTTAGATGAGTGTTGGGTCTCCATGTGTTTAATTCATGCTACACCAAAGGGAAATGAGAGCTTCTTTGGGTTTAATAACTATTGAGTTGACACATGGGGGACATAGAAGGAGTTCGACACTTAGATAAAATTTAAAAAAAAATCCTAAGAAGGAAGAGCTTGAAGGAAGAACCATAGAAGGTGTTAAGAAATCTTAAGGTGAAAAGGGCCAAATACTCCATAATAAAAAAATATGGATTTTGATCAATAGTTACTAAGTGAAAGACTAGTCTTTACAATCAAACATTCTACCTGGGTGGCTAATTTGGTTCCAATAAAAAAGAAGAATGGTGAGATTAAAATATGTGTTGATTTCAAGAACTTGAATAAATATTATAAAAATATGACTATCCTCTCCCTTCTTTGGATGAGGTGATATAAATAATAAGTGTTCTTAAATGTTGTCCTTTTTTGATGGATTTTTAGGCTATAATTAGGCACTAGTATAATTAGAGGATAGGATTAAGACTATGTTCACCACGAAGTGGGGCACCTATGCATATATAAGGATTCCATTTGTCTTAATAAATGTAGGAACCACCTTTTAGAGAGATATGGATCATGAATTAAAGAATTAATAAGTAAATGCATAATCATCTATATGGATCTCACTAAACCCAAAAAATGACCATGTAAGCCACCTCTACTCAATATTTGAGTGATGTTGAAAGTTTGGTATCTCACTAAACCCAAAAAATAGTATATTTGGAGTGGCTTAAGGAAATATTGTAGGACTTATCATCACCAAGTAAGAAATCATCATTGATATAGGTAGAATTCAAGAAATTTCAAAGATTGTTCTAGCAAATATAAATAAAGAGCTCAAATCATTCTTTGGGAAGATTAACTTTGTAAGGAAGTTTATCTTAGGATTTATAAAAATTGTAAGGACTCTGAATGCAATGATCAAGTAAAATGCTAAGATAGAATGGATAGTTGGGGCCCAAAAGTCTTTCCAAGACATTAAAGATGTAATATCTCAAGCTCCAATGATTATTAGTCTAGATTTCATGAAGAATTTATACTTGTACTCATTCACTTGATAACATACAATCATTTTTATTATAACATAGAAAAAAGATGAGACTGAGCACCTAATCGAGTTTATGATCATAAATTTAAAAGATGAAAAACTTACATACTTCACGACTGATAAATAATTTTTTCCTTGCTAAATTAGTGAAGAAATTTTGGCATTACATATTAAGTAATAATATTATTTCCATCATGCATGATCCTGGTGTCAAGATCACCTTATCACATAACAAATTAGGCAAAATTAGAGGCAAGTGGATGGTAAAGATGTAGGAATTTGACATAGAGATCAAACCTAAAAAATTGATTTAGGGTCAAGGCATATTTCAACTCATGACTGAACCTAACCCACATATTACTATTGAAGAGGTTTGTCAGACTTAGTTATCTAAAGGAGAATGGTATACTAACATAATACAATACTTGGTTATAGGTACTTGTTCCCTAAAACTCAATAAAAAAATGAAGGAGAGCTATGAAACTCAAAGGTGCTCACTATATGATCAAGAAAGGAGTTCTCTACAACATAAACTATACAAGCATCTATCTTAGGTGTGTATCTGTAGAGGAAGATAAATAAATTATATAGAATTTGCATCATAAAATATGTAGTGGTCATCTTTTTGGAAATATCACATCCTATAAGATTTTAATAATGGGTTACTACTGGCCAATAGTTTCAAATGATGCTCATGCTTATGTGAGAACATGCTATGAATGCTAATATTTAGCTAGGAAATAAGTACATGCATTAATGCCATTACTACCTATTGTTAAAGGAAGTCCATTTTCACAATGGTTTTTAGACATCATTGGTGTCATTAACCCAAACTCATTTGTAGGCCATAAGTGTGTACTCACTACTATAGACTATTATATTATATGGACTAAATCCATAGCCATAAAGAATTATAGAGCACAAGATGTGATTCAATTTTTGGAGGAACACATCATCACTAGATTTGGCACCCCAAATTCTCTAGTTTGTGACAATGGACCAACATTTATATTAGTAGAATTTACTAAGTGGGTAGATGAAAATCAAATAAATATCAGGGAATCCTCTAACCATTAACCCCAAGGAAAGGTATTGACATAATTGATGAATAAGAACCTAATAGATGTAATTAAGAAATTAACTAGGCATAAGCCTTGAGATTGTATTTGGGATAAATCCCATAAAAAAGTACAACATGACAAATTTTCACCACTTTGGATTATACCATATCATATTTCAGAGATCCTACACAATAATGCATTATGTCTAAATGACTTATAAATAAATAGACTCATGTATCCAATTAATGAATGGTTTTTAAATCATTAATTCATGGTTGTGTTATCTGAATACACCACTGATTGATGAAAGGACATGGTAGATGTAGGATTAGGGTAGATTTATTACTTTCATATAATAGATTTTATATTTTCTTAGGGTAGATTTTTTTCTTTCTTAGATTAGATTCTTTGTTTTCATAGATTAGATTTATTGATTTCCTAGATTCGCTTTCAATGCTTTGTAGATTAGTTATTTTTATTACTTCTTGTGACAATCTAAATTATGTTTGATTTGATGTAATCAAGATAAAATCCAAACCAACTGAGCTTATATTTAAATAGACACATGAAAAAGGAGAAAACTTAAAAAGAGTTACAACTTGGGACCTATTCTTAGATTAGGTATGTTTCTATGTTTTTAGTCTTCAGGATGAAGTTAGGTAATCATGAACCATTATGGATTCTATCACAATTGAATAATTTTACCAGGTATGTGGAAGTTGCTCTCAAATTAATTCACATGAATTTATAAATTTTTCTTATTCCAGTAGATCGAGCACACTTATTGTATTAAATAGTTGTTGGAAGAAATATTTCTTGGTATTATTGTAGCTGGGAGGGACATTCTAGTAATGATTTGTTTTATAACTATACCAACTCACTATGGTCCTAGGTCTCCTCTTTACATATAAGAAAAATAAAATAGAAAAATAACCAATGAGTTAAAAAGAGAAATCAATCAAAAATAATATCTAAATAAAATCAAAAGGATCACATGATGAAATAAGGTCAATGTACCACACATCATGATTAATAAAATGAAGGAAAGGGAAGAGAGGGAACCCAAGGTATCTTTATTTCGGATATGGATGCCTAGTTGGTAGTAGTGTAATACCTAGGCTTCCTTTGTTTTAATGGGCTTAAATATAAACTAGAAGAAAGCCTACAACTCAATCAAACCTTTAAAAAATATATCACAACAAGGGTTAAACTAATTTTACATTTAACACACATAGATCCAATGGTAAGAAGGCAAGTATGTTGTGTGAATCTACTTAGGAGTCTCTTTCATATATCTAATTTTAGTATTTTTTCTATAGCATGGTTAATATTTAATTTCAAGTTATTAACCAAAGTTATAGGTTCTCAAATCCTTAGGAGTATTCCCCCTATAAGTTTCCATTTGTTGTGCCAAACACCTCCTTTTATCTTCTTGAAGATATGGGACCAATTTTTTTTAGATTCTGGCCTTGTTGAGACTTCATTTTATATGTTTTTAGCATTTCTTGAGAAAATTGATTCTTAATTTTCATAATAAGAATAATTTGGAAATATAACATGGTACTGTATATTTGATGAGATAACTTTATTAATTCCTTTTGGGAGGTTGATGAATCATACAGGTTTTTGGATTTACGTTATTAAAAAAAATCATTTAGAGATTTATTCATTAGGGTTTTTGTTTGAGCATTGTGTTCATACATTTTTTTTGATATATTTGATTTTTGGGGTTTTCATTTTAGGTATTTATTCATGAACATATTCAACATTTTTTAATCGATATTTGATCAACACTTGTTCATTTAGTATTTTAAGAGGTGGGACTTTTTGGGTCTTTGGAAATTTTGTAGGCCTTTGAGATTTTTGTGTCAAACATTTTGTCTAAAATAATTATCTTGAAAAGGAATTATCTTTATCGAAAGTTTTAGGTTTTCAAACTTTTTGTTCAAATATTCTATCTGAAAGACTTTCATGTCTTTGATCTTTCTATTGTGGAATTTTTTTTTGACAGACTATAAAAATTTATACATATGCTTCAAAAATTTTATCCAACAAGAATTTGGTTTTCAAGTTTTGTTCAGGTCTTTTGAGAAGAGACCATAAATATTTATACATATGCTTTAGATATTTTGTTTGATGAGAATTAGGTCTTCAAAGTTTTTATGTGTGTCTTTTGAGAATATCAGTCCCAACACAAACTCTAAATACCCAATTCTTGAAAGCCAAAACATTTGATATACTTAGTTGAATAAAGCCAAAATACTTCCTATTAGTTTGCTAAATTCACCCACTAAATAAAAGTAATAAAATTTTAACTACACATAAAATACAATGCTAATGAATGTTGGGAATTTAAATCACATGAACTAGTAATCAATGTTAAATATATATATTCAATGTGTATCCATTGAATCTTTCATTTCTTACAAACAATATTGCCCCCAAAGTCTACTGCTATACTATGTGACAAAATCCCTAGCTATTACCTATGGCAATGCTACGTGTAAAATCAATGACTCATGGAAGAGATAATTATTCATAAAACATGTAGAGAATGTAAAAGAGATTGTAAGAAATCTAATTTCATGTAAATAATAATGGTGTCTTCATCCAAACCATTCATGGGAGTAGTTCCAACATTTCCATTTTCAATTAAGGATTTAAAGGAGTTTATGGATAAAGTCTTTGACATTACCGTATTTGACAACATGTATGTGAATTATTTAAAATTATGGGATGAGATTAATTACGTTGATGTATTTTCATTGGATGTAAATTTATTCCCCTCAGATCATCTATTCGTTAAGTATTTACTAGCCCTAAAAGACAAGGATTACTTTTTGTTGCTACCAAGCCTGAGGTGATGCCATGCATCAACCTCCTTCATGACTTGTTCTTTGCAGTCAAGTTTATGCAAGATGTTTTATTGCATAATATTAGCAACCCAATAGTTTTATTATATAACAAGGGAATAGATTTTGAAGGATACTTGTCATTACCCACACCTGACACTTATTTTTGACAAACATAGGCTAGTCTAATGGATTCAAGAAAATATAATGGAGTAGGTATTATCTTCATGTATTCTCCCCAATGAGACAATTACATTAAAAGGGAATACTATTAATGGTCCTACTCCCATAAATAAATTTATTATGGGAGTATGTATAGGTATGACACTTCTAAATAGACTTTACGGCATGCCCAGCATCCATTTCCTCCATTTGGATTGGGTGTTGTTTTTGCACACAATGCTAAAAAGTGATGCCACATTCATATTGGGAGATATTATTATTTTTTATCTGAGGTAGTAGGTCATCTCCAAGGATAATAATCCCACTCTTGTAGTCCCTTTTTACATGATGTCATATTTTTTATGTTGTTATGGTGACTATTTACAAAGTTTTTATTAAGCTGTGGAGCCCAACCAACACCTGTATTAAAAATAGAATTTGTGACCATTTTCAATTCATGCACATCTATGATTACAAAAAGAATATGGTAATTATTTTCAAGGATGTTTATCCTCATGTTTGGTAGGCTATTCATTATTCACCAATGCTTAGGATCAAATTCAACATTGTAAACACACTTTCCACCAGAGGTGACTATTTCCTTTATCTATATTTCATTGTTATTATGATTTAGAGAAATAAGGCTAATCACCTATGCCTCTCAAAGTATGTACATGATAAAATATTTGAGAAATAAATTGATTTCCAATTATGGTGGAACATAGAAGAGGACCTATCTAGGACAAAGAAAATCTCATTCTTTGGCCACACATATTTATTAGATGAATAGTATATACGATGATAGATTACTTTGGAGAAGTTGGTGCCAAGAGGAAGAGATATCACTTCCCTATACTTCCACATAGGAATTGGGATCCCCATGGAGCCATTCAAAAGCATATATAAGGATTCAATATCCCCTACAACCACATCTAATATCCTTATGATTTCTTATTCATGAATACATAAAATGATGAGGAAGTCATGGAGAGAGAAAGAATTGATGGATTGAAGGAGGATTACTTGAGGATGATCTAATAGGATCTTACCATCTCTATGAGGTAATTCGACAACACAAAGTCAATCTTGATAGGATGGATATATTCAAATTTATGGAAGGGTCAATCTAAAAAACAATCAAAGGACCAAGGAGGTTCCTCATCACAAGGACTCCCTCTAAAGATAAAATCTATTAGGAAGGAACCTAAGGAAATTTAACTTGAACCCATATGAGCACAAGTAGAAGACCCCATCAATTTGGACTTTTATGAGGAAGATCAAGTAAAATAATAAGTCAATATCATAATTCAAATGCCTATAGATATTCCCTAAGCACAAAATTATACATGTACAAGGGTAGTAATAGATGAAATAATTACATCAGGCCAAAAGACGCCTCCTCATAGACAAAAACCTACCTTTTATAAACAAATAAGTTGTGTATTCCCATAGGAAGTCCTATAGTTGAACATCCTCAAATCTTGCCTATATCACCCCAACAAGTGGGGATGGTAGAGGGGGAATAAGTTGACTTGGAAGAAGATTCTAATGAGGAAGCATATCTATAATTAGCTAATTCTTTGAGACTAGATGATGATAATGATAAATAACCATCTAAGGAAGATACCCCATGTACCTAGTCTCTTAAGACCAATTCTTTATCTTCGACTTATGTTCCTATGTTTGGTATTATGTCTATTTCCTCTATTTTATGAATTCCTAAGGTGTAATTTTCTACTTTAACCACTTTTGATTCATTTTACACTACCTCTTCATACATTTCCCCTTACCCTAAAGGTTGAGAAGGATGTTTCTACCACTATTACTTCATTCCCATCCATTGATCTATTTTCCACCTCCATTCCATCTACTTTCATCATGGCTAATTATAATATTTATTTTGGCACTACCACTATTAGATCAATGAAAAATAATAGGGCAACCAAAAGGATAGAAACAACCATGTCCACCCTAAATATTAGTGTTCAATAAACCTAGATCAACCTTCCCATGCCATTGACCATTCTATCTGAAGGGAATATTATGATAAATGCATGCAAGGGAAAAAGGGAAAAATTGAAAATAGTCATAATCCATCCACTCCCTTAGTTTGGTGGAGTGGATTGGTCTAAGATCATTTGGCCCTCCTTACTTGAAACTATTGTTAAGGTATCTAAGAAACAACAAGTAACTTAGGAGGTTAAGGAAGAGGTTGTAGTTACAACCTCAGAAGAGATAGATTTTAATCAATTGAAAATTACTCCTTAGGCCATGGATTTAAGGACCAAGACACCTTAACTACCTAGTTTCAAAATCATAGATCTCCCTCTATTACCACCTTAATTAAAAAACCATCTAGGAACATTCATAGGGTGAAGAAGATGAAATTAAAAGATGATAAAGGGAAGTAGTTGATTCTTAAGGAGAGATAAGAGGTCCTCTCCCTCACTAAGAGATAGAATAGGTAGTCAGGGTAGTCCCCATATGTGGAAGACTTTATATCTCTTGTTGAATCTCAAAACAATGCCATGGTGGCAATCCATGAAGGTATAGAGATGGCCAAACAAGATTTGGAGGCTGAGCTAGAGAAAATGAAGAAACAAGCCAAGACTTTGCATATACTAGCCCAAATAGAGGTTGAGGTCTAAGAAGTGGCCTCTAAATATTATAATTCATTAGAAGCATTGGAATTTATGAGGGCTGCGCTAGCCCTGAACAATTGTAAAACAAATGAATTGTTTAATTCTTTTAAAAGAGATGGTAATAAATTGAAGATGTTGATTGTATACAAAGGTAATAAGGTTTAAAGCCACTTAGACCTTATGGAACCACTAGAGGCATCTAATTCCCTCAATCTAGTAGTCATAAGGATATAAAAATCAAGGGAATGGTTGACAACAATTGAGGATTTTCTCCCTAAATATTAGGAGCACGAGACTCTTATTCTTTAAATTTTGAATGATCTAAAATTATCAAAGGTCAATAATGCTACATGGAAATTGATGAGTAAGATCAATTTTGAACAAATCATATAGGAGTCCATGGATAATTTAAATCAATATCTATAGGTTCTTCCATTAGAGGACATATAGGCCGAACTAATCTTCGATAGGAAGAAGGTTACATAAATGAATATATTCAATATAAACTTCTAGGTGACCAAAGCAAAACATGCAAAGCTCTTGAGGCAACTTGGTATAATACATAGACTACCTCTATTAAACATAGACATCATTTGGTAGAAGCATGATGCTTCTCAAAAGTTTTACTAGGAGATTAAATCCAAGAAGAAGAAAGCTCAAATTGATACTTCTAATGCCATATTGACATTACTAGTTTTTAGATCTACTACCATTGCCACTACACCAACTAAGGTCTACGAAACTATTCAGACAATGTAGCCTTAAAGGGATAGGATTTTATGCATGGAGATTTTATAATGGTGCATATATATTTTATATACTTTTAGTTTTATTCAAGATAAATTATAAAGTTGCCTATTTTCTTTGTATGCATGCACATGTGGCATGGTTTTTGTAAAAGATAACTTAATTTATTTGATAACTATAAGATAAAATCTATATTATTTTGACTGATGTTAGAATTTAAGTTCTAACTATCACATGTATTGAATTTTTAATGAACATGGAGGATGAGGTGACCCCTTTACCAATTCTATTTAAATAATTATAATCCATAATCTGGATTGGGTCAGAGAATTTTTAATATACAAGAGAAAATCAATTTTGGTTGTCTAATCATGTTCTTGAATGTTTTACTTCCACTATTTGTGTAATTATTTTTACTTCTTTAGTTCTATGAATTAATAATCCTTAGTGTCAAAATGTTGCAAATGGGTTATTGATTGCCTTGATTGATGTACTAATCCTAGATGTGTAAAAGCTATTGAAGAATTGGTAAAATATATTGATTACTAATATTTGAGTTGGTTGATTCATAATTTTGAGTGTGTATAAGTGTTTTCTTAAGATATAATATTCTATGAGTGTGTAACAACTTCCTTAGATACCTCACTAGCTTGAGCCATAATCTCTTGATTAAGAGTGTGCAATAGTTACCATAAAAAGATAAACTTTTAATTGAGGCTTATGAGTTTCCTATGTCAGTATCCCCTTATACTTCTTTACCATGTTTAAATTTGTGTTAGTAATAATTTCTAGCAATAGGCAAAGGTTTTAAAAACACCTGTCCATGTAGAAATAACTATAGAAGTGATTCTCAAATACCATAGAGCCTTTCTTTTTAGCCTTACTCTTTCCTCCTTTTTGATTTTTTTTTTATACCTACCCATTTTATATTATTAAACACTAATCCAAATTATATATATTTTAATTTCTTCCACTCCTCCATTAAAAAAACCTTGTTAATAACCTGCATGCTGTGCCTATTATTCTATCACCGTTGTTAAGACCATATACCTAGAACTTGTGCCCTAGAATGGATTTCATTTCCATTGAGATCCTAAAATGTTATAAGCTACCTCTTTGTCTATATTGTGCATAAAAACCACATCAACAAGAACCACACAAGATAATCAAGCAACAAACAAACTTGCATCGAAGTAAATAAAATGAAAATGGACAAGTTTTTTTATAGCCTAATTGTAATTTGAATTTTTTTAATACACAAATCAAAATGTGAAGTAAAATTAATTTTTTTGACTCAAAATACCACTTATTTGGCCAAGGTAATGTAGCACAAAATGCTATAAGTTTGATAAAAATGTTTTTGAGTCAACAAGGAGATTAAAAGAAAGATTTTTTGAATCTCATTTATGGCACAAAATAATTTCACTAGAATGTAGGAAAATAGTAATCTGGTTGATAAGCAAAGTGATTTTAATGATAAGTCTTTTAATTTTACTACTCTAACTTGTAAACAAAATAGAGAACAATCATAAAATTATTTCACTACTAAATTTGATGATTTCAGCGATGATGTCAATGATTTTTATGATGACGTTGATGATTTCACTGATGATACCTACATATAAAAACATAAAAAATAGTAAAATGATTTTTATACTATAAATGATATTTTTCTTAATGGGATGAAAAATTTATCTACTACTAAAAATCCAAATTTGCTAACGAGATAAATAATCTCACCATTAGGTTAAACAATTTTACCATTATATAGAAGAACATATAGAATTGGAAATGTTATGTAAATTATTTTGTCAATTTGGATGATAATTTCACTACTGTGTAGAATGATTTCGTCATTTGGATTGATAATTTCACTGATGTGTAAAATGATTTCATTATTTTGATCAATGATATCGTTGATGTGCAAGCCAATTCGGCAATTCTATAGATCAATTTCACTATTTAAAACTATAAATAGAATAGAAAAAAATATAAAATGATGAATACATCAATTATTAGGATGATTCCACTATTTATGGGGGTGATTTCATTATTTACCAATATAAAATTTCCATTTACACTTTAACAAGTTTTGAATAAAATTTTAAAGAAAAAGAGTTAAATTAAGCTAGTTGCTAGTTTAATTATGGTAATTATAAGAATTACAATGGTTTAAAATAGGTTTTGGGATCCCTTCAATCCTTTAATAGGTTCCATAGAGTGTGCCATTATGTTGATTATGTATCCAAGATACATTAGTCAGTTATTAGTGAAAAAAATCCAAAATAACTTAAATAAATAACTTCTCAAGCATAATCCCTAGGTGGAGATATGGACTACAAACAAGATATACAAACTTTAAGATAAAGAAAATTTTTATATATGTCCCATAAAGATTCATTTTAATACTAGTCTAAAAATTTGAATCTCATATTTTATATATAGAAGTCTTTGTCCATGTTTAAATCCTCACATGAGTAGCATCTCCCCTTCTCTACACATGGTTTGAATTTGGCTTGACATGAGAGTGTTGAAGAAATTGGAATCTCTAAAATGATTTCTATATAGTAAGTTTACTTCAATAGAGTTTTTAAAATAAGAGTTTTAAGGATTACATTTATATATTTCTTGAATCATTATAGATTATTCATCTCATCTCAATGTGGAAGGTTGAGGATCAATCTTCTAATCTATGATTACACACATGGAATGTTTAAGACAAACCATTTAAGACCTTTTTGATGTATAGAAGGCACATTGGAATAAAATTTCATTCATCGGTCCTATCGAGTGTGTAATAGGGGTGTAAGAGAATGAGTGGGTAAGAGAGTTGTAAGAATTTGTCTTGAGTGTGTAAGTGAAGTGTAATACATGTCATAACCTTTACATTCTTGCACACTTTTCATGATTATGTCATCCATTTTTGAGGTGATATTCTAAGTTAGAATTTAGTAAAATAGGATAATTCCAAATCCATGGATTTTATTATTAGAGTAATGTTTAGGCTTGATTAAGTGGGATTAATAAATAATTAAGAAAAAAGGTGGCCTTTTTACAATGTTTCTTTTTATTGATCAAGTATTCACTTAATTTTCCTATGAAGACACTTACAAAGGTTTGAATTAATTAAATATGTACTAGAAAATATTATTAATGTAATATGATCCACTACCCTAATCAGGGATGGGTCATTGTGATTTTAGATTAAATTGGAAATTATGTAGGTAAATTAGGTCTAATGGTGATTTCTAGTTACACCTACATGTGATTATGAAAAATCACTCTTGATTGAAGTTTAGACACATAAGTGGTTAAAATGAAGTGTCTACATAAATATCCAACTCAAAATAATGAATTTATTTGTAAACCCATAAGCATACAATAATATGACCCAATTACTAGTATATGTTACTATATGCATACCCAAGTATGCATTTAGGGATATATACATTAAAATAGGTAATGAAACTAAATTAAATTTCCATTAACATAAAATAAAACCAACGAATAAAAAAATTTAAAAAGGAATGTGAACCTTGATTGGTTACAAGAGGATCCTCCTTCCTCTTTTACCTTGGTTTAGTTTCCAAAACCTCCCTCTTCTATATTTCCATGGATTTCATAGTTCCTTTAAAGGCCCTTTTAAAAACTAAGACAAGTGTAACTCCCATAGAAGTAACACTACTTAAGGAGTGGGTGTGATTTTTTTCCCTTTGGATTAATGTTAATATATTTTAATAAGCACAAAGGAGGAAATGTAATAGCTAAAAAACATCTTTTTCTCTCCATTCCACTTTATAGTCATATAAAATGTGAAAATTGGTAACTTGAGTGTGGGTAATGACACCCAATCCATAGATCCCTCCTGATTGCTCTCATAACCTTCCTAGCTATCTTTCACTAATTAATAATTATCTATAGCCTTCCAAGACCTCATTCAAGATGATCTAGACTAATTTTTCCATGACAAATCAATCCCCCTAGACCCTGTCAACTAAGGATAATAGTACTCAACTAGGACTACAGTGCTAGTGCCATTATGGTCCACTTTTTGTACTCTTGTCTAAGTTATTTTTGGCCCCAATGGTCAGTTCCTTCTGATTCCCCATCCTTCTCCTTGTCAGCCTAATGTAAGCACATTCAATCCATGACTAATAGATCCCTATAAAATCCCATTTAAAGATCATTTGGAAAGGGTTGTAAATTATCACTAAGAAAGCAAGAATATAAGAAAGACTAATTAGACAATCTTCCCTAGTCTCTGAATATATCCAACCAATATACTTACAAGCTTATTCAAATCCCTACATTAGTCCCTAGACACCTCAAGTATACCTAGTTTTCATACACACTATTACACAAATCACATCAAGTGGGAGAATTACATATGGCTTGATCCCTCTTCAAAATATAGGTATGTAAGCAACATGCTCACACAAAGGTCGTGCATACACATTCAGTGAATCTTACACATGCTAACCCCCCATTTCTCAATGTTGGTCAAAATACAAAGGACTCTAGGGTTTGAAGATAAAATTTGCTCTATATGGAGATCCATGGACATCTAGTATCTAAAACATCATAGTTAAGGTCACACAGACACAATGAACAAAACCAAGAAAGCTCATGTCTCCTAGATAACAATAGTAGAGGTGGACTACAACACTAGTGCCACTAGTGTCTTATTTCAACACTCCTGTTGAATCATAAAATTAACTCCAAATCTTGATTTGTGATACTATCCTAGTCTTAGATAGTGAATTATAGACCCTATAATAGTCATCTCAATCAGTTTCTAAAAATAATTTGCTTCTCCTCCTCTCCCCCAAGAGGGTGATATCTAGTTTCCTTCTAACTAGGTCCATGTTATCACCACTATAAAAGTTGAGGCAATCCATACTATTATTCCTAATACATACATTCAACTTATATCTTCTTCAAATCCTCTTCAACATATGTGTTTACATGTTCAATCATAAACAACTAGGGTTTGTACTTGTAAGACTTTAAAGGATTAAAAATCAAAATTTTAGAAACAAACAATACCAAAATCATAGGTAAAACATGAGAAAGATGTAAATATACCTCTCCAAAATGAGGCTGAACTTTAAAATAAGTATGGGTTTGGTAAAAAATATCTATAATAGTTTGATTATCAAGGTCAATGGTTGGGCAAGCATGCTCAAGGCATCACTACTCCTATTCTAGTAGCAGATAATGCTTGTCACCAAAGTTTGGGATTTATTGAACATCTTAAGGAAAATAATTCATAGACATAATTTATCAAAGGAAAAGATCTAGATACAACAAAAGTCAACACTAACATTCCATTGGTTCAAAATCAAGATGATAATTATGAGTGAAATAATATAAGTTATTATGATTTCTAAGATACTGACATTAAAACAAAATAATCAGAGTCATATTCATAGCCATTCCCTCATGCTTCATAATCACACATGATTCCTTTGTTTAATATATGACACCATGATAGGGATTCTCCCATGAGACTCATTAGTTATTGTTTTTTCTTCTCAGTCTTACTTATACATAGTTTCTCAGTTTATTTTACATAGTCTTCTCATTATTTATTTTACATAGCTTATATATCAAAAATAATAAAAACAATATAACATTTCAAAATAAAAAATAATTCAAAAAACATTTCAATTGTATGAATCATCCATGCTTTACATTTCTACTACTATACTAGACTTACATTTACTCTCTATGTTATTGTTGTCAATTTATTTACATTACCATGCTTCACTTGATATTTTTTGAGTGTGTGTAGTAACATCTAGATCCCCAATCTCTTCACTCTACCCACTTAGGGGTGATCCTAAATATACATTTGAGACACACATCGATATACATACCAACTAGGGGCATCTTCTACATGACTACACCTTCCAAGTTATGTCATTCCTACACCACACACTCTAGTTATCATGTTGATGTACATTATTTACTATCTTACACAAATTAATATATTGACATATCACTAGCATATAACACTTGTGTATTTCTTAGAATACAACTAGTCTTGTATGACATGTCTTACATACTTTCACTTCTTCCTTTGATTAGTTAGATTTGATTGTAATTCTAATATTACATGTTTTTGTTCTTTGCTTTGCATAAATATATGTGTTTACTTTTCTTAGTTCCTTTGTTTTCTCGTGTACATGCCTAAAGACATTTTACAATGTCCTTTACCTCTATTCTTGTGTGTGACTTAGGACATTTACCAATGTCCTTTGCCTGTACTCTTTTATATGATTATGGCTTTCACTCCAACCTTACTTGTTTCTAATTTTGTGTGTATGTGACATTTGAACATGCCTTGTATGTTTTTTTTTCTATTTTGAGTGATGTGTGCCCATGTACCTTATTTATTTGGCCCCTTGGACACTCTTTCACACTTATTTATTCTTGCCTTTCATTCTTATTGCTTGATTTTCTTCTCATTATTTATAATGCCATGATATAAATCATGCATTATTTTGATTTCTTAGATGCCATGATGGATATCATGCTCCATCCCTCCATTACCAATAATAACTAGCTGGACTTCAAGTTCTATTTTAGTACATTGCACATGTTATTACATTGTTATATCTATTTAGGCATACCCATATTGATTTAACAATCACTCATTTAAAACCATGTTATATCTTGTTGATTATCATTCCTATATCATGTATCTTTGCATCATTACCCACTTGTAGGGATCTTTCTTCGAAGGGAAATCATTATAGGGTCTTCATTCCTACCCTCAAGAGAGGGGGAGAAAATAGGGGTTTTGTCACAAAGATCATAGCTCCTAATGATAAAAAAGAAGCATTCAAAAGACCAAAAACAATAACAAAGCATCAAATCGGGTAAAACAGACTAAGAGAACAATGAAAATGTTAAAACAATTACTGGATTTGGCCCAAAATAATACCACATAGATTTTACTATAGCAATGGTGCCACTACTATTTACTTTTGGTGCTCCTATCTAAACAATAGAAAAACTATACTTTTTAGAAGCATGTAGAAAAGTAGGTTTACCTATAATTTTTCATAGTCAAACCATTTTAGAATCAGTAGTTTTCAGTACACTTTTGCTTAGAGGATATAGATATAAGGGGCATCATGCATGACATGATGGATCTCATTTCCAATTTCAGATATGGTAGTTGATATAACTTCCAAATTATAATCCATGTTTTAGACACCAGTGATTGGAGGCAATGTGCGTAAGACATTTATTTTCTTTTCTTTTTGAGTTTAGTATTACCTAGTCATTCTCAATAGTTGCATACCTTATTCCATATGTAGGTGATTGGCATCATTTTTGAGTGTATTTAATACAAGTCTAACTTACACATTTTTAGAGTAGCTTTCAAATAAGCCTAGTTCACTACTTCTATAGTGGATTTCATACAAACCCAGTCTCCACCTTTTGGAGTGGCTAAGAGTGGCCTAGTTTCTAGCATACATTCAGCTATCCATGCCATCATTATCAAATTATAATGCATTCATGATCTTCAAGATCCATCTCATATGACACACATTTCATATAGGTATCAATTCATAGCTTTAATTCATGGGGTAATAATGGATCCAAAAGACTACATATCCTTTTTATTCTTGATCCACTTATTCAGAGGGATTAGATACATAGTCTAAACATAGATCAACATATGTATGGTCACCTAGCTTAATTCAGTGGGTGATGATGGATCCAAATGGTTAGCCTTTACATTATTGAGCCAGTCTTAAGAAATTGAGCAGAAAGCCCCATTCATGATATTAATCTTGGTACAACTCATACCTAGCATCACTCATCATCATACAACATTACTCAACATCACAATAGGTTTTGTATTAGTTTGAATACCCAGTGAGGTGTATTAATTACTTCCTCTTCCTCTCTCTTACCCATCTTTATACATTCTTATTTTAGATATATCATATCTAGTAAGAACTAATCTACTCTCTATTTTCTCTTGCAGATTCACACTTCACAACGTGTTCTCTCTATGCACACCCAATATCACATAGCTTCATGAGATTCACCCTTATAAGTAAGTTTAGGTATGTTTTCTATTTTTCTTTTGTCTTAGTATTTTTATTTTATAAATCACTAGAATAAATGGGGGAAAATATAATCATATAAAATGTGAAATTTAGTAAATTGAGTGTGGCTAATGACACCAAACCCATAGGTTCCTCCTGCTTGCTATTATGACCCTCTTAGGAATATTTCATTGATTACCAATCATTAAAATCCTTTAAGGACCTAATTCCAACTAACCAATAATAATATTTCCATGATAAATCCATCCCCTTAGGCCCCATTAGCTAAGGACAATAAAACCCAACTTGGACTACAATGTTGATGCCACTATTGTCCACTT
>JARHVA010002894.1:580000-627500 GCA_037957365.1 Torreya grandis | reverse complement strand
GATGCTTATGTCACAAAAGTCAAAAAATAGGTACAATATTGTAACTTTTAGGCATATAATATAATCATATTTTAATTATTTTGAGTAACATATAAGGTTTAGGTAAAACAACATAAAAATGTTACGACAAAGAGATAGGTGAAGGGGCACAAGATAAAGTAGATGCAAGACTTTTGAAAGTAGGAAAATGTCCAAAAATGAGAGGGACATCCAAGGTATTATTTATATAAGTGTATAAGATTGAAGTGTTATATAATCCATAAATATCATCTATGTTTCCCCCTTTTTTAATCTATTAATGAAATTTTTAGTTTAAAGGAGAGAAAATGTGTACTTGTGTGTGTATAACACGTATTTCATTTTTGTGATTCCAACTTGATTGCTTTGTTGGTTATTCACCTGTAACCAAGAGAATGCTATAATATATGCTTAGTTCATATAATCTAAAATTTAAAAGCATTTAAAATTATTGAAATTGATAGAGCAAGGTTTAAGATTACACATGTGTATCGATGTAACTACCTTGCCTATTGCCAACTTTGATTGAAAGATGTATCATTATGAATCACTAAACCTAAGATTAGGATATATATATATATATATAAGGAAATAGGGAGATATAGGAAGGTTTGTGCCCCCAAACTTGGATAAAAGTCGAGTTTCGACCCAACAATTGAGATTAACTCAATTATACAACCTAATAATACTTATAACCTAGAGAGTATCGATGAACCAATTTAACTCATATAATAAAACTATTTACACTAGATTATACAATGAAGTCCAACCTAAAAACATGGCAAGATATATATATATATATAAGGAAATAGGGAGATATAGGAAGGTTTGTGCCCCCAAACTTCGATAAAAGTCGAGTTTCGACCCAACAATTGAGATTAACTCAATTATACAACCTAATAATACTTATAACCTAGAGAGTATCGATGAACCAATTTAACTCATATAATAAAACTATTTACACTAGATTATACAATGAAGTCCAACCTAAAAACATGGCAAGATATATATATATATATATATATATATAAGGAAATAGGGAGATATAGGAAGGTTTGTGCCCCCAAACTTGGATAAAAGTCGAGTTTCCACCCAACAATTGAGATTAACTCAATTATACAACCTAATAATACTTATAACCTAGAGAGTATCGATGAACCAATTTAACTCATATAACAAAACTATTTACACTAGATTATACAATAAAGTCCAACCTAAAAACATGGCAAGATTGAGTAATTTAATCACCTCAACCATAGCAAAAATATAACCAACTATGATAGTAGATTGGATCAATACAATCTGTAAAAGTCTTACCTAGTGAGTGATGAAAGTCCCTAAGAGTGTTTCTAAAATATGAAATTGATTTGGATTTTGTAATATTATGCACACATTTCATATCATATGCACCTTAGATATGTCTCATGCTGAAATTATGTATAGCTATGGTACCAATGTATAAAATTATACCACAAATGTGTATCTAACTCATATGATTGTATGCTTTAAACAATTTATAAAATGTATAGGTGTCGATAGCATGCTTACAATATATATGGAGAAATATAAAAACTAATACATGTTTCTAAAACCTACAACCATCAAATCTGGATGTGTTGAATACTTAATAAATTGTGATAACATACTTCCAAAGCATGCCACCACTAAATTTGAAAATTAATATAATTTCCAATGTGGAGTACATGTTTAAAAAACATGCCCTGATTGAATATAATTATGTTGAATAATAAATAATTTTGGAGAACATGCTTCCAAAATATACCCCCACTAAATCTAAAACTATGAATGTTAGAAAGCCATGCCCATATGATATGCCCCCACTAAATTTGAAAATTGTGCCAAATGTGGAGAAAAAGCTTCTATGACATGAACCCATTGATATTCCCCTAGTTTAAGGTGAGGTAATAATAGACACTACTAGTTACCTCACTTTTAAAAAATAAGACAACTATATAATTTATGAATGGAACCATGTAGCATATAGAATAACATGTCTAGGTAAATGTAGCATTGAAGCACATAGAAAAATATGCTCACATGAAGGCCCAAGGTATATATATATATATATATATATATATGAATGACAAGATCAATAAGAAAACAAGTGTGCACACAAGAGCACTCAAAGTCAACATACAATGGTCCTAAGAGACAGTAAACAAGAGGAATGTTTAAATGCTACACAATCAAAGGGAAATGACTTAGTCCAATGTATATAAAAGTGAGGATGACATAGGAAAATGTCCATACAAAAAAAATGACATAGTCAAATGTCAAAGAAAGCATGCAATCATGGGGCCCACAAACAAAGGAGCATATTCAAATATTCAAACAAGCAAAGCAATATAAAGGAAAATCACTTAAGAAAGTGCATATATAAAAACATAGGAAACCAACATAAACATATCATATTAGCCCATATATCAAATGTGTTAGTAAAAAATATGAAGTGCATAACATTTTTGTAAACATTCAATTTTAGCCACTTTCATGCCTAAACTATTTTTTAGCTCAATTTCTACCAAAAATACAGCCTAAGCCTAATAATCATTGAAATTTCCAAAATTAATCTATGTAAGGGATTTAATTACATAGAAACATTATGAGGCTAGTTTATTTGGTGTATTACGCTATATGCACCACTAAACTAGTTCATTTTTAACCCTGGTCAAATTATGACCTAGTAATTTGACACTTTTAGCCTATGGAGCTATTAATTAAGAACATTTAAAATAATTTACAAAAGCTGAAAAAACTAATAATAATTAATTATAATTAAAATCATAATTAACATTTCTAAAATAAAGATTCTAAATCAAATTAGTGAATTTCATTTATCTAAAATGAAATTTAAAGCCAAATATGAAGTTAAACATCGAAAGAACTAATAAAGTGATTTATTATTTACTAAATATTCTAAAAATGTGAGTCATAACTTCACAAATATTTAATTTGATTTTTCATGCCTCACAAATGTCCAAAACTAGGGTCTCAAGATTTTATGAGTTCTTGACCCAACCCAAGGTTATCCTGACTCAACTTCGGTTAATCTAGACTCAACCCAAGTTATAATTTAACCTAACCTTCCAAGGGTTAGAGTTAGTTCATCAATCTATAAATACAAGTGCCCACACCATATGCAAATAATATTTTGTGTATAAGGTTATTCTATTGGAATACCTTCAAGAAGCCATTGAGAGTAGTATAATAATACTTAATTTATGCGAAGTTTCACACCAATCCACAAGTGACCATGGAGAGATGCTACCACCATGGAATATTACTGATATAAGACTCTAATTATCATAGACCAAGCACAAAAATCCTTATGTCAACAAGTAAGAATAAATTTTGAAAAAGGAGGTAAATTACTTGTGGTGTTTTTATCGCTTTTTTCTGATCTTGTTTAATATGTTATGCTCTCCCTAATTCATAGGTAAGAATGTTTAGTCCTAGTGTATTGCTATGCTTGATTGTTTTCATTTGGACTAACAAGGGACTAATATATCTTTTATTTACTCTTATAACTCCTAAGGTACATAATGACATATCTATTGGGACCACACATCCCATATGGCCAAGGATAATGAAATACTAACCTTAGTTTTTCTAACAAATGCATTTAATTATTTAAATTTAGAGTTTTATCCTTGAAATTAATGTCATTTTAATTTTTGAATAATTGGTAGCTTCACCATGTGTAATGAATGATCTTCTAGTCACATGCTTGTTTATGATTTTATTTATGTATAAATAATGGCTTCAAACCTTTAGCTTTAACCTACTTAATGGTGGTATTAAATTACTAACTAATAGCTTCACTTTGAGGAATCAATGGCTTTCACCTTACTAAGAAACAAATTTATCCTAATAAATGGTAGCTTCACCAAATTTTCCCTCTCTATCTATGTGTGTATCAAAATAGCAGTCTCACCCTAATAAATAGTAGATTAACTCTATGTTTTTCAAAAACCATAGAGCTCAAAATGGATTTTTTTATTCACTTTATTTTTGGTTCAGAGACAAGAAAACCCTATAATATTTTTTCAAGAACTAAGTTTGAGAGAGAGAGGCTTAGGAATTTATAAAATCTCACATACACTTTTGTTTGGTGCTTTAAATCTACTTAATCACACTATTTTTTTAGTTTCTAATGTTTTTACAAGTGCAAACAAGGCCAAGGGGCTAAAATTTGAATCATACTTTGATTTGGTGTTATTAAAAGAAACATAAATTTTAGTTAGAGTTATTAAGAGCTTTTTCACTTTATATTTATTTTTTGTTATTATCTAAATTTCAAAGTTAATATTTATATATTTTTGTGGAAAATTGGAATGTATGCTCTCCCCCAGCCTACTTAAGGAACTCAGGTGACCAAAAGTGCTTAGTTTATCACCTTGTTATTTGGTCTTGTTATAAATAATGTTGTGTATACTCTCCCCAAGCTCTGAGTGACTTGGGTGACCCATAAATGACCTTTAATGTCTTTTGATTTTGTTTTGTTACATTTGGATTGTGGGTGTGATCTTGTTTCTCCCTCACAATTTCTTTAGGGGTGCATTAACATGGGGTTTCATCTCTCAGCATCATACCAATCCCACTTCATGGTGGGGTATATAAATTGTGAAAATGAGGTTGGGATTTATAGGGGGCTGAGTGACTAGCCTCTCTAATCCTAAAAAACACTCGAGTCAGGTCTTTCTAAACATTAGACTCTACTAAGTAGTATCTGGTTGGAGTTATTATACAAATTAATAGATCCTTAGTAATTTAGTAGGTATGAACTTAATTTATGTGATTGTGGCCTTATGTTATCCACACTTGAGACCATTTAGTACATTCTAAACTTATATACTTTTAGTCAACCCCACTTGCCACAAAATATATTTCCAAATGTCAAGTGTTACTGACTCTAAGTTCATGCCACATAATAATGTTTGAGAGATAGAGTGGGGCATAAAAACTCTACCTACACCTATATTTTAATTTTTGGATATACACTTAATTCCTCACAAGCATTGGTATATCGATGAAAATTTTTGTATAAGTAGTGCACACCTGTGTCATTTTTAGAGATTGGATGAGCCATTAGTGTTATTTATATTTTATTATATTTAGGTATGTGGTTTGAGACTAAAATTATTTGCATGTATTATCACATCAACACAAGTCCAAAACTATCACATTGTTTTCACACCCCTTTAGCCTAAGAGGTGTTACTATGTCCATTTCATGCCAAAAATTTTCCTTAGAGTTTTTATTCAAAAACCATTAATGTGTAACTTATTTAAACAAGGTATTGATATGATGCCCATTTCATCTCAAACATTTGACTTAGATTTTTGAGTACAAAACCATTTGTGTGTCACTTGTTTAAATGAGGAACTGTTACACTACCCATTTCATCTCAAACATTTGCCTTGGATTTTTTTAGTCCAAAATCATTGTCATGACATTTTTTTGAAGGAGCATTGCTACATCACCAAAATCTTCTAAAATCTCTTGACATTTTTCAAGCCATGTTCAAAACCATTTTTTTACCTCTCTTGATTCAAATGTGTGGTTATGTGGCTCATTTTGGTCTAGCCCTTTTTGCCTTAGAACATTCAAGTATTTTTGTATTAAATTATAAAATCAACATTTCAAAGATAAAATCCTAAACTAATTATGTTTATTCTAAAGCCTCGTCTAATTTGGGTTAAGGTTATCTACTTTTTGTGTTTAGATTGTGTTACTTAGGTTGATTGCCTATTTGATCTAAAAGACCCCTTGTTTAGACCTAGTGATTATTGTTTGTATTTTACCATGTTTGAGAGTCCTTTGAGCCAAATTATTTCCACATACCTTATTATAAGTTTGTTTAGTGAAGTTTAAAATGTGTGAGTTTCATTTTTCAAATAGTCTCTTGTGAGTCAAATATTGAGTCTTAATGAGCGAATTTTTGAGTGTCATCTGAGCCAATTGGCTTAGTTTAGTTTGTTTTTGAGTTATTTATTTCTAAGTCTAGACTTTTTTTCATTTTAAAGGATTATAACTACCTTTAAGAAAATTATTGTTATCTTTTGTTCATAGTTCACAATTATTCTACTTTGTCTAGATACTTTCATCACTTATTATAAGCACCTTTGAGAAAACCATTACCTTATCCATAGATGAGTTTTGATCTTTTGTGTTACCTTTTTCACTTAATATAATCACCTTTGGGAAAATTAGTATCGATTTGTTAGAATAGTTTCATATTTGATTTGTCCTACATTTTCATAGTTTAGTTGTTTTACCCTTTATACCTCTTTTACAGAGTCAAAGGCTATTTTTTTTAGGCCTCAGTTATTTTTGAATTTAGACCTTATGTTTTTCACAATACCTATCTATAAATTCTAACATGCCTCGTTACACACTTAATAGGACTATGTAAAATCTAGACTATGAGAACTTTGTGACTAGTGACCCTTATGTTTAAGAGTCATATGACAATATAGCTTTTGAGATGGATACCTATCCATATTATAACATTCCATACATTTAAAAAATGCACAACCCATTAATGCATTATTCCCTAACTATACTTCATTATCGAGGCCAATAACCAATGCAAATGACATATTATCTTTCTCAAATCATGCCTACTATTGAACAAAGCCAACAAAAAGAGCCTTACTATGTGATAATGCCAATGCAGAAAAAATACAATCCATACTTATTTGATATTCATTTGCTATAGAAATAAGATGAATTTGTCATTAGAGTTATCAAAGTAGGAGACAATTTTCTACCAGATGTCCTAGATGAAAGTTTGAGTAGTTTGATTACAACTCCTAGTAATGCACATATAATTCAAAGCATCAAATATTTATAGTCAAGATTTAGTCCAAATATTAGAGCAGAACCAAAGTAATATTTTAAAATGGAAACACCCTTTAGATGAACAAATGGAACATGTACATTAAACATACAATAAAAACTATCTCAACTGAGCTCTCAATCTTAATGCAAGGGCTATTTATAACATGTTACTTATTGAGATAGATTTGTCAATGGAAAAATAAATAGATTATTTAGGATATGAAAGATAAAATTTAGACCCATTTATCCAAAGAATTCTAGTTTGTGACATGTATAATGTCTTTATTTTGACTGAAGAGACTACTACTCAAATGGAAGACCTCACTCAAAACATTATGGATAACATATAAGTGCATTCTAATTTAAACTAAAGTGGGTCTAATTTACCATTCACTAATACACAATTGAACCCTCTAAATAATACCAAAAATGGATTGGGGATAGGTATAACTACTCCTTAAAATCAAAAAGCAACCTCCATTCCTCAATCATCTACTTCCTAAAGTGTGTAACAATGGGAAATAAACCAATAACATACCAAATTACCACCACAAAAAGTGCAAAACATTATGCCACCTCAACAAGTGACATTGAATATTCCTTCAAAATAATAAAAAACCAATATACCTCAATAACCACAAATATTTCCTAAAAAAATGTGTTAATATTGGTCAGATAATGTTAATTGGTTAATAACAAAAAATAAAAAAACATCAACAATTGCCTAACCAAAAATAAGTGCATATCCAACAACTATCTGTTTAATAGAAAGTGTTGATCCAAAAATAGGTGTTTAACCAATAATAAGGTTCTTATGTATAGTAGGTACCATGTGTTAGGAAAAATTTACCTTTCACCCATCGGTATCACACATGCAACAAGCATCCAACTATTAGCATCTTCAACAATAGGGATTTAGTCAACAATATGTTCCATATATATAATAGGGTTCAAACATTATGTAGAAATTTCCCTCCCAAACCTAGTAATACCAACACATCCCATAGAGCCAAATAACAATATTGTTACCTCAATTCATTACCTAGTGTTATGTATCCAATCTAAATCATAATGTGTTTTAAACATAGTGTATTCTATATCCACAGTATAATCTCAATGCATAGATAGGCATACCTTGTCATACCTGTAATCCTACCAAAATTTCACAATATGCCTACATCAGTCAAGTTAATCCACCTTTGATCATACAACCTCGATAGTAATAGACCACTCCATCTAACTTCCTTCCCAAAGAGTTGTATATATTAATAATGTAATTCAATCTATACATATTAGAAAATAAATAAAGAAATTTAATCTAGATGAAATATGTTCTTATCCGTTCCATATGAAATATCTACAAATGTTATTTTTGTTAGGTTATGAAATAGCTAAATTTTATAAATACAAAGGCAAAGGTGGCCTTAAAGATAACATAAAATAATTATTTGTTTCATGATATTTAGTGGAATATAGCAACATATACTTGATTCTTCTCTTTCCAAGGATTTTAGATGGATAAGCCTTAGAATGGCTATTGAAATTATCAAAGAACTCTATACCTAATGTTTATGATCTTTAAAATAAGTTCATACAAAACTTTTCATATAATATCAATCATGAGATTATTTTTGTGGATTTAGGTCAAGTTGAATAGAAGACTAGTGAAAGCTTCGTTGAATACTTACAACATTGGAGAGTAATAACAAGTCAATTTACTCACAATTTGCAAGATAAATAGTTATTAATGATATTTACTAGGATCCTAAAAGTGATATGTCATACCATCTCATTTTTTAATGTTCTCATACATTCAAATGGGTTATATAAAAAATAATATAGGTTGATAAATCCCTTGTCAATAAATGAATAATCAAGCTATCCTCTTCTAATCAAAGCTAGAATCAACATCAAGGCCAGTAGAACTAAAACAAAAATGAAGGCCAAAAAAAATATAGTTATAAACTAATTAAATTATTAGATTTAACACAAAATCAATCCAAAAATAATTATATAAGAAAACCCTATAGTTACAATAAGAATGTTATTGGTAATTGGGTTACTAGATCATGCCATGTTCAGATAGTGTAAACACTATCTGTCTATTTACCTCTACCCACTCAACAACCAAATCCTCCATACATTAAACCAAGACCTCCATAAAACCAAATACTACATAATGAAAATCAATTACAAACTCCTCTTCCAAGGAGAAGACATCCCATTGCCATATAATTAAGTGACCTTGGTGAGATTATTGAATTTGTGGTCTAAAGATTAGTCCAAATAAATATGATCAGTTGGCCGATACCAAAGCTATTTCTTGAAGGTCTTCCTTTTCCTAATTGGTATAAAGAAAATTAATTTTTTTAGTACCATTGGGCCAGAGACCATTCCATATGATAACATATCCAACTTAGGCATTTGATTGAGAATATGATGGAAAATGACAAGATAAAAAGAGACACCCATACTCCTATGACCAATCATAAATTGGGTATCTAATAGAATCTATTTACCTAAAATAATAACAATAAAATAACCAACAATAGTACAAATAAAAACAATAATAACAATAAATAACTCCACCTCAAAATCAATATCAATAATTCCAACCATAACAACAATAATAGAATGATTAGAACCAAGTAAAAAATGACCAAACCAACCAATAAGTCCATCATGACATTGAATATACCTATAACAATGTTTTATGACACATCTCAAGTGGTCATGTTGTCACTATCACCACTAACCCCTACCTAACTATCAAGAGACCTATACCTTCACCCAAAAATGCCTATAAAACTACTTATCCAGTGATGTTTCCATAGAATGTGTTGATAACCACATTTAACACTTACCTAGAATTATCATTCCAAGCCTCATTACCTACCCATCTAACTACCAAAGTCAAATTTCATATCAATATTGCATAATTAAAAATCCATGATCTAGGGTCACTATCAAAGGATCATAACCAAATACTACAAATTATCTCATTCAACCTTCCATGCCTATTAGAGGTAAACCAATTGACAAAACTAAGGGGAAGGTTTATGATATTATGGAGAAATAGAAGAAGACACCTATGCACATATACATCATGGATTTATTTCATACATATAGCATCCAAAAATACATCTTGAATTAGTACTTGAATTAATCCTTCATGCTAGATGACATCACTCCAGATAAATTCCAAGCCATGGTAAGACACTTGGCTCCCAGATAATGTCTTACCTTTGTCGAAAGCGACATGCCATCTTTAGGCCCTCTGTATAATGACCTATTATAAATTGAGGTCAGTATAATAAACCATAGAGTTAAATGTGTCCTTATAAATAATGGTTCAGGCCTCAACATTATGTCTCTAAAGTTGGTCAAACACCTTGGAATATAATAGTTGACTTATAGCCAAACACCATCATTATCAAAGAATAAGATAATGAATAATGGGAATCTCAAGGAACCATTAGATTTCTTATGGTCATTTGTACTTGACCCATGACAAACTATGCCATGTTTTGAACCTAGAACTATCTTGCAATTTTTTATTGAGTCTACCCTAGATCCATGAAATTAGGGCCATACCTTCTACATTGAATCAGTAAGAATGGAAGTGACTATACTAGCTAATTTTCAAGCATATTAGTATTGTAAATGTATTGAGGCCAAGTATAAAATCTATAACTATTAATTTGGTATGAATATTATGCCCAAATTGGATGGAGAAAGAGATGAAAAATGAAAAACCATTGAGTCAGGCCTAGAAGCTAATTACATTAAGCCAGATAGCTTAGCCTCTACCTCATCCATGCCTCCACTAGACATTTCCAACCACTTATATATAGCTGACAGAGGTCTCCAAGAATATAGTACCCATAATGAATTATATATTAACAAATTACCAAAAAATCCAATAACTTATGGGAGAACTAAGGCCAAAAACAATCACATAGAGTGGAAAAATAGGGGGAAATCTCAGTTGAACAAGCCAATTATTTTCAAACTAGCCTCTGGCCTAGAATAGGATCCCTTAGCAGAATATGATTCATGGATTTACAATAATGAATTAGTTAACTATTACCAAAGCAAAAATTGTCTTATTACTAACCAAATTATGGATCACCTAGCTTATGAAGGCAAAGGCATAAGGTTACATCAATAAGGCACAATTAAACCAATATCAATGACTAAGTACAAGTGAATCCATGTATTAGATTTAAAATATCTAAGGGTAACCCTACATACCTTATTCATGTTCTAACACTAATGACTAATGATGATGATACTGATACTGATAGTGACACAAGGTCTGATTATAGCATCTAATGTGACCTTGATACTACAAATTCATTTAATCCCCATGTAATTCACTTTATTCAACCTATTTATCAACCTTTGCATTTAACCCTTTCCATCCACAACTGATAAACTAGGACCAACAAAATTCAAAAATTCTATCAGATGAATTTGAAAATGATGAGGCCATATGCAACTTTTTGGGATTGAGAAGTCAAATTCCTCTTCAAGATCATAAGCTAGGCTTTTATATTTTAGAGAGTGGGTGAAATTCCTATCCAAAAACAAAAAATAAAATCAAATATTGAGGTCTGAAAGTGAAAACTTCTTTGAGAGATTTTCTAACCAGGGAAAAGGTAAAGAGAAAGATAAGTATCTTGGTGAAAACTAATTTTTAGAACCATTAAATAGAGATGTTCACCTTTATTCCTATGAAATATGGGAAACCTATAGTATAAATCCTATTTATGGATTAGAGATAAGAATTGAGGTGCAACAATCTTTTGCACAATTTTTTGAAGAGTGCCCTGAATTATTTATTTCATGGTTATTTCCAACATTAGGATATTTTGATTCATCCTACTTTAGGAGAATTAGATGAGCCAGTCCATCTTGAGGATTTTTCCATTACCAATTAGTTTACATCTTTTCCAACTATTTTAGATGATTTTTTAACAATTCTTACAGAGGATACTTTAGAGGTGAACATTGGGAATCTAGAGGACCCAAAGTAGATTAAACTAGGTGTGTCCCTCACTAAGAACGAACATGAATATTTTATATCCATTTTGAAGGAATTTATTGACATATTTACATGGGCCTATTTTAACATGTCAATTTTGGACCCCACTTGGGTTGTACACCATTTTGTTTTAAATATTGATTCTAAGACCGTTAAGTAGAAGTTATGTAAGATGCATCTTTAAATTAATATTCTAGTCAAGAGAGAGTTTGAGAAACTCTTTGACATGAAATACATCAAGTTGATTAACTATTCAAAGTGGATTTCAAACATTGTTCCAATGAGTAAGAATCTATAAGGTATTAAAATGTGTACTAATTTTAGAGAGATTAACACAGCCTACCCAAAAAATGACTTTTTTTTACCTAATATTGATATGATAGTGGAATTAATGACTGGGTATGAAATTATTTATCTAATAGATGTCATTTCAAGTTATAATCAGATTAGAATAGCACCATAGGACTAGCACAAGAGAACATTCACCATTTTATGAAAAATGTTTTATTATCAAGTGATGCCATTGACATAAGAATGCTAGAGACACTAACCAAAGATCCATGAGAGTAATATCCCATGATATGATGCATGGAATTTTTTAGGACTATATTGATGAAAACATGGGTAAATTGAAAACCCATGCTGATCATCCATCCATACTAAAAATAATCTTTGAGATACTTCAAAAGTATGATGTCATGTTGAATCCAAAGTAGTGTGTATTTGGGGTAAATTTTGGTAGACTATTAGGCTCCATTATCTCTCATAAGGGCATTGAAGTTGACCCATCCAAAGTTCATGCAATCATAGAAATGTCACCACTATCTATATTGAAGTAGCTCTATAGTTTTTAGGGTAATATTTAATCTATCAAATGATTCATCTCATAAATAACTGACAAATTACACCAATTTACACACTTACTAAAGAAGGGCATTACGTTGGCTTGGAATGAAGAGTGTTATAAAGTATCCAATTAGCTTAAATAATATCTTGCCAACCCATCAATTTTATTGTTGCCAATGCCAAACAAGCCATTACTTCTTTACATATCAGCAACTAAGAATGCCTTGTGGGCACTTTTGGCATAACATGATGAATAGGTAAAAGAGCATGTTGTGTATTATCTAAGTCAAACATTGGTTTTTTATGACCATAACTATATAATTATTAAAAAAACTATTTATCAATAGTATTTATAACCCAAAAATTGCATCATTATATGTTGAACAATAAGACCATTGTTATTGACAAAGTATATCCACTCAAATATCTACTTTCAAAATCATATCTACAAGGTTGAAACGTAAAGTAGATCATGATATTGATCAATTTTTAAACTGAATATACCAATTAGATTGATATTAAGGGGTAAGTACTCATCGATCATATTACATAAGCTCCTCTTTATCTTACCCAATCTCTTACATTTGGATTTCATCCTTTGAAGAATCAAAAACACCTCCTAACATTAAACAATGGAAAATTTTCATTAATTTCTCATTTATAGATCATGTATTAGGTGTCATAATAATATTTGTTACACCACAAGGGGATCTTATTCCCAAGTCCTTTTGTATTAGATTTACGTGTACCAATAACATGGCTGAGTATGAAACACTCATTGTAAGGATTCATCAATCAGTATTGTGGAACATTTAATATTTACTAGTGTATGTTGATTCTCATTTAATAATAAATTAGGTCATGAACCAATACTAGACTAAGGATGATAATTTGGTTCCCTATAAAGATATGTTCAATACTCTCAATCAACATATTACCAACATTTGATTTTAAAGAATACCTTAGGCCAATAATGAGATGGTTAATACTATGGCCACTATTGGATCCATGATTTAGATCAAAAATAGAGCAAGGGATTATCAATTATTTTTTAAACATATTTTAGTGCTAGCACATGAAAAATTAATTGTCAAGTTGGTCATATTATTGATGTCTATATTCAATACCAAACATTATTGGTCCCACATATCCCTAGTACTCAAACATATATGTCTATCTTCAATACCAAACTATTCCTCCCAATTTATGATGTAAAAAAACAAAAATACTTCACCCAAAAATCCTCTTGCTATGCCATAATTGGATAAAACTTATATCATAGAAGCTCTGATATAACTATGCTTCATTTTTTACCTTCAACAAAATCGAGACTAGCATTGAGGGAGGTTTATGAAGGAGTGTGTGGAGCCCATACAAATAGGGAAATATCAACCAAAGAGTTAGTAAATACTAGTTATTAATGGCAAACTATGGAATTTGATGTAACTACATGTGCGAAGAGGTGTGTTAAGTGTCAAAAACATGCCAATTTGATTCATGCTCTTGCTAAAACACTCAAACCATTAACAACACCATGTTTATTATCAATGTGGGCAATCAACCTCATATAGAAGATCAATCCTACATTTTTCAATGGGAATAATCATGTATTGACTTCTATCAAATATTTCAATAATTTGGTGGAAACATTCCCTTCACTTAGGTAACAGGTAAGTAGATCTCAAAGTTCATATTCAACAATCTCATCTACCATTATGCCATCTCCTCTAACATTATATCTTATAATGGTAGATCATTTAAGAACAAATATGTGAAATCAATTATTTTCAATACCACATCAAAAAAAAATTCTACCTTCTACTACCCACAAGGCAATGACCATGGTGAGGCTTCTAAAAAAACCATTGTTAAAATTTTGAAGAAGATTTTTAATGATGTTGGTTGTAATTGGCACTGCATATATTTAAACCCACTTAGAAAACTATACAATATTTTATACTCCAATAGTAGCTATACCCTATTCACTTATTTACAACACTAAGGCCATTGTCCCTAATGAGGTCAATTTGCCTTCTCTCCAAATTTTGTTGCAACACATCATCGATGATGAAGACTATAAAGTAACTTGATTGTAAAAGCTAGATTTGTTTGATGGAAAATGCTTAGAATCTTTAAAAAATATTCATTTATATCATAACTAATTAAGGGACAATACAATAAGTGTGTTAATCATCATAAATTCAAGCTTTGTGACCTTGTTTTAAAGGAGAATTAGAAGAATGTAAATGATCAAACTAGCTAGGTCCATACGTAGTTGTTACTAACTAATATTTTGGAGCATACAGGTTCACTATGCTAGATAGAGATGAAATTGACAAAAAAATGAATATAATTCTCCTCAAACATTTATACACTTGAGGAACTCAGATCATTTTCTATAAGGATCATCTAATTTTTCACATTATATCTATTCTTTGTACTATATCCCCTTACCTTTATATCATGCATTTAACCCTTCACTATCCATTTATTTTTACCTAGCTATACTTCTCACATTTAAACCTGGTTATGATAAATTTCTAACTTTGGCATGTTTAGTGGTTAATAATAGATTAGGTTTGAGTAGTTGTTTCATAATTAAATAATTGAATAGCAATATATGGAATCTATTATGATAATAGTCTTGCCTAGAAATTATGTCCTTCATTTGTTGTTATGTTTCCATATCATGCTAGTAATTGTAACTAACTATCGGAAAACTAGTACAACCAACCCTTTTCCTTTATTTCCTAATTGTAACTACTTATGGGAAAAATAGGAGAAACACCTCTACCATACATTGTTGCAACACATGACATCATTGTTTCCATTTAACTTTACCTAAACTTGTTGGTACCTAATTAGACACCTTTTATGTAGGAAAAACTATAGTGATTTGTGGTTCTGTGAGACTATGTAGGTAGTGCTTGATTCAAATTAAGGTTAATTAAATCACCTTTTTTCATGCTCTCACTATTTTGTGAGAATTTTAAGTTTGAAAAATATTGCCATTTTGCGAGCAACCTAAACTATGCTCTTATCATTTTTATTAGTTAGACCACTCTATATCTCACAATTCTTAATCAATTTGAGATCCCTAAAAAAATTTAAAACATTTGAATAGTTCAAAAACCCCTAAACATTCATAAAATAATTAGAAAATCCTAAAAATCACAAAATCATGAAAATTGGCTTCGAATATCCATGCGAGATATAATGCCATTAATTAGTTTTGGGATGGGCCATCTTATCTATTCAATTTATTTATATACCACATTGGTATTTTTCCTCTCATTTATGTGAAAACTATGATGTCCTGAGGTCTATATAGAATATATAGCTAGTACTTACATACATGGGGTATCTCAGGTTAGCTTAACTTCTTACCTTTTTTTTTCAACCACTTATTTGCCTTAAGGATCTTAGGAATCCTAACCATTTCATGAGTAACCAATAATCATTTCTTTCCCCATTATTATTGGTCTTAGTCATACATTCTTAACATTTTACAATTTGATGTTGTGAGCATTGTGTATTCGACTTTGATGCACTAATGACCACTTGGATTTCACTATGCTCTTATTATTTTTGATTTCCTTCTCCTTCCAAAACCTTATATGTAGTAGACAATATGAATTACTAATTCAGTTCATTTTTTAATACTCCTCTCTTGAATTTAATTGTGATTTCACCTTAAACCATAATCGTGATTGAATAATTTTTTTGTGTTGAAGTTTTCATGACTATGAAATATCATCCTATATTTTCTCGCATACTCACCATTTTTGGAATTAATTCCTATTTTCCTTTACAAGTCAATCATGTTTTCTTCTTAATTCATTTTCTTCTATCCTATATCCTGAGAGAATTACATTTAGCCAAAATTTCACATTGGACCATGTGTCCACATAACCATGTAGGCAACATCCACTTGCCTAGTGCATTTGAAGTTGATTCGGCTACCCCTTATTTTTCTTCTATTCCCCTTATTTTATTTTTTTTGTTTTATTACCTCCTATAGCCTAGGGGTAAAGTTTTTTGTTTTATATTTGTGTCATTCTTTCCTTTTATATTTGAAGAAATTTTGTGTCTTATATTCTTTTGTGGTTTTCCCTATATCATTGCTACCTAGCTTAGGGGTCACCCTATTGCCAACACCTCTATTAGACATGAACAAACAATTTATTTTCTATTTGCACTAACATTGTGATTAACAATTATTTGTGTATTATTTATCTTATTTTTTTCTTGTGTGTTTGGATTAGTTTATTTCATGCAATTTTATTTGCTTTGTATTGTTTAGTTATTTTTATTATTTTGTTTTCTTCATTTGTTATATTATTTGCTTGTTTTATTTGTTCATTTTATTTTTCTTTATTTGTTTTGTTTGTTTTGTTTTGCTTATATTATTTTTTTGTTCATAATTTTTTGTTTATTTAGTTATTTTGTTTGTTTGTTTGTTTGTTTTTTTATTTTTATTGGTGTTTTGTTGTGTTTTTTAGTATTGTTGTTATTGGTGTTTTTGTTGTGTTTTATTTATTGGTGTTTTATTGTTTGTTTAGTAATTTTTGTCTATTTTTTGTCTTATGGTTGTTTAAAGCCATGTTTTTTTCTTTGTTTGTATAGTTTATTTGTGTTTGTTTATTTATCACATTTGTTTATATTTATATATTTTTTGTTTGTTTGTTTCTTTTTGTTTTATTTTGTATCATTTTTTGTTTACTTGTTTTGTTTTTGTTTTGCCTTTTGGCCTTTTTTTAAATTTTTCATAAGATTATTACATGTTATTTACACTTAACTCTTGATTATATATATCATGTATTTAGGTTGTGAAATATTTGTATTTAGTCTTACAATTGGTTTATTTTTTATATCTACATCATGGATTTGATTATTCATATCTAATTCTTAGGTTTTTTATATTTATATTTAGATTATGTTTTTCATGCTTAGGGTATATATTGTAATTTTAGTTATATGTAACTATAATGCATAATATCACAAGCTAAAGAAAAAATATGCATACATAGTCTATCATATCAAAGCATTGGCAGTACTTCTCTAATAAATCAATCCAACTGAATACCCAAGCACATGTTTGAATCCATGTGTAATGATCAAGAGTAAATATGATTTATTATGTTTTTATATAGACATTCATCTTTGAATAAAAATACAAATGAGTCATATAACATAATAAGATGATAAGCAATATAATAACATCTCATAATCAGATAGTGTATTTCAATGATTTCCACCCCATTTTGATACTACCACCATTTCTATGAATGGTGACTTTTTACAAAGTCATTATTTTCTTTGGTGGAGCTATTGTTTACCCTAAAATTTAAATGGCGACTTCACTATTTTTCATCTTAAGACATGTAATAATATTGTAGAGACTCAAAAACTATATAATTTTAGATGTCAAAGCACCTAGAACCCTTGCTTGACTTTGAGGCTAGTTGACCACCTAGTTAACTTAGCCTATTTATTAATTAACTTAAATTTTTAAATTTTCCCCTAGGCCTTGACCACTAATGTTCATCCTAACCATTGACAATGAGCTCGATCATCAAATGTTATGTCTCCAATCCCACTTTAAATCTTTAAAACATTATAACCAACTGTACGAGAAAGCATGACACATTTAACAACTTCCATTTTATGATGCAAATCAGATTTAAATAATCATAATTAAAAACTTCTTCCTCTACCTAATTAACAACTTCCTCTTACACATTTAGTAACTTCATCTTATAAGAGGAGAGAAACAAGAGACGAAAGGGATCCTGTGATGTCCCCTTTTTCATGGACATTGATAGGCTTGATGATTAGCCTATTATGCGACCTTCGTAGGCTGATTGGATGGATAGAGGGTCATGATGGAGATTGGCTTGGCTTTGATTTACAGAATTCCTATAGTTGGCTCTCATTCAGGTTATTTTAGACACATTGGGCCTAAACTCCTATTATTTAGGGATATTTGGCATACAGTGGAGCACCCTTGTTTTGATATGATCATGTGCAGAATCACTCCTTGGTTCACCAGCTTCAAACGGTTTGAGGATCCGACATGTATTGAGGGAGATATTAATATTTGATTGATTTAATCAAATATTAATTATTTGGTCTAATTTTAAATTAGATATTAATTAATTATTTGGTATAATTTTAAATTAGATATTAATTAATTATTAATTATTAATTAATTGGCCTAATTTTAAGACCCAAATTCTAATTTAAGAAGCCCAAGTTCTAATTTGAGGAATTCTAATTTTAGAACCCCAAGTTCTAATTTGAGGAAATCTAATTTTAGCAAGCACACCTTTGGAAGGGTATAAGAGTTCTCATGGGAGAGAGTTTGGATTAGCCATTGATTATTGATTATTTGATTTTGAAGAATTTCTTCTGTGAAGACTGAGCCAAGGGTTCCAGGATTCCATTGCAGTGGAGAACGTCAACTCTTCATTGTGTGCGATTTAGAGGCTGTGAGATATCAGCTGATTTATTGCCAAATTGAGAGATAGCTTCATCCAGAAGTTATCATAGAGGCTTCAGGTTTGAGAGATAGCTTCACCCAGAAGTTATCATAGTATTACAGGTATTTGAGAGATAACTTCACACATAAGTTTATCACAGAGCTTTCCAGGTATTTCTTGATTTAGTTTATGTTTTGTTTCAATAAATCATACAGAGAGAGATCTGATGTATTAGATACCATATATTTCTAGATCAGGGATCAAACAGATAGGTTGTGCTGAATTGGCAGCTGTACGAAGTCCGTACAGGTCCACGCAGATACCGACTTTGATAGACAGAGATCCCCAGTGACCGACATCAGCTGTTTGAGGACCGACATCGGCAGATAAGGACCTACAGAGACCGATGTCAGTAGTATATCGACCGACGCCGATGACTGTGTGTTCGACACAGCAGGCCGAGACTTCCAGATTCATATTTGTTTCTAGATTTTCACAAGATCAGGGTTTTAAAATAGTATTGTAATATTCTTTGAGGTGCATGACAGAGATCTATTATAATAGTCTGAGCAAATAAATAAGAAATTATATTGTGGTAATTTGTTTATTTGAACTGATATTTTGCAAGTTTGTATCCAGATCAGAGCTTTTATTGTAGAAAAAGGAGCCCCTAAGTAAGGGATATTACAGTGGTATCAAAGCTTTTTATTGCTATATATCAGAGTTGTGTAGAGACAAAAAGAAGCCCCTAAGTAAGGGACATCACAGTGGTATTAGAGCTAAATTCCTGCCATCCTATTAGGCACATCAGAGCCGATGTCTTGCCATCTTGTTGGGTAGTTTGGGTAGTTTGTTGAATCAATTAGTAAATCATGATGACACCATATACTCAGAGATAGTGGGACTATGATATGAAGAATTTGAAACTAAGTTTGAAGAGGTTAAATGAATCTCTTTCATACCCTACATCCAAAGACAAATCCACTCGGTATATGACAGCGAAGGATGAGTGGGAGTTATTAACTCCACGAGCTCAGGGGAGGTTGTCTTTTGATCACTTTGTTAAGCTGAGAAGAGACCACTACAAATCACTTAGACAAGAGCGCAACATGTCCCATGATTATTATGATTATTATGAGATAGAGGATAGTGAAGATGAGGATGAGTCTGATGCTTGCACTCATAGTGTAGAGGTGTGTTCAGATGTTAGTGCACTGAGGGTTGATGATCTCTCAGTTATGATAGAGATTGTAGAAGAGTCCCAGGATCCGATTATTGTAGATGATACTCAGGAGGATGCAGTGGATAGTTTTGAGGACTTAGTTTCACCAATCGTTTCTCTCAATATGGAAGAGTTAGTCAGTGATGCTATAGCTTTTAATACTCTAGATGTTGATATGAGCTTTGGAGTTGATTCACAGAGTATGGATGGTAGTACTCTAGAGATCAGTGATTTTGAGTCTACTCTTTTGGACCATGCATCAGAGGAGGATTGTAGGAGACAGTCTAGCCAGTGCCACCATGTGTCTAGTCAGCTGAGAGTTAGTGACCGAGACATTGCTACCGCTTGCAAGCATTTCGATGATGCTTGTCAGTTGTTAGCAGTTTATAGATGGGGTTCTCCTACTAGCATTGAGCAGGGAGGTAGTTATTTGTCCTTGACAAAGATCCACTCTTTATGGGAGGCTATCCATATTATGAGATAGGATTATATGCAGTTGGTAGCCGACAGAGATTATCTTATGGAGTGGGGCAGCACAGCATATGATGCATTATTGGTCGAGGAAGATAAGGTGAGTGAGCTTACTCAGTAGCTTGAGGTGACTTCTAAGATTCTTGAGAGTATGTAGTTAGCTTATGAGGAGTCACAATTTCATTTGGCTGAGATGACCATGGAGCTAGAGCATTTGTGGTCTTCACTAGCCCCGAACTCAGAGGTTAGTACATTGATTGTTGTTGGTGAGTACGCTCTTATAGTTGTAGCTAAGGAACATGTTGTTGAGGCTGACACACCAGTTCAGGATTTGGGAGTACCTAGTTCTGATGAGTTTGAGATACTAGGGGAGTTGAGTCTCCAGATTGATTCTTCTCACACAAATGACAGTGTGGTACAGTTCATTGTGCCACCTTTACAGAGGGATCAGTTATGGGATGGATTGGCACCATATTTTGTAGATGGGATTGACAATTTGTCAGTGCATGACTTAGAGCAGGAGTTGATCAGATATGTTGACCACAGTAGAGGTACAGTGTGTGGATTTTCCATACTTGGCATAGTTCCATTTGGGAGTTGTTGTAGAGTTGGAGCGTGCCTTTCGCATAGCATGGTGGAAGGTGTTTATGATATTTGTGATCTTAGAGGTTGCTTGAGTTGTATTCACCAATTTTATTATGGGTTCCTCTTTGTTCTACTTTTGTTGATGTTGTAGGTACTTGCATTGATTAACAGTAGTGCAGGGCATAACTACATTTGGGATCTAGGTGGATCAAGTGGTTCATTGTTCCGAGATTGCTTGGGGACAAGCAATTTTTGGAGGGGCAGATTGTCATGTCCCCTTTTTCATGGACATTGATAGGCTTGATGATTAGCCTATTATGCGACCTTCATAGGCTGATTGGATGGATAGAGGGTCATGATGGAGATTGGCTTGGCTTTGATTTATAGAATTCCTATAGTTGGCTCTCATTCAGGGTATTTCAGACACATTGGGCCTGAACTCCTATTATTTAGGGATATTTGACATACAGCGAAGCACCCTTGTTTTGATATGGTCATGTGCAGAATCACTCCCTGGTTCACCAGCTTCAAATGGTTCGAGGATCCGACATGTATTGAGGGAGATATTAATATTTGATTGATTTAATCAAATATTAATTATTTGGTCTAATTTTAAATTAGATATTAATTATTTATTTGGTATAATTTTAAATTAGATATTAATTAATTATTAATTAATTGGTCTAATTTTAAGACCCAAATTCTAATTTAAGAAGCCCAAGTTCTAATTTGAGGAATTCTAATTTTAGAACCCCAAGTTCTAATTTGAGGAAATCTAATTTTAGCAAGCACACCTTTGGAAGGGTATAAGAGTTCTCATGGGAGAGAGTTTGGATTAGCCATTGATTATTGATTATTTGATTTTGAATAATTTCTTCTGTGAAGACTGAGCCAAGGGTTCCAGGATTCCATTGCAGTGGAGAACGTCAACTCTTCATTGTGTGCGATTTAGAGGATGTGAGATATCAGCTGATTTATTGCCAAATTGAGAGATAGCTTCATCCAGAAGTTATCACAGAGGCTTCAGGTTTGAGAGATAGCTTCACCCAGAAGTTATCATAGTATTACAGGTATTTGAGAGATAACTTCACACATAAGTTTATCACAGAGCTTTCCAGGTATTTCTTGATTTAGTTTATGTTTTGTTTCAATAAATCATATAGAGAGAGATCTGTTGTATTAGATACCATAGATTTCTAGATCAGGGATCAAACAGATAGGTTGTGCTAAATTGGCAGCTGTACGAAGTCTGTCCAGGTCCGTATAGGTCCACGTAGATATCGACTTCGATAGACAGAGATCCCCAGTGATCGACATCGGCCATCTGAGGACCGACGTCGACAGATAAGGACCTACAGAGACTGACGTCGGTAGTATATCGACCGACGTCGGTGACTATATGTTCGACACAGCAGGCCGAGACTTCTAGATTCATATTTGTTTCTAGATTTACACAAGATTAGGGTTTTAAAATAGTATTGTAATATTCTTTGAGGTGCATGACAGAGATCTATTGTAATAGTCTGAGTAAATAAATAAGAAATTATATTATGGTAATTTGTTTATTTGAACTGATATTCTACAAGTTTGTATCTCGATCAGAGCTTTTATTGTACAAAAAGGAGCCCCTAAGTAAGGGATATTATAGTGGTATCAGAGCTTTTTATTGCTATATATCAGAGTTGTGTAGAGACAAAAAGAAGCCCCTAAGTAAGGGACATCACAGATCCATAACTCTAGCAATCCATGTCTAATCTATCTTGCATCTAAGTATCTAGTGTCACATTAGTAAGAAAGTAGCATCAATGGATACCCAAACCTCTATCAATATCACTTTTTAAGGCTAAATTATTATCATTTAAGCCAAATTTCTTCTGCCTTCCACCAATAAACTATAGGTATCTCTTACTTGTTTTATTTAATTTATATTCAATTTCTAACCTCCCTACCCTATTAGACCCATCGATATCTTCTTTTTCTTTCCCTTGATCCATAATAGACCTCTATTTTCCCAAATTACCCAATTTTTAATCCTTTATCTGATCATTTCTAGAATCACATAGGTAACTACTAATGGTTATCTCAACCACCGATGGTCATCTTAATCATTGATGGTTACCCAACCATCGATGGTTAGCCCAACCATTGATGGTCACTATGGTAGAAAATAATAGCAAGTTATTTTCACCTCATTGACCCCAAATAGACCCTATTTTTTGTGTCCCTACTTATTCATGGAGACATTTCTGATTTTCTAAACCTGACCCCAACTATCTTATAATGAGTATTGACTGACTTTTGCTATATTTCATGTTTTTTTAATCAATAAATTTACTATAATGTCATCTTACATGAATTTAATTTTTAGTTATTAAATGAAAATTTTCTTTTCATTTATTTATATCAACTTACTTCTTATAAACAGTGGATTGACAACCTCCTAGCAAGCATACACTTATTAGAGCTAGCTCACACTAGGTAGTCCACTCAGCCATCCATCTAACAACCCCATTTTTTAGTGTCTCTATTATTTACAAGTTATTCCTCTCAATAAAATGAGGAGTTCTCACCATCATCTAGATCATGCATGCACTTTACTAGGTATTCTTCTACACACCCTATTACTAGTTTCATTACTTATTTCCAAACTAAGAAATATGTGGAAATTAACTAAAACATTTTGGCATGCCTAATGGGACCTAAAATCCCTTTTTCTTTCTTTATTATATGACCATCAAAAGAAATCTAAAATTTATTTTTGTTCTCAAAATAAACCTTTTGCATACACTGATTACTTTCTTGTTGTAGTTCTTCTAGTAACTTAAAATCAAAGTAATTAATCATAGTCTTCACTCTTTTTATCACACACTTATCCAAACCACATAGTTAATAAACACATGAAATCATACCTGAGATAAAGTCCAACTAGGATTTCATCACCTAGTGTTAAACCTCACCCCTTCTTGACAATCTTACCTAGAGGTCATTACCAAGGTGAGAACCAACTCAACTCTCTAGTTAAGTATAAACTCTAATATTTTTTATATTTTGGCTAAGAAGACAAAAATCCTATCACTATGGTGTGTAAAGTGAGGGGGTAGGTCCCAATACCAAGCCACATAGTAAAGATCAATACATATTTATCTCTTGAGCACCTAAACATAACATGAAACCAACCTTAGATATACTCTTTAGTACCTACTCTACAAACCAAATTTCTTCTTCACACTTTTTAAGGCATAAGTCAAAAGTGATTTAAAAATAGTCCTAGGTTTTTTAATTCACTTTAGTGTATGTTTGATTTCCTTGAGTTATTTTCTTTTTCTTTCTCTTTGTTTGAGGGGCGAGTTTCATCATTTTGTCTTCTATTTCCTCTCATGGCCTTTACTAGACTGTAGTTGAGAAATCAAAACAACCAAAAACCACCTTCTTCTTCTTCCTCCATGTAGTATACCTTTGATATTGAGGGTTCTCCCAATCTTTTTCCCCCTCCCACCATGCCTCCAATCATTGTTGAGGGTGATCTAGATTTTGTCTCCTTCTTCGATAATAACCCCATGGCTCTTCAACATTATCTAAAAACGTTATCTACCCATACCTATTTTTCTTTAATTCCTCCTATGGATCCTCCCTATGGTATGTCTCCCCATATTTTAGTGGGTGCCACCTCAACCCAACCTATGCTCACCCAATCATCTTCTTCATTTAATTTCCCACCTATTACTACTACTCCTCAAACTCCATCCAACATCCCAACTAGTAATCAAACACCTAATACCCCAACAATTGCCTCCAACATTGGATAAACATTAAATCTTATCACCTATACTCCCTCCACCATGGGGGTATCCTATACCCCTATTTATTCTATTCCCCTTAATTCAACCAACCCACCAAATATTACCCCATTTCAAAGTTTGGTACTTTCCATACATCAGACCCTCCTACCTATTAGCACTAGAGTTACCACCCATAAACAACCAAATAGAAATTTCATACCCCCAATCCAATCTACATCCATACCACCATCCACGCACCCAAATATACCTCTAACCCAACCCATATCATCCCCCCAACAAGTACCCATGACATCTTACCCATATCTTTTTAACCCATAAGGATACATAACACCTTCCACCTTACCATTTATGCCAATTAACCCTTATATGGAACCATCCCAATCTCTTATGACCACTTACCAATGTATGGCTTCTTCAGCACCCTCTATAAATTATCTATATATCTCAACCACTCAACCTTAATAAGGCTCACCACCTAATTATGTAGCTTCCCAACCATAAATGGATTTGGTTCAGATGTTAATAGACACAATGACCAACTTAGAATCATCTATCTTTGGGTCTCATAACCTTTTATCCTATGATCAAATCTATAATGAGCCCATTCATCTATTTGTTCCTATCCATGATTATCCTCCTCAATGGGAATTACCCAAGTTTTCATAATTCTAAGGTAAGGAGGATCCCGAATAACATTTAAGATAATTTTTTCACTCTTTTTATTTGATCATGTATGATGATGCTCTCCTCCTTCATACCTTCTCCATGTATTTATCAAGAACAACCCTTGACTAGTATAGTGCCCTCATTAGGCAATCCATCTTTTCATTCTCTCAACTTGTCCAAATCTTTTTAGAGAATTGCTTAGTAAATATATATAAAAAGGTTTCTATCACTAATCTCTATTTTATTATTTAATTTGATGATGAACCAATTACCAATTTTATACCAAGATGGAGAGGTCCCATCAACTAACTTTCTTTATCCCTACCCCAACCTAAGTTTATTGATTTCTTCTCTCAATGTTGTGCCAAACATATTACCCACACTCTTTAAGTTAAAGCTTTCTAAACTTTTGATGAGGCATTCACCATGGCACGTAAACTTGAAAACTAAGCCATTGATGAAGGGAAATTGAAACTAAAAAATAATAATTCTAGATTTAAATCCAATGATCCTCCATCTAAAATTACTAACCAATCCAACCATCCCAATAACAAAGGAAAATCATCTTCAAGCTTAGTTATCCTAAAGACTGCTCTACTACCAATTATCAATCAACCCCATCAAACCAATTCTTCCAACCCTTCTTACCAACAAAACTAAAACCAAAACCGAGTTCCTCCAAAAGAATACACTACCACAGGGGAGTCTTATGATTTAGGTTTGGAAAAATTGTTTAATGCTAACCTCATCCAACTTCCACCTATTAAACCACCTAAACAATTTGATTCTTCTTTCCCCATGCCTATATGATACAATGAGAATGACCATTGTAACTTTCACTAAGTTATTGGACATGAAAATAATAAATGCAATACCTTTAAAAGTCTTGTCTAAAGATTAATTAATAGTGGAGAAATTGAATTTGATAATCTTAATGCACCTCATTATTAGTCCTTTAACATATTTATCCAACCTTTTCCCAATCATGCTCTTTCTACCTATGACCATAACAATAAACTAGAATCATCTCACTTATATGAGGTACATACAATCAATGTTATAATTACTGAGCACATTATTGAGGAGACCATTACCTCAACCACTCCTTCCTCCATTTCACTTATAGAAGTAGTGGACCCACCTTTCATTCCTTTAGTTACTCAAATTAAGGAATCAATCACCCTCTCTCTCTTTACCTAATGAGGCTTTAACTTCATCCACCTCTCCTTTGATGGAAACACCAAAGGAGGCAACCTTTGTGTTAACCATTTCTTCTTCTTCCACTCCACCTGTTGAAGTGGTAAAACTACCCTCCATTCCTTTGGACACCCAAATAAATGAAGTAATCATGTTTATTCCTTCACTTGAGGACACTCAACCTACCTCCCTAATCATAGAACCATCCATTACCTCTTTGGAAACCATCCCACAAGAGAAGGTCACCTCATCTACCCAATCAACAATTTTTGAACTTCCCATAAAAAAAAAGGATGAAGGAGCCATTCCCTCTTCTCCACATAAGGGCTTCATTTTTGAAACTAATGATCAAGGAAGCAAGACCATATGCAAATCTTTTTCTAGATTCATCCAAAGTCTGGAGTTCACTTCTCAACCCAGCTTTGATGGAGCCACATTTGTTCATCATCTTGGGCTCCCTTACCAAAAAAAATCTAAATCATCTTCCCTTAAATCTACCCTTAAACCTATTATTACCTCCTTGTCAAACAATTATTCTCCCAAAACCATAAATAAACCATCCCAACCACCTCCCATTAGCATTACCAAATCATGCGATGCCTCTCTTACCAATTCGGTCAAGAATTTGGGAATTCTTCCCACACCTAGTTGAACTCACCCCTCTTTGAAGTTGAATTTAACTCCATCTAGTCCACTAAATAAACATCCAACCAAACCAAATAAAAAAATAGAGTTACTAAAACCTCAACCTTGAACTAGACCCATACCACCTCCTTCACACTTACCTTCTATTTGAGGACCCCATCCCTTTATCATCCTAGTTACCTATTCTTCCTCTAATAAGTCATCCCCTTTTATTTACCTAAACCTACACCAACTAAATCATATAATTCTTCTTCATTCTTAAGTAACTTATCTACCTCTACTTTCCCACCTATATCCAACCCCTCATCATCTAAATCTTCTAATCCCAACTCATTTACCCTAAAGCTAACCATAACTAAGCAATCCTAACCTCTAACCAAAACCATTCCACAACATACAACTTCTAAGGTGAAAATTACTTCTAATAAGGATGTCATCCTTAAAACTATAAATTAATCACCTCCAACACCTTTGAATGAATATAATTCAACCATATTACAAAGGTTGTTACAAAATTATTCCATTATCTTACCACCTATCAAACCATTCTACCCTTTCAATACCAAACCCTCTTGGTTCAATAATAACATGATCTGTGCATATCATAGGGCATCAAGACATGACATGAAGAACTATGAAGCTCTCCAAGCACATATTTATAGCCTATATGATGAGGATGATATGTTATTATCTGAACCTATTTTACCTCCATTATAAATCTTACCATAAACCCAACCTACCCAACCATTTCTTACTCCCCCACTCTCATCTAAAAGTGATGAGGAGGAACCAAAGCAACCACCAAACTTGACAAATCCCCCCATCCACACTATTCATATGGTTTCCTACTCATGGACCTAATAAAATGATAAGGAAAAAGTTAGACTCTCCACTCCTTAGACACACCCTTTAACCCATCAACCTTATAACCAACCCCAAGTACCTACATCTTTACCTATGCCACCACCAAAGCCTAAATTATTCATTTTGGGACACTCTCCCTCCAACCCATCTAATGTATTGTGTTGAAACAACTTCACCAGATACCAATGAAAATGAGCCTTTATAAACTGATTAACATCTTGCCCCACCATCATTAGGCATCAATAGAGGCTTTCCAATCTATAGAGGCTCAACTAGATGATCCATAACCTCTTTCACCCTTTTTTGGAGCCCTCCAACTTAATTCCCTCATCACCTTTTAGGATTTTTAAATACCTCTTATTCATCTTGAGGATTTCAATCCTCCCCTCTTTATCACCACATACATTAATCACACCTAGGTCAAAAGGGTGATGATTGATGGAGGAGATATCATCAACATTATCTCCTTCCATAATTATGACCAATTTTAGCTACCCAAGAACATCATGTTAGAAAGCACAGTGGTTCTTCACTCCTTAAATGATACTATGGCCATAACCTTAGGGATAATTATCCTTCATATCTATGTAGGACCTCGCACCATTCTCCAACTATTTAATGTTATAGAGGTGAGTTCAAATACAATGTGTTGCTAAAATCCACTTGGATATATTCCATGAATTATTCCCCTTTCACCTCGCATTGATGTGTAAGATTTGAGAATGAAGTACAAGTTGTTACCATCAAAGCTGACCCTACTCATTTTACCTCATTCAATATGACATATAGGCCTAACAATGTTCTTATTCCTCCCTCATCCACCTCACCATCAATGACTAATAACACTAAATTACCACCAACCAAAACCAATAACACTCCTACCCACAATCATGATGAAGTTTCTATTATCTCATTAATCCCTTCTTCCCAGATTCCCATAGAGGAACCATTGGAATCCATGTTTCAACATCTCTCACTTGAGGAGTATCATCTTTTATCTTTGGATGCTTTCCCTAATCCCTAATCATATGAGAACCTTAAACATAACCCTTCTTATAATCCTAACATTGGTACCATCATCCATTTTGGGCTTCCCATCAATCAAACAAATTTCATATATGTGCGATTCAATCATCTAATTCTTGCTCCTACTTCCATTCCTCATATTATACCATTCACCACAAACTTCTCTTATCTCAACAAATCATCATTTTATAAATATTACCTTTATATGTGTGCTTGGAAGGGGTTTGGTCTTGACCTTTATGATCAAGGACCTCACATGTTACCCATAATCAAAACTCAAAAAACATGTGAGTTATTCAGCCTTACATTCATACCACCAAAAAAACCAACCTCACCAAAACCCATCACCACTATCGACAATGAGGATGCCCCATATTCACTAAACCCATCTCCCTCAATGTCTAGAAACTTTGATATCATACCATTTAAATTTTTTCTTGATCAATACCATTAGTTTGGTCCCTTAGACCTATCAAAAAGGTGGCCAAAATAAAAACCTTCCTCTCATCTATATTGAAATCATAGAGATGGATTATCCTACCATCAACACCATCCAAAATCATGATGATGATTCCATTCTCAACTACCTTGATATGGGGGATTATTCTATTCATAAATCTATTCCTCCTAAGAACCAAATACTGCTGAATGAATTCACTATCAATGTTAAATTGGGTACTCAAGATAACCCCCATATCAAAAAAATAAGCCAATCCTTAAATGCCATGGAGAAATAAGATTAACCTGCTCTCCTTCATGACCATATCATATCCTTCACTTTGTCCTATCAGGATATGCCCAAAATTTACCTTTCTATTTCCCTCCACAACATTTTCACCCATCTTGAGGTTAAGCTAGTGAGATAAAATATTCATAGGATACATCCTCGCATCATACTTCTTGTCAAAGAAGAACTTCAATGTCTATTATTTGTTGACTTCATTTAAACCATTGAATATACACAATGGGTTTCCAACATCACTCCCATTAAAAAACCCATAGGAGGACTTTGCCTCTGCATCAAATTTTATGACTTTAACCTCACTTTCCTAAAGGATGACTTTTCTTTACCCAGCATCAACTAACTTGTTGATATTAAATTTGGCCATGATATTTTATACCTCATGGATGGTTTCTTGGGATATAATAAGATCTTTATTTCGCCCAAATATTAGCATAAAACTTCCTTTATCACCCCATGGGGGACCTTCTATTACAGGTTCATGCCTTTCGGTCTAAAGAATGCTAGAGAAACATATGAGCATGCCATGACCAACATTTCTCATGATCTCATCCATAAAATAGTAGAAGACTATGTGGATGATCTCCTTGGGAAATCCAAACACCACAAGGTTCACCTAGCCATTCTCACAATCATCTTCAATAAACTAATCCATTATCATGTCAGGATCCATCCTAAGAAATGCATTTTTGGGGTCTTATCCTGAAATCTTCTTGCCTTTATTATTTATCTTCAAGGAATTGAAATAGACCCTACCAAATTTATAGTAATCTTGGAGATTCCTCCTACTATTCTTAAGTAACTCCAAAGCCTATAGGGGAAACTCTACTCTATTCATCGCTTCATCTCCTAGCTATTAGATATATGCCAACCCTTTAACCATCTCCTTAAGAAAGACACCTCCTTTAAATGGACCAAAGACTATTAACAAGCCTTTGATTCAGTCAAAAATTACCTTATCTTTCCACCTAACCTCATTACTCCTAAATAAGATTAGCCTTTCTACCTTTATATATCTACCATGGACCATTCCTTGGGGTCAATGCTCATTCATCATGATGAATAGAATAAATAATAAGACATATACTACATTAATTGCACACTTATAGAATATGAGACTTAGTATACCCATTCTAAGAAACTTTGCCTCACCTTAGTCTTTGTGGCTTCCAAACTTCATCATTACCTTTTTAATCACAAAACTTATGTCATCACTAATACTAACCTGCTCAAATACATGCACTCTAAACTATACGAAAACTAGAGTATGGCTAAGTGGCTCATGCTCCTAGATGAATTTGATCTTGATTTCCTTCTTAAAAGTTCAATTAAAGGGCAAGTCATCATTGATTAATTGGTCAAATCCCCTCTACCTAACAATCAACCATTTCCTAATGAGTCTGTTGCAACTCTTTCTCAAGAGTAACCCACCTACTAAATGACCCTATTTTTTGGTGTCTCCAAATGCCAACATGGTGGGAGATATATAATTATTATCATTACCCTTAATGGTGAACCTCTTCCACTTTCCTTTAAACTTGACATTGAATGCACCAATAATGTTGTTGAGTATGAAGCCCTAGTCATAGGTCTCCAAACTACTCTATCTTTAGGAGTCAAAACAATCAGTATATTTGGTGATTCCCAACTTGTTATCAACTAGATCAATAGATATTATGAATTTAAGAATGATGTCCTATTGATATCAAAATATCTCATAGATGTACTCTTAGCATCATTTGGTTATTACCTTATCCATTCAGTTTCACTCTCTACCGACATGTTCACAAACATAATATCTTTCTTTGATTCCCAAATCCCATCTCAACCTGCCAAATATAAACTATTTGTCACCATGAATTGACTTATCACACCCTCATATATCAATTCTATCCTTCTTACCATTTTTACTATGAAAGCATCTCCTTCTGACATTTGGTAGATCAAACTTTTGAATACCTTAACCTTGTCATCATTCCTCCCAACCTTTTAAAGAATGCTCAAAGATATTTTTTTTAGAGTACCTCTCAATAAACCAAACTAGGGGGAATCCTTTACAAACTTGGTTTCAATGATCTCCTTCTCCATTTACTTCACATTCAAGAGGCTTCCCACACTATCAAGGAAACACATGATAGAATCTATGGGTAACATTTTACTGGCCTATCAATCACTAAATGTATCCCTCACCTTGGCTATTATTGGCCCAATCTTAATCAATATTGTTGTGATTTAGGTGTTTCAAATGCTAATAACATGCTAATTTATATCACGCATCTTCTCATGGCCTTTGTGTGTCCAAAGACTATTGACCCTTCTCATAATGGGGTCTTGATATTATTGGGGAAATCAATCCTCATTCTTCACAATGACACCAATCCATCATTAACACAATCAAATATTTCACTAAGTGGGTGGAAGCCATCCCTCTTATCTTCATAAAAGTTGAAAAGATTATTGACTTTATCACCCACCATATCATCTATCGCTCTGGTGTTCCCCATAAGATCATCACTGATAATGGCAAATCCTTTAAAAATAAGAAAGTTTAAGATCTTTGTGACACTTTTGGCATAAAATTAAGCTTTTCCTCACCCTATCATCCACAAGCAAATGGACAAGTAGAAGCATCTAATAAAATCCTCAACAAAATGTTGACCAAAGTAGTAAGTTCTTCAAGTTTGGATTGACATTTTCACATTCCCTTCATTTTATGGTCTTATAAACTAGAATTTGAACCTATATAAGTGATACCCCTTTCTCTCTCATATTTAAAGTAGAGGCAATCTTTCCTCTTAAAGTTTAAATTCTTTCTCTTTTAATCACATTACATGACATCATTTTAAAAAGTGATCATTATCAAGAATGCCTCAAACGTCTTAAGCTCCTTGACGAACATCACCTCGTAGCCCTTAATAATCTTCATGTTTAACAAGAAAAAATCAAGTATACTTACAATAAACATCTAAAAGAGTGAGAATTCAATATCTAAGACCTCATCCTTAAGGAAAACCAACATGTAACTAATATGGAGAAAAGCAAAAAGGCAATTTTAGTTTCAATTGTCTTTTACCTTACATCATAACCCATAAGTATGGATCATGAGCTTGTCATTTATCTTCTCTCGAAGGTAAGCCAGAACTTGAGCCTCTCAATACTTCACATCTACATCCTTTTAATTTTTTAAAAAAGATTGAACTCAACTCTATGTCTAACATAAGCTCATCTTTTAGTTTACAAGATTTTCACTCACTTTATAATTTCACCCTATTCCTCTTGAGGACATTTGATTACAACATAAAGCCATGGATTTACCCATGTCATGGTTCTCATGGATACTTGTCATCTCTATTCAGATGGAATCCCATGATCAATTGTCTTTCAAACCACTTTCCCTCATCTACCATCATTGACCTTTTGTGCTAAAAGTCTTTCTCCCATAAACATCAACATTTTAGCTTAAATAGACTTGTCCATGTCTAAAACTAGGCATTAAAAGTCAATTTAGGATACTACAATATTACTTGGGTCCATATCTCTATCATTACAGACCACTCCCTTGAAGGATGGCTACATAAAACTCAATTACTTGAAAAGATAGACTGCTCCCTTGAAGGATAGCTAAAAAATAAACAAATTTGACTTTAGACCACTCCCTTTAAGGATGGATAAATCAAATTCTATCAAACCAATCATTTTAATCTTATCATATTAATTAGCTTCACCAATTCTATAAACACAATAAAACAAAACCATATGTCAAAATAAAAGTAAGCAAGCCACAATCAGATTTTACATATGGCATTAGTAGACTTCATGCATCACTCAGTCTATAAATTATATTAAAACACATACTTGTCTATTAGGGTTATTTGGTCACCTAAAAAAGGGGCAATCTACCTCACATTAGGTTCTCATATTACCCATTTCTTATTCAACCATCTACCTATCACCTACTTTCCATTCTTTAAGTCTCTAAGATAAAAGGAATATGGGCTTACTTGACCCAAAGTGATCCTAATACCTTCTTTTTTGATCAAATCATGCTCATGTGAAGCATCAAAAAAGTTCATTTTTATTAAGCCAATCTGACTTCAATTTTGCCAGGCCTTTGTCAATGATAGTATCATGCCTTTCTCACCCTATCATTATTAATTTATGAAGACATGTGTCTCATGATTCTTTTAGATTTTCCCATAATTATTTTGTTACCTAATTTATGTGTTTTCATTATATTCCTATGTCACATACCATATCTAGACATTTATAACATATGCCATATAAAATTAAAACTATGATCCCAAACATTAACCAAAAACCATAATCCAAACCATCTTATCCATGATCATGACCATGAACAAACACATCATTCACAATATAATAACAAAAAATTATCAGTATATTAAATTCAAAATCATAATAACATTGTCATATCTATTTAAAATCATAAAACAAACCATATTCTCCATTAACATGTCATCATATGACTAAAACTACACATCCACATATCACATTATAGAGAATGAGGCATGAACATCCTAAAAAAACATACACCATGCACATTCCTAAACATTAAAACTAATGAACCATAAATAAAATACATTCATAACCATATTCACACATCATATCATTTCATATACCATTTACCATAAACATTATCCATGAGTCACATCATATCTATCACATAAAAATCATTTCACATCTATAAAATGTGTCATCATTTTTTTAACATTATCATATATGCATCATCTAGGCCATCATCAATCACATATCCATAAAAATATCATAAAAAACATCTTTATATAATAATAATTAAAACCATCCATGATATATATATATATATCCATCCAATGAAAAAAGCATAAATATATATATGAATAGCATTACCCATAGCCTAATCACATCATCTACCATATATCTATCATCATGTCATAAAAACATCATTAATCATCCATAATTATGTACATCAATTGCCAGAAAACATGCACATCCATAAACATCATCACATACCTAGGCCAACAAGCCAACATCTCATATGTGTCAAAGTATTCAACATCTCTATCATCATAACCACATCTTAACCATAATCTACATCTATCTCATCATGAACATAATCAATGTCTATATCATCATGAACATAATCAACATCTATATAATCATGAATATCAATCACCATAATCATCATATACATCATCATACAAGAAATACATGGAATAATGTATCAATCTCTCTCATATACATCTCACATCATTAGCATGTAGGCTAGAATCAAAATCAAGAACATATGCATCATATAATATCCTCTATTAGGGCCCTAGTACATCACTACCACTTTTTCCATCTACACCTACACCAGTATTACCATATGGTGGTGGCCCCCCTCATAACCCTACCTATCCCACTATGAAAGCCCATTTTCCTAGAGTATCTATTGAAGGACACCTTGCCAAGCTAGCCCTATACTAAAATGTACCTTACAAAACAACTAGTTACACTATGATATCTATTTCAAGATAATGACTACCTCATTCCATGATCACTAGCATGGTTGAAGCCATCATACCACCACATATTCATATCTTCATCCACCCTCCATCGTGTCACCACTCCAGTTAACCCCTATGCACATAATTCACTAATCAATCACCAAGACCTTAGTAGTCAAATTCAAAAAGATAAAATGTTCTGATTCACATTGAACACAAAATAACAAAATTCAAATATTAAAAATGAATTACCATTTCACTTTTTATATCTTGACTTATTAGGGTTTTCTTGACCATTGATGGTCATGGTGACCATCGGTGGTTGACCCTAGGGACAACCCTAACCATTGATGGTTAGGGTGCCACATTATTGTTTTCCAATATTTAAGCACCCCACTTAGGTGTTATCCTTTTAAGAGCTTACCTTATTTCCCCCAACCCGTTTGACCATGTACACATTGATGTTGGTTGTTTTTTATCAAAACATTTACATATTTTATGACAACCTTGCCTTGATCATTTTAACCTCATCAACCAACCTTGCTATATTGTACTTTTAAAACTTTGTACCACCTCATGCATGACTAGACCATTTGTGTAATTTTACGAGAGCACTTCTTACCCTAGATACTTACAACCAATGCTGACAATGTTTAAAGGACTTGATAGGCCTAACCTAATTAGTTAGAACTAACACTGTGGACCAATTATCCTATGATACACCTCCCTAAAACTCAACCTTATTTGTATCAATATTGGCAACTTTAGTCTCTATGTGATCTTTATTATTTCACTTAATTGCATTTTATGTGCATGTTTATGTTTGAAATGCCCAATCATTTTGTGTCACCCACGTTATCACTATCTCTTTACCACTTATCAAACCCTACCCTGATTTAACCTTTGCTTCATCGGCTCTAGTTTTAGGGGGAATACCATTTCCCATACTTGGGGCTATCAAACCATGCCCAATAGCCTATTTAATATTTTTTTATTTCTTGTTAATCAAAAACTATAGAATAAAAAGGGATAAAATGTAGACACTCAAAAACTACACAATTTTAGATGTCAAAGCACCTATAGCCCCTACCTAACTCTGAGGCTAGTTGAGCACCTAGTTAACTTAGCCTATTTTGTAATTTACTAACTTAACTTTTTAAATAACCCCTTTTTACCCTATTTTACTCTAGATCTCAATCTCTAATGGTCAACGTAACTATCGTTGGTTACCCTAACCATCAATGGTTAGGTCTCCAAGCGTAATTTAAATCTTTAAAATATTACAACTAGTTATGCAAGATACACATGACACATTTATAAACTTCCATTTTATGATGTAAACCAATTTTAAAGAATCATAATTAGTAACTTTTTCCTCTACCCAATTATCAACTTCCTCTTGCATATTTAGTAACTTCATCCTATAAAAGGAGAGAAGTAAGAGAAGAAAGGGATCTAGAACTCTAGCAATCCTCATCTAATCTATCTTGTATCCAGGTATCCAACATCCATTTAACAAGAAAAAATCATCAACAAAGACTTGAACCTCCATCGGTATCACTTTTGAAGGCCAAAAAACTATCACTCTAGCCAAATTTCTTCAGCCTTCCACTAACAAGTTATTGTTATCTTTTCCTTATTTTCTTTCCATTTCTAACCTCCCTACCCTATTAGACCCAAGAATATCTTATTTTCCATTCCACTTATCCATAATAGACCTCTATTTGCGTAAATTACCCATTCTACAATCCTTTGTCTAATCATTTCTAAAATCACATAGGTAACTTCTAATTGTTAACTCAGCCATCGATGGTCATCTGAACCATTGATGGTTACCAAATCATTGATGGTTCACCCAACCGCTGATGGTCACCCAACCATTGATGGTCACTATGGTATAAAATAATAGCAAGCTATTTTCACCCCCTTGACCCCAACTAGACCCTATTTTCTATGTTCCTACCTATTCATAGAGACCTTTCTAATTTTTTGAACCTAACCCCAACTATCTTAGCATGAGTATTGATGTGCTTTTACTATATTTAGTGTTTTTATTTATCAAACAATTTACTTTCATCTTATTTAACATGCATTTACTTTCTATTTATTGAATACAAATTTTATTTTTCTTCATTTATATCAACTTAATTATTATAAGTAGTGATTGATAGCCTCCTAGCAAGCATACAATTTTTGGATCTAGCTCATGCTAGGTATCCCAATCAACCATCCATATAACAACCCCCTTTTTTATTGTCTTTATTATCTATAGGTTATTCATTTCAATCCATAGAGGAATTCTCACCATCATCTAGATCACACGTGTACTTGACCAAGTATTCTTCTACACACCTTATTACTAATTTCATTACTTGCTTCCAAACTAAGAAATGAGTGAAAATTAAATGAAACACATATCAAGGTTGATATGATGAAAACTCTATTTAAAGGATATGATGTGAATGCTTATTTTCACTATCATTAGGGACCCAAGAATTCTATGAACCACTTCTTTACTTTGAATTATAAGATCTAATGTCTTATCAATGACCAAAAACTTATATGTGAGTATCCTCCAAAGGAATTAGGTCTAGAAAAACTAAAAAAAATCCCTTTCAACAAGATTTAATAATTACATTATTCTTGGATTTTGATTATCCTTGAAATAACCATATTGATCCTACATAAACAAAAACCACTTGCCATATAAACCATTTTTACTAGCTTGGTTTTTATATACAAGACTTGACAAAGAAGGCTAGTTGGAAAGAATCCTTAGGCAACATACTAATACCAATTTATTGTGGTCATAAACTAATTTAAACATGGGTTTGGGTTATGCCTACTTGATATCCATATGAATTGACAATAGGAACTCTTTGGCTATACCAAATGGAAGAAAAATTTGATCCAAATCAGTAAGGTATTTCCTTTCCTCACAAAGGCAAATCAATACATATTTCAAATGATAACATTACTTACACTACACATGCAAAACATGGGGAGAAACATGATATGTACCTTTTCACCCTATCTAATCATGATGTAAACAATGTAAAGATGAAATACAACATTGTAACATTCATAGTGGGGAGTGATCTATGACCATCCATTGAATGGCATCATAGGATAATATTTTCTCTCAAAAAATTTAAAAAATACCAAAAAAATAAAAACATCCAAAAATAAAAAAGCACTCTTAACATGTAGATATTTTATTGGCTCCCTAGAATACATGTGCTAGTTCTATATTGATGGATGACATACTCAGTTACTCCTACACACACATATGTGTTACACTTTTACTAGAGTATGATACATACATATACAAATACATAATAAATTCCTATTTTAGATGATGGGATTTCACTCTAATCATGTCATGTGTACATTAATTAGGGGCATCCACTTGTTTTATCTTGATACACATAGGTTATATGATTCAATGATCACTCTACATTATCATGTTTGAGTTTAAATATGTAATTACACATGCCTTTATCTACAATTAGATATTACATAAGCTACTTGATATGCTATACACTTGACATATTTTCCTAATGCATTTGATCCATGGGCTACTATGACATGTTTATGCTAGTTTCTTATAATTTATTTTATGCACTTATTTATTCAAGAATTTGAATATGCTCAATTTTTTGTGACCCCCATGCCCATGTATGCTTTCATTCACATCTTCATATGTCATTATTTATTGTATGCAAATTTTAATATGTCATTCTTGATTTTATGGGAATTTGACTAAGTCATGTCCCTATGATTATGTAATTGAATAAATTGATGACTAGATCATTCTAAGATATAAAATATTAGGCATTTACAAAAAATACCATCACAAAAGGAGAATTTATAAAATAAAGGGTTGAAAACTAATATGTAGAACAAAGTGTCAAATATCATATATTACATCTAAACTTCTTCTATGTTATTAAAAATGAGAAGGGTTGCATATATATGTAAGAAAAATCAATGAGAAAATCATCATGACCAATGTGGGATAAATTCATAATAGGAAAAGGATAAAATTCACCTAGTAAACATGAATAGCCCACTCTAAAACCCATACCATGAAAGGAAGGTTGACTAGATCATTACAAGATGTATAACCTTAGGTGTTGAGAACAAAGAACATAAAAAATGAGAGATGTATAAAACAAAGAATTGAAAAATGAAATTTATAAAAAATAGAATAAATTGAATATTACATCCAAACTTATTCTATGTTGTTACAAATAAGAAGCCTTACATATATAGGCAATGACAAAAAAGGATCAAATCGTCCTAACTAATGTAGGATAAATCAACAAAAGGAAAAAGACAAAAATCACCTAGTAAACATAAGTAACCTAATCTAACAAGCACTCTAAACTGAATATAGTGGATAAAAATAGCCAAAAATAAAGTGGTATATCCATAGTATGAGTCCTGATAAAAAGGATTGATCAGGTACTCATGAACAATATATATTCATGAACTTGAGAAAGAGATAAAACACATAGGAAATAAAAATCTCACTCAAAATGATGTAAAATAAAGAAATGAATTTATATGGAATACCCCTAAGGATAATTGTCATTGATACTAAAGTTATTGATAATCCAAGTCAGGCTCATAAGATAAGTAGTATATATGTTAATATCCTTGGATAGAAAACTGTAGAACCTCCATCCACATCAAAAAATGTTTCTTATTTTTATGAAAAGAATAACTTGAATATTATAATATAATTATTCCCATTCCATAATGGAAGTTGAAAGAGGTAGTAGTAAAAAATATATCTAAATCACATCCAAATATGAATTGTGTCATAGGTCTGGAAAAATCATTCACAAGAAATGGATGTAATGATATGAAACTGAACTGATATGATGAAAGCCATGGAATATTCTCTTAAATAATGTCCATGGGAATTGAATCTTAATTCTCAACAAGTGTATACTCTCTGTAACTAGTATATTTCTCCAATTTGATAATATATTGTGGCTCAACATCTTACATAAGTATAAAGGTAGAATCTATAAATAGATGTCCAAAGTCTAGCATAAACTCATCCCATTGATCTGGCTCAAAAAAAAGAATAACAATGTCTATTAGTTAGGTGTCATCATAAAAAACTATAGTAGGAAGACATATTACACCATCATTAGAGAAAATATCACTGATAGAAGGATATGGAGAATCATCATCCATGTCATTGTTAAAATATAAATCCTCACTAATAGGAGGAGAAGTAAGTGGAACAAAAGGTGGATTAAGAGAGGGTTTATAAAACCTAAAAGGCTCAATATCATATTCAAATAAGGATGAAATAACTTACCAAGATTCCTTTGGTGACATGTAATCTATAAAATGAATGTGCAATCTATTTAAAACATTGAGGTAAATCAATTGAAGAGCCTCATCTTGTATATATGCAATCCAAATAATATCTTCCTCATCTATGAAGTTGGGAAGGTCACCAAATACCATTATCCTAGAACATTTTAGCTAAATGTGTCTCTTAATTTTTACTTTCCAAGTAGTGTAATTTGAGGTGTTGAGGGACTCCATTATCAAAATATAAGGAAGAAACTAGGAAGAAGAAAGAATGACTCCCTTCCCTCTCACAAAGGACAACTCCTGATTCAAATAATGAAAAGGAATAAATAAACCCCCATAAAAGTGTAATCCCCCCCCAAATAATTTTTCACTTTATAATTGAGTGTTTTTTATAAGATAAATGACCCCAATGGATGGATAATTAAAAGCATACACTTTTTTAAAAATATAACTTGATTTTGAGTAATGGTTCAAAAGTTATAGCTTTTCCAATTTTATCATCATTAAAATGGGTCGAATAAGTAAACATTGCATAAAATATAAATGCACTAAGGACCAAAAAAAATTTACCACTTTAATAAAATGTGGTTAGTTATATTTGATCTCAATACCTCCCATGTGACAATGGTGCACCAAAAAATGATTTACCACTTCACCTATTGATTAGCTTGAGAAATTACTTTCAAATTTACATTTAAACCACTTTTTAAGTTAGTAAAAGATAGAAAATAGCCCATAATTACTCACATTTGAGGAATAAAACTTGAATCTAGTAAAAAAATTCAAAAAAGATATTTCAATGACTTTATTTGGTAGAAACCAATCATAAGTTGTCAAAAATGGGGAAATCCAACTTCAATAAGACTCTTAGCAAGATATGAAAAAAAAAGATGAATGGGCCATGTTCTGACATCCCAAAAGGTGTTACAAACTAATGCACAATGGTACTTCATATTACGGTCTTAAATTAGACTAACAATGAGATCCTTTCATAGAATCATATCTCAAGTTTTAGACTGTATGACCTCAAACTAGACTAAAATTGTATAATTCTCTAGATGATGAAGACAAACTGCTACAATGATTTTCAAGCTATGAAAATAGATATATAGCCCCAAAATGAATCCAACTAGTATGAGATGAAATCTAAGACTATTATCTAACTATACTAGGTTTTGTATTTGTAAAAGGAGATCTATACAACTTATGGTGAGAGAAAATTGTACATGTGGTAGGTATATGCTATCAAACCAACCAACAAGTTTTTAAATAGAAATGTTGTATAGCCTAATCTTGGGATATTCTAACAAATTTTATATTACATACAAATCATACTTATATTACCTTATACTTTAATATTTGGATTTTTATGTATGTACAACTTGAAACTGTCAAAAATCATGTATAAATTAACTTAAAAATTTCCAAAAAAATTAAACATGGGTATATAAATATAAGTAGAAAGTTTGATATATGAACAAATCCTTACAACAATAAACTAAAAAATGGATGGATGAAATAACTACAAATATGATACCATAAAATAAATTATGACTAGATCATTCCAAGCCATAAAATCTCAGGTGTTGACAACAAATAACACCACAAAATGAGAGATCTATAAAACAAAGGGTTACAAACTGATATGTAAAACAAAGTAGAAAATAAAATATTTAACATCCATAATTATTCTATGTTGTTAAAAATGACAATCCTTGCATATATTTTTAAGTACAAAAAAGGATAAAATCATCCTAACCAATGTGGGATGAATCCAAAATATAAAAAATATAAAAAAACACCTAGTAAACATGAGTAACCTACTCTAACAATGGCATTTGAACATGCCCCTTGTTTGTGATCTCCTTCGAACATTGCCTTTTCAATTGATTTTGAGTGTTCTTGTGTGTGTTTGTTTGTTTTTTGACCTTGTATTATTACCATGTATACATTTTATTATAGTTTATCATGCATCTTACACCTACATATGATCACATTGGTTCTATGTGCTTCAATGATACATTTACCTAGACATGTTCCGTTATATATGTTATATGGTTACATTCACAAATTATATAGTTGTATTATTATTTTAAGGAGAGGTAACTACTAGTTCCTATCTTTCCATCACTTCAAGGGGCGTCGGGGGGGCATATTAGTGGCAGAATGTCATAGAGGCATGTTCTACACACTTGGAACTTTTTCTAGATTTAGTGGGAGCATGCTTTGGAAGCATGTTCTTCATATTCATTTAGTATATGGTACTTATATCAATTTCTAGATTTAGTTAGGGAATGCCTTAGAATCATGTTATCCACACTCATTTGGTATATAGTAATTATATCAATTTTATGATGTAGTGGGAGCATGATATGTAAGAATTTTATCTACACACATTAGATATATGGTACTTATATCAGTTTTTATATTCAATGGGGGAATGCCATATGGGCATGACTTCCAATCATTCATAATTCTCCACACCTATTCAGTATTTAACATATTTAATTTATAATGGGGCCATGTTTTATAAACATGTCCTCCACATTTGTACTTATATAAATTTTTTAATTTCTCCATATATAGTGGGGGAATGCTTTAGAAGCATGTTCTCCACACTTACACATGTTTTTGAATTAGACAAAACACATAGTTATATGATTTAGATTCATAATTCTGGTATAATTTTATACATTGATATTATTATTATACATAATTTCAACATGAAACATATCCAAGGTGTATATGTTATGAAACATATGCCTAATATTTCAAAATCCAAATCCATTTCATACTCCAAAAATATTTTATGGACTATTACCATATCATAAACTTTTTCATATTGATACCTCATAGACCTTTACATTATTTTATTGAGCCAATATAATGTAGTAGTTGGTTCACTTTTGGGTATGGTTTAGGTGACAAAATCACTCACTATTGCAAATTTTTTAGGTTGAAATTGATCATCTAGATTCACCAGGTTATAAGTATCATTGGGTTGTACTAATGAGATAATCTAAACTATTAGGTGGCAACTCATTTTTGCTTCAATTTTGGGGGAATGTGCCTTTCAATATATCTCTTTATCTCCTTGGATATAATAACATTAATTATTTATCTATATTTATACTAATCTTAGTTCTAGATCCTTCTAATGATACATCTCTTTAAAAATAACTTGCCAATAGGCATGCAGGTTACATCAAAACATAGGTGTACTCTTAACACTTGCTCTTTCAATTTAAATATACCTTAAGTACTTTTAGTATAGATTATATGAACTAATTTTATACTGTAACGTGAACTTGGTTGTAGATCAGTCACCAACAAAGAACTCAAGTTGGGCACATTAAAATACAAGGTGTGCATACACACCCACTTATGCATTCCTTTCCTTTAAACTAGCACTTTCATTACTAGATAAAGGTGGAGTAAATGTAAATGACATTTTTTAATTATATATCACCTTAGTCTGTACACTTGGTAAACTTATACCTTGGCTATTTCTCTTATATTTTTACCTTTCTTGCTTTTGTAAGTCTTATATTTGCTTTATCTTTATGCCCCTTTGCCTATATCTCTTAGTCTAACTAGTCTTATGTAGATGACCTAGGCCTTCTATCTTTCTTAGAATAATTAAAATGTATTTATCTTCCATCTCTATAAGTTTTTAACCTATGCCTTATTTCTTACTCATGAAAAACTAATATCTGGGATAAATAATAGTGTCGATACTACTATCCTATCCTAATGTAAGTGTCCAGTGCCCTAAAGTCATATAATTTTCAAATAAAATATATCCTAATGGTCACCCTAAGTGAGTTAATGTAATTTATTTCTCCAAAGGAATTGATATAAATACAACATAAATCTTCATTCATTCCTCACGTATAAAAAGACACAAGAGACGAAGGCAGTTTATCAAAAATACTCAATCAAGCATTTAATTGAATAAATATTCCCTATTTCCACACCAATCATAGGTAAAATACATAGATATGTATAAATTACTAAAGGAAAATACTAATATCCTAATTTTCCAATTTACAATCTAAGCAACTATTGTACATTCTTTGTACATATTGTATCATTCACACACAAGACAATACATAGGGGAAAACTACATGCATATGAGGCCCTCTTATAGAGTACTAGATATGTAGGCAGTGCCATCGGATAGAAGGGTCCTTGGTGTCATCTCAACACCATGTTATAATTAACCCATTTTTCCCTAAGGTCAATATTAAGATGGAGAATTAAGGTTTTGCCATTTTATAAGGAGTGACAGTTCATAACCCAGATTTGAATGCACTAGAGTAAAGGAAAAAAAAACCTAGAAGTATATAGGTGGTCATATCCTAGTTAAATAGATATTCCATATTTGACAATAGAATCAAACCCAACTAATATCATTTATGTAATTGTCCCATGTTGACGTTACTTTCTAGAGAGCTAGAAGTATCATAGCTAGAATCTGATGAGTATTCCAAAATATTCTTATTACCTAATTTATACATGTTCTAGATCTATAAATAAATTATCATCATAACAAGATAGGTAAATCAATTATTTTTCATTTATATATCATAACATAGTTTTATTTTCCATATTTAAATTATTTTAGCATAATAAATTTAGTGTATGCTTATATATGAATTTAGCATCTATTTAGCTTACTATAGATTTGATTATCACCCTTATGTTATTTCATTTCTATATACCCCTTTAATATTAATATAAGGATAACTATAAGAGCTTATATAAAAAAATTAATAGGTAAAACATATATAGCAATAATAGGTACAACATATATATAATTCTAAAGTACTAAAGGAACATCCTAAGAAATATATTTACCAAGTTACAAGATAAGTTTTTATTGTACTTACTTATCACACATTTCATGATTTACCCACAATTTAACATGTATGGGAGAACAAAATAATTATGAGTCCTTCTTAAGAGTATTGTCTATTTAGGTAGTCCTCATTTATAGAGGGGTATTTGGGGTAGCTCAACATTGTGAGCCCACTAACCCATTTTTACCAAGGTCACTATGAAGGTGAAGAACTAGGGTTTGATCATTTCATAAGGAATGGCATTCCATGACCTAGATATAAATGCATGAGAGTGAAGGTGATGATGAAACCAAAATTATTTAGGTGTTTGTATCTATTTTTAGCAGGTATTCTATGTTGGACACTTGTAGCTGATCCAAATAGTAGTGTTGACTCAATTGCCTCAGGTGACATAAGTATTTGTGGACATAAAGGAAATTAATCTATAATTTATAAACTATTTAAGAATATTATTATATTATGCTTCCTACCTATTCTATATCTAGATTTATATTAGCATCAAAACCAAATATCTTTTTTCTTTGTCATTAGAATATCTAACATAGTTTTACTTTCTATTTTTAGCATATCTCAACATAAAAAATTAAATTTAGTTCTATCTAAATTATGTAATTAATTTTCTTACTATAAATATGTTTATCACCCTTGTATTTATTCATTTCTATATTTTTAACCCTGTCTACCCAATATTAGGATCCACATCCAATTTAGGGTTAAACATTTGGTGAACCCAACATTTTCAATATGTTGCCATTGATCTAAAATAATTGCAAAGGAATGTCAATTGGAAAGACTCCTTGGGTAACATAACACAATCAATCACTTGTGGTCATAATTTATTCAAATAAGGCTTTTGGTTATGCCTACCACATCTACATATGCATTTACACTAATCATTCTTTGGTTATATCAAATGGAAACATAAATTGACCATAATTATTAATTTATTTCCATTTCACATGAAGGTAAATTGATCCATATTCAAAATGATAGACTTGATTCTTCTACTAGACATGTAAAACATGAGGAAGAACATGTTATGTAACATTTTCACTTATACAAAAATGATTAAATCAATATAAAAGATCCAACATAAGGTTTTAAGATCCTCTAATATTCCAAAAAATACCCAAAAAATTAAAAAACCATAAATATTTTTGGCATCTACATAATTTATTGGTTCCTTGACATCTGTATATTAGTTCCATGTTGATTAATAGTATATCAATTACTTCTACATACAAATGAGTTTCACACGTCAATTTGAGTGTGATACAGGCATACATAGATATATGATATATGCACTTACGAATGTTGGGCCTTCCCTCTTCCCACTT
>JARHVA010002894.1:525000-575000 GCA_037957365.1 Torreya grandis | reverse complement strand
TAAATAATGTAGCCGTGATGTTCAATTTCAGTGATAAATTATGAAAATACTAAATATATAAAGTATAATTATAGAAAACATTTTTATTTCATAATTACAAATAATAAATACTACTTATCTTATGCAATGATGCACATACAAATATGAGATGTATAGGTGTATAATATTTTTATTTATTGTTTAAAAATAATTGTCAAATTTTGTAAATATTCTTTATGATTTTTTGGACACTTGGGTTAACACTAGTATTCAAATATCGATGCAACTATTTTTTATAGAATATTATGTATATCAAGATCAAATGACTATGTTTTTTCATCTTTCATTGGATATATATGGATCTCATGCATACACTATCAAGGCATATTTGTATCTCAAACCCTAGATATCCATCTTAGGTTAGTTTATACTAAAAAAATTGGGTTAGTGGGTTCATAGTGTTGAGTTGACCTCAAAGACCCCTTTATCAATGAACATTGCCTATATATTCAATACTTCAAGGAGGGCTTCAAAGTTATGTAGGTTTTTTGTATGTGTGAGAATGTGTGTTCATAAGGGTACATTATAGTATATTATAATCCATTTAGTGATCTAACATGTAACTTGAAAAATATGGCTCAACGGATGTCTTATAAGTGATTGAAACCTATCGTATGATTGATCCTAAGTTTGATATGCACATAAAGATGGATAATAAATAATAAATTAATCATGACATTAAATTATTTAAATTTAATATGTGATTTATTGGTAAATCCTATATGTGAAAATGAATTGTCTTTGACTTATATTTATACTATCTATTTTGAAATAATCATCATAGAAGGGTTAATGGCATTCTTAGGTGGACCCATACACTTTGAATTTTTTAAAATTTAAGTGTATTTAATGTAATTAAACTTCCAGTGGAGTAGGGATAGTTTCATCGACACTACTATCCTAACTCAAATTCAAATATCCAAGATGAAAGAAATTTGATGAGGTTCCATAGCTAACTATAGGAGATATACATAATATTTTAGGCATTATGTGGTTATAGTTGATTTGGATAATCAAAGTAATCATGGTTAGACTAATGTTTACTTAATTAGGCCCACTGATGTGGTGAGTGTGATAATTTTGGGCATGAATAAGGTCAAACTAAAGGTTATAACAATTAGATATATTTTTCAAGTGTACAAGACTAGTTTAATAATAAATCTAGATTTAAGCTTTTACATAAACACGTCTTGAGAAATGTTCTTTGAAGCTTATTTTTACTATATTTATTCTATTATTTGATTTATTTTTTTTAAATATGGATCTTTAGTCTGGGATAATATAATGTCAAGGGAATCTCTACATTCTAAAATTTACATTAATAGAAAACAAAATAATATTAATGGCATCAGATGTAGCAAAATAAGTATATATACCAAAGACTTGCCACTATAGTAAACATTACTAGAATTTTGTTTCAATTTATTGACCTCTCATATTTTATAATTTCAACCTTGTAGTTGGGGAACCAACATATCCCTATCACCACCCTTAATCCTTGTGAGTTACTTGAAAAAATATGTTGCACACACTAGAAGCAATGAAATAAAATCATATTCATTCCCCATAACGTAATATAAAATTTTAATCATGAATGAAAAGAAAAGGATCATTAATATCATATGGAAAAAATAAAATCCACATTTAAGTTTTTGTATATAAGATAAAAAATAATATTATACCAAAACTTAGTTTTATTATGTATTTAAAAGTGATGAAATTTCTAGATCTCTTTAATGGTTATGATTTGGTTTGTTGGATATTGGTAATGCATTTGTTTTTACATTTAAGATGATAGTGGAGATTGAAAATGGGGTTATATTTTTCATGTCATTTTGGAATTAAAACATGATTTATTTTTGATATTTTTATGTGCATAAAACATATTATTGGCATGTAATTATTAAGTATTTTTTTTTAATAATAAAGTGTGAAATGAAAAATATATATGTTTAATTATCTCTAGCATTGTTTCATAAAGGATCATTTTCTTAAGGTTGTAGTGGAGATTTAAAATAGGTTTTAGATATTTTTCTACTCCATCGATGACCCATTGAGAGATACATAAGGTCGACAAGCCAATAAATTTTAATAATCAAAATTATTTTATTTATTATTTGATAGTAAAGGTGTTATTTCAAATGGAAATTATTATGTTTTTGCATCAATTTTAATGATAGTGTGAAAAAAAAAATTGTCGACATCAAAAAATTATTTTTATTATTTAGTAGATAATGAAGGTCTACATTTTTTGATAATTCTATGCACATTTCCCATAGATTGGGCATGGAACCATGATGAGGCAAAATAAGCTCTTGACTTTTGTAAACAAAATTATACAAAAAATTTGATGCTATTTGATGTAAAATAATTTTTAAGCCACGGTTATTTTAATGGTCAAATAGGCTAACCTTATTTGTGGTTATTTAAATTTATTATATTTTTCATGCCCATTTTTTCTATGCTGTGAGATCCAAATAATGTCTATTCTATTTTTGTTGAAATATTTTTTTTCTTAGTTTATTTTTTGTAATGAATAGATCATTGAATCAATATGTTAAAAGAGTATAATATTTTTAAAATAATTATCAACTAATCTAATATCAATTTAATGTCTCTAATTATTATTATTGTGAAGATATGCATTCTTCAAACATAAGTATGGGTTGTTGATTGGTTACAAAAGACAAGACTCATTCCAATAGATGTATATGTTGAGAGGAGAATTGGCTATGGTTATTTTTAATTTTGTGAAATATTTAAAATGTATATAGTAATTTTATTCTATATTCAACATAGATATAAAAATAAAACAAAATTGGGGTAAAACAAGAGTAACATAACTTAGATGCATAATCTTATGAACTAAACTCCAATGCAGGAAGTTTAAAAGATATATGAAGTTTGGATTATTTCATATAGACAAGAAGGTATGGGGAGTGTTAAATAGATTTCATATGTGTCATATTATCTTCCCATAGGGTAGTCCTCAATCTACTATGCCACTCTCTCTGATTATCCTCCATGGTTCTCTTGATAATCATCAAGTTCTTATTTGTGGACTCTGCTAGTCCATTGATGTATGGGTAATAATTAGAGGATGCCTTGAGATAAATTAAATGTGAAATATCACACTCACATACCTTGTTTCTTCTAAATGCCAATGATTTGTTATAAATTATTGTTGAAAGTAAACCAAATCTGGTCACAAGACTATCATAAAATTCCAATATAGAATCTTCATTAGCTTCCTTGAGGGAAGTTGCTTCAACCCAAGTTGTAAATTAGTTTGTAGTTGTAATTATCCATTTATTTACTTTAATATAAGGGGGTTGTATCATCCCTATGAAATCTAATCCTCATTACATGAATGGTTATTCTATTTATATGCGTTGAAAGGGAAGGGTAATTAGTCTCTACATGCTAACAAACATTGCACACTTTGGGGATTTACTTACCCATGAGTGTGAATATATAAAAATTATGGGAAAAAAGTACCCATCTATGATGATATTGAAATTTGTGGTCCTGGTAGGAAACTACCCACCAACCGGATCATCATGGAATTTTCCAAGCAGCTTGTCTATTTGGAATGATTCCACACACCTCAAAAGCATGCCTCATATGTCTCTCTTGGAAAGTAATACATATATAAGGACATAGGGTATACTTTTCAACCTAAAATGCCTTCTCTTGGATTTATCTAGTCCCAAAAGACATTGGCTTGACTCAATAAATATGATTATATCATGTGTCCATCTAAAAGTTGTGTTGTCTGTAGCTACATATTAGCTATCATAGACTACCAACACTTGACCTTTATCTTGGTTTACCTCTGATGAAATATATTCACATATCCCTCTACCCATTAAAATATTTATAACTCTAAATCCAAGGTCATACTCCATGCCTCTTATTACCCATTCATCTCTTTTCTCATTAAGATCTCTATTGAGTATAAACTTTTCAATACTTAATTGTACCACCATGAGGATGATCTTACTTTTGGATAACATGTGCCTAAATTTATTCAAACCTATTACTAATATAGTCACATGTTTCTATAAAAATATATACTTCTCCTCATACACTTCTAAGTCATGTCTAAAGAAAATGAAAGGTTGTTCCAAAGCTTTCTCATTCTACTACATCGACATGCCAAAGACTTCATCCAAAGTAGAAAAGGCATATAAATAGAGTTATTTATCAAAATCAAGGTTAATAAGTGTAGGAATATAAGAGATGGCCTCCTTAATTCCCTCAAAAATTCTCTTACCTTATTTGATCCACATAAACTCCTTGCCATTTATTAACATGTGAGTAAGAGGCTTGACTACCTTTGTAAAGCCTAAAATAAATCTTCTGATAAGATAATTATTACCTAAGAATATATAAAGACCCTTATTATTCTTGGGCAAGGTTAAAGATAAGATGGACTCAAATCTTTAAAGTTCTATGAAAAGACCATCCTTGGACAATTCATTGCCTAATAACCTACCCTCATGAACACCAAATATACATTTTTTAGGATTGAATGACACACCAAATCCTCTGCACCTTTCAAATACTAACCGTAAGTGAGAAATGTGATTATCTAGGTCCTTTGAGAAAATAATTATGTCATATAGGTATATGAGCACCATATAATTCATCAAACCTTTAAATAAAATATCTATTACCCTCTAGAAAGTTATTCCAGCATTGGATACTCCAAAAGGCATTTTCATATATGCATAAGTGCCCCACATGGTGGTGAACGTAGTCTTTTGCCTATCTTATTCCTTGATCATAATCTAATTATAACTAAAGTATCCACCAAGTAGTGAGAATATCTTAGAACCTATCATATTTTGAAGAATATTATCCATTGAGGGTAATGGGTAATTGTATTTTAGGAACACCTTATTGAGGTCCCTAAAGTTAACACCTAATCTTATTTCACCATTCTTATTCCTCACTGGCACCATATGTTCCACCCATAAGGAATGTTTAATTGGTAATATTATCTTCAATTCAATCAACTTATACAGTTCCCTTCTCATCCACTCTTCCACCATTGGGTTGATAGGCATTTATTTCTACCTATCTGGTTTTGTATTACTCTCTCGTTCAATGGTATGTTGTGCCATTTTGGGGTCAAAACCATTAAAATCATTGTATTCCCATGAAAATACATTAGAAAATTATTGGAATAAAGGAAAAAATGTATCTATCTCTTCTATTGTGTTTATATTTCCTAAGTTCAACAATTTACCCTTGAAGATCTCTATCTTTTCATAATGTTCCTCTTTGGATGAGATACATGGCTTGCCTTTTCTCACTTGGTCATCTTCATTGAATATGATTTCTAATGTAAAAATCCCTTTAGGAAACTTTTTAGATCTCAACATCACTATCTAATCATTATATTGATACTATAATTTATTTTGATTCTTATCTCAAAATTATGCCTCCTATATCATAAAACATATGATTTGGTCATCATTATCAAACACTTACCAACTCAACTCATTATCAAATACAATTGGCCTGCATATGACCTTGATCTTATCTTAACTCTAGTTTCCTTTGACTCCTAATACCTCATACTGAGGTCTAATGGTTGTAATCCTATTTGTATGTTGATTTGCCTCTCTTAGTATAGATTGTATATTAAATGCCATGAAGTCCTCTATGAGATCCCACACACAGTGCTTGTAGGATGTCAAATGATGGTTCTTGATTGAACTTATGCCTCTCATTTGTTTTAAAACAAGCTCACTATCACCCTTGAATTAAAAAAGTTTGACACATCTTCTTTTTTCTTCTTTGTAAACCATGTAAAAGGGCTTCATATTCTTTTGTGTTTGAAGTGAAAATGGATTGAAATCTTACATATGAATAGTAATTTTGATAAGAGGTTGAAACTAACATATATCTAGTTCCACTAGCATTATTTGACCTTAACCCATCAAAGAATAAATTCCATAGACCATCTTCCTCTTGAGTGGTGTTAGTTAGGGAAGGTATAATAGCATCTTCTTGATGCATACAATACACCCCTAAGTTTGCTTTTTAAATATGGCTAAAGGGATCAAAAAAGTGATTTTCAACTACCCATTCATATAATTACATGTTTTAAACACCTTTAAGATGGTTATAATGATATTTCTCATTAACATTTTCATCTTCCTTAAATATGGTATAGTTGACATTTTCAAGGTTAGTCATATAGGGCTCTATATTGAACCTAGAGATAGGTTCTGACCTAATAGTGACCCTAGTCCCATATTTGGTCTTAAAAACCATGTATGACTAGTTAGAGGATAAATATCCCCCAATTTTCATAGTAAATCCCCTATATAGGTATAGGGGAAAATATGTCGATACATCTATAACCATTACATCCTAAGTGATGACACAATTTGGGTAAGTTGCTAATGTGATCTCAAGATATTTCACTATACCTACTATTTTAGTGTGGATACCATCCAATATGAGAACATATTTTTCATTACACACATACCTAATCTCAATCTTATTTTATATGGCTTTAGGCATAACTGAGGTTTAAGCACCTAAGTCTATAATATAATTATGTACTAAAAATCCCCTCTGGTGACTGACAAATAGATTGGATGGGATTTGAAAACCTTAGGGGAATGAAAAACACTATGAGATTGACCTTTACTAGGAGCTTGAATAGGATCTTGACAAGGAACTTGAATTTGGCTAGGTTGACTACTATTTGTAAAAATAGTGTTTACCTTATCAGCTATCTTGTCCACATAAAAAGGCTTGGAGAGATCTTGTTAAAGAATTTATTTATATCCTTGAATATACATGACATCATACATACAAATAATAACATTAACCTTTTTCATATGATACATAATATTGAAAGGATAACTCATACCATTGAACTACATCTTGGGAGTTGAATTATCATTTGGAACTTGAGGGATATGAAGAACAAAATGATACTTTTGATTTTTTCCATGATGTTGAGGTATTTATTGAGTTGAAGGATCTCTAGCAGCTATATTTGAAGTGGTAGGATATTGACTGGCTTGTGGAAGTGTTCAAAAAGCCTTAGGTTTCTACAAACTATTATCCAATATCCTCCTCTTGGCTCTTATATTGGATACAAATGGTTTATCTACCCCTTATGTAGTCTAAAACATGTTTACTTCTACATGCTCAATTATATGGTCCTATTCATGAAAGTTTATGCAAGTGGTATCAATTGGTGGATTACCCAAGATCCCTTGGTATTGAATTTGAGCTTCTGATGATGTCATGGTAAGCATGTTATCTTGATATATTAAAGGGCCTTGTGGTAGAGGAGTCAATGTTTCATAGCTTTAAAATGAAGAAACATGCTACCAACTAGGATCTTGATGCATTTCCCCACTTGTATCCATTACCATCTCATTAGACTACCCTCTTGATTACCATTGACCCTCTTATGCAAGGTTGTTTTGTGTAGGGACCAAGGCTCTTGAGCTATTAGAAGTTATAATATTATAGTTATTATAGGATTTTCCTTTAGTGATTTATCCTTGGGATTGTTGATTTGATTGATAGGGGGTCTATTGTATGATTTATCAAGGTATTGAGATTGGAAGGGGCCTTGGTATGTACTATAGGAAGTCTGTATCTATCTTTCTAGAACCACTAACTTATTATTTTTTACCTTCAATAAGATCTTAATCATTGTAAATTTATGTAATTGATTATCATCAAGTTGGACTTGATTATTTAAAGTGGGAAATGAAGAAATGATAGGTTAGGTTGGATGAAGCTTGAGGAAAAGTGGCATTAGAGGTCTTGGCATGAGTTTCCTTGCTTGTATGAAATAGTTTTCTTCCTTTATATCTATTTCATAAGCCCTAATAAATTTTTTTCCACCCATGGATTGAATCATGACTACAATGTCTGATTACAATGCTCTCAAATAATAAAGTAAAGAATAATTGGGTGAGGTCTATTGGAATCTATAATTGAAATCAACCATAAATTTTTAGGATGCCCTCTTGATTGAAGTGAGTTGCTCAAAAAGTGATACATGGCCACTTATATCTTCAAAATGTTTACATAGGCACTCACCAAACTCATAAAAATTATTGACTAAGGTAAGAAATAGACCCCTATATCATTGTAAGGATTTGTGTTTCAAGGATATGACTAGTAGTTTCATCATGACATTTTCTTGTGTAATATTATGTACTAAATAAATGTTTATAATGTCAGCTATGTGCTTTATAGGCGTAGTGGAGGTTTATCATATGAAGTATTGTAGACTCTTTAAGGATAAAATAGGGATATCATCATGTTGTTAAAGGTTAAGAAGGATGTCACCATTGAAGGGTACAAAATATTGTATTCTAGGCCTTAACATTTTCATAGTGGGCATTGTACTATTTAGAATAATAGGATGACTAGGAGATGAATATATCCTTTGGGGATAAGGACTTGTCTTATTTAAACTTTCTATTTTATATGAAGTAGAAGGTATCTCAATGAACTCAAGGGGAATACCTTTACTAACTAACATTCTAGTAACCTTTGGCATGAAAGGTGTTGTTTGGATGATGCTCTGAACATTTCTCTTAAAGAATCTAGACCATCTAATGATGGTGGATGTCTTCTACAAATTCCTCTTCTCTACTCAAATATTCAACTATGCCAAAGAGAAAGTGTCCCACTAGGCATGCTAAAAATTGTTGGAGACTTAGGTTGCACCCTAAATGAAAGTAGAAGTGTGTGGGTCGTACTCTCAAACCTAGTCTAACATGGGAATGACCCTAGGCTATGGGTTACCTAAACATGGTCAAACCTCTAGTATTTTTTATGAGGCTAGCTCCTTAGATATGAAAATTTAGATCTCTCTTATTAAAAATTAAACTATTGGGATGAAAAATGGAGACAATGCATGAATGATAACATATTGTAAGTATTTTGATGCACCAATTCTCAGTTATCCACTATCAACTTAGACACTTCTATGACTATTAATAAATATAGTAGGGATAAGGATTGATTAGATTCTATGATAGAATTCCAAACATGAATATTTTGTATGAAGGTTGAAAAGAGGCAAGTAACTTGAAGGATGGAAACAAATAGGTCTATGCAAGACACTATGGACTTATGACACTTCATGTGAAACTTCACTAGCTAACACTTCACACAACCTCCAAGAAAGTAACAATATTAAAGAAAGGTATATAAAGGACCTATAGATGATGAATAGACAACATACACTCTATAAATAAAACTTCAATAGACCACACTTAACATTAGATATAATCTAAACTTGTTTTATATTTCTTTAAAGAGTTTATAAAGTGATTTGAATAGAGGTTTGTTATACCCAGTCAAGGGATTCAAATCAAGAGTTTAAATCTAGTATTTTAGGAATAAATAAGTTAAGAATGGGAAAATTTAGTGTTAAAGGCATCATTAATGATCCAAATTCCACTTGAAACAACCACCACTACAATCCTTCTCTAGATTTTCCCTAAATTAATGTTATTGTATCCTTTTGACATGATGGAAATAGTGAATATTAAGGGAATTTATAGGAAGTAATCCCCACCACTTAATGAATCATTCTGAAGCTCTGCAACATTAATGTCATTCACTATCTTCATCAATCATGCTCTATGTTGTTCAAATTACTAGGGGGCTACTTGAGCTTGCTCATGATGTTCTTTATGACATTCTTTGCAAAGTCTCCATTCCACCATTGTTTTTATATCATAAAAATAGATCTACTATGGATGAAAACCAATCTCCTTTATTAGTTTTCACATAGTCATGATTTCAAGTGGAGATCCTTAAGCTAGGGCCACTTGACTCTAAATGAGACATAGAACCTATGTCTATAATCTATAGAAAACAATTATAAGGCATTAATGGAATTTGGTGGCTTTGCATAATAATATCCTAGTTATCTATATCATGTTTGATCTTATACTTACTCATCTTACCTACCTGGCATAGCAAAATCATTCATTCTAATGTGTCTTACTTTAGGGCATCCTCTAGTTAGACCTTGGTTGAATTTGATTTTCATTATAGTTCTTTGGTTTTTGAATTTAAACATCGACCATCAATCTTGATCTAGACTCTCAACATTTTACCAATAGTTAGTTCTTTATTCACCCTATAGGATCTTATTATTATCCCTTTGACTCCTTGACTTCATGAATACCAAATATTTACCTCTATACAAAAGGACATGGTAGATCTTCTACAAATTTAACGTGGATTTTACACTTGTCATCTTTTGATTTATCTTCAAGATCCACTAACCCTTTGACCCATCTTGTTGTCCCTAAAAAATGACTCCTCATTTTTCAAACAACATATGACTATTTTGGTCCTGCATGGCCAAAATTGTCTGTCCCCTTTCCAAAACTTTGTTTTGAACATTCAATTTCATCATTTTCTCAAATTTTTGGTAAAAGCATTAGCAGGTTCAACTGGTTCAAAGGGTCTATCGAAAAGCATCAAAACAAGGATTGAACCATTGAACCATTGAACCTTTTCAGTTAAATGGGTTTAATAGGTTCAAAGGTTCAATGGCCACCTTAGTTAAGAAAATAAGCGTGTGTAAAAGAAAGAGTCAAACGAATGCTGCCAAGTGTCGATGGCCAAGCCCCACTAAACTTTATTTTTGTGAATTGGTAGATATTTCCATGTGTCCTTCTTGAAGCTTATTGGGAGCCTCCAAGTGTCAATATCCATAGTCTCTTCCCTTAGCTTCACTATTTCAAGCAAATACCATGGTGGGCCCAGGGATGAGTGACTAAATGAAGTGAAATGCACCAAGTGTCTGCATCTACACAACTAACAAATGTATTTAGACTGTGCCACATGTCCCTTGTAGAGATTAGTAGATGCCAAAAAGTGTCATCATCCATGAGAGCCTGACTGAGCCCCAAACATTTTTAAGATGTTGCAAAGGCCCAAGAAGGTAGATGCTACCAAGTGTTAATAGTGGAAGATGCCACGTGTCCTCACCTATTCTTATAGAAGATGCCACATGACACTTGTTCAAAGAGCAAAAGGTGCCACATGTTAAAGGAAAGGGGCACTCATAATACAAAGTCACATATATAGCCAAGGAAAGGTTTCCTTTAGATGAATTATTTGAAGGAATTCCTTTGGACATTTTGTTTAAGGAAATGAAAGGGATGACAGCCTGCTGAAGAATGAAAGCCTGAAGGCCACTTAGAAGACATCAAAGGGCATGTTACTTTTGTAAAAGGTTTGAGCCTTAGAGGGTAGTGGAAGCTACCAAGTGTCACATGCCAAGACACAATTTTGAATAAAGCCTCAAAGCATAGAACTCGCCACGTGCCCTGACCCAGTGCAACAGATGCTGCCACGTGTCTGCATCTGCCCCCTAGCCTCTAATAGTTTCAAATATTATTTTGATAATCATATTTTGATGCTATGGATGCCACCACACGTCATCACCCACGTCACAGTGAAAAGTGGCCATAGCAAGTGAGAAAGACATGGGAGAATTACTAAGAAGAATGACAGGTCCACAAGATTCAAATTTGTCGTGATGAATTATCTGTTGATTTTAGTAGATTTTTAACATGGACCCAAATACATTTAAAAGAGCCTAAGGCTAGGACCAAGAGAAGGAAGAGACAAAGAGGGAAACTCAACAAAATTTAATTCTAGTAGGTGAAGTAGTCTATCGGGTAGATATTTGGGGCTTGCAAACATTGAAAGCACTGTCTATTTGTCCCCTATGAGATAAAGGTAGAATAGACAACTGCACAGCTAAGCAAGTGATGGAATGAAATATTTAGGCTCAAGAGGAGGCACTAGAGATGAATCGACATACCACAATCAAGGCAGCTACCCTACTCCAACATGGCCCTTCCTGACAAGACCAAAATGCATCCAAGGCATTGAATGTGTCGAATGGGTCACTCCATGGGATAAAGCACCAAGCCTCCCTCAGGCCTCTATATAATGTAATCTCTTATATAATTTGAAGGGAGATCTTCCCCTTACCAAAATTTAAAATTTACCCAAATTGAAAGGCATTACTGAGACTTTAAGTTCAGATTGTAGTTCATATTTCTTTGATTGAATGAAAACTCAAGTTACTTGCAAACTTTGTGCTGTTATAACTTGTGCTACTTTAGGAGATTGTTTGTATGTCTATATTCTAAAAGTGCTCTTGTTTATTTGATTTAACAATCATAATTAGTGGAGGTGATAAGGAAGGTGTCATGAAGCCAACTACTTTTAGACTTTGCAATGTCATAGTTGTCTTCAGTTTGTGTTTTTCTTTTTTGTTTCTATGTAAAAGACCTTGGGATGACTTTGTGCCCTCATTGTCTTTCGTATTTCCCTCTAGGGCAGTCAAGGTGGAGACTTTGTGCTACATCTTAGATTGCTTGTTACTTTGGACCTAGTTACCAGTCACTTATTACTAGAAAGAGTCTTGATGTTTGTAAGAACAAGCACTTCTAAAGGAAGAGAAGTGCTTCTATCATTTCACTAGGATTTCTACTATCCAGGAAGGGATTTGGCTCTTGGTTGAATGTTACTTATGAAAAAAGAGAAGTTTCATCACCAATCACCTAGTATTTCTCCTCTGTTTGTCAACATCATCTCTAAAAAAAGAGAAATGGATGGTTTATCCCACCCCTATGTCTTACTTTTTGCTTACTTATATAGTATATAGCCTCCGCATATTTAATAAGGAACCTCCCCTTGATGAGAGGAGAGATTTGTCCCCTATTGATGTAGTAAACCTACACACCAGGATAACCCATCTCCCTATGATATGGTGATAAGAACTATTTTGGTCACCAATTAGCTGGCTAACAAAATATTCACCCAATAATTTTTGGCAACTCCACTGGCGATGAATGTGCAGTCTGAAGCCTCAAGTTTTTGATTGAAGTAGTTCCTTCCATTATCCATTCAATAGACTCTGGTGACTCTGTTCCATATATTACCCATTATCATTTTAGCCCTACCATTTTCCTCCATCTTCATTATATTATCTGGTCTGTAAAACCAAAGCTGTTGGGAAAGAGTGCATAGTTTCAAGCCTCAAACCTCAAGCTAAAGTAGGGCTAGTTATTTTCCATTTTTGTTCTACAATCTAGCCACTCCACCTAGATTTGTTATCCCTAGTTTTCATAATTAAATCATGGTAGTTTGAGGCCCCTAGGGTAACTCTTTTGACCTAATCAACTTGACTCCACCTCTGCATGAACTCCCACGTAGTTCAAGAAAGAATTTCCCCAAATTCTTTGGTGATGGGATAGTTCTCCCTAATGAACACATTACAGCCTTCAACATAGCCTATGGTGTTATAGGAGTGGAATTTGAAGATGTGGTAGTTAGGCTTTTTTTGGAGACCCTACAAGGTGCTACTACAAACTGGTTCTACCATCTGCAAGCTAGATCAGTGACTAACTGGGACACACTTAAAGCCAAGTTTGAAGCAAGGTTCAAGCCCATAGAAGATGCACATGCCTTACTAGCCCAGCTCACACAAATGAAGAAGGAGCCCCATGAGCCTATGAGGGACTTCATTGCTAGGTTTGACAAGCTAAGACACAAGATTCCCATCATTGCCTAGATGATGCCTCAGAACCTCAAATGCTTCTTCATCAACTCACAACTGCCTGAAGTGAGTATTTTGTTGAGACAGGCTAGACACATAGACCTTGTTGCTAGTTAGGACTTGGCTACTGAACTAGAAGATGACCTTATCTTGATAGGAAAGATAAGGAGAGATCCTAACAAAGGCAAACCCTTTTCATCTTTTGAATACTCACCCACAACCAGCACTGACCCAATGGTGTAAAAGCTGGCAAATGAACTGCTAGCATTAAAAAGGAAAATGGCCCTAAGTATGTCTACTCCTAATCAGGATATGCCAAAAAGGGCATTTTAGAATTAGCCATATCAAGGCAATGCCACAAGGAATCAAAAGTAGCCAAATCATCTTCCTCCCCCATAGAGGAACCTTGTCCTTGAAGCACCTCCAACCAACTCAGTAATTGGATATCTAGAAACAAAACATGCTTTCTCTTTCTAACCTAAGTTTGAGCAAGAAAATGATGCTAATCTCTTCATAGAGGATCAAGAAGAATTAGTTGGTGATTCCCACATTGGTTTCCTAAATTACCAGGATCAACCCAGAAGTGAAGGTGAAGCAGTCAAAGGATCATATGTATTATTCACCTGGTTTGAGAATCAGCGAGCCTAACAAGCCTATAAAGAGAAGATAGAGGAGCGACCTCAACTAGCAAACTCAATTTCAAAGTGTGGAACAACTCTACCTTTCTAGCCAAAGGACCCAGTGGTTGCTAAAAAAGTAAGTGCATCAAACATCTCTGGACCTTATAATTCAACTTCATAGATCTATCCTCCCCCTCCCAAAACCAAAAGGATAAACTCCCATCCTCTCTTGCAAGTCCATCTCAGTCATTTGACATGATTGATCATGTCAAGAAATCCAAAATTCAAATGACTAAGTTTGAATCCCTGCAAACCTATCCTAAGCAATTAAACATTGGTGGAGAACTCAGTATGGACCTGTCTAAGGCAAAATTTGTGGTCACCCAATCATTGGCCCCTATATCTCAAATTATGTTTGAGCCGTCATGTAGGGGTAATTACTTTTTAACCATAGAGGATGCTCATGTCTTAGCTGATGATCTAGGATTTGATCCAAACAAGGCATCAAAAGAATTAGTAGGGCATAGTACAAATCAAGAAGGATCTTCCATCTTCGTTAAATAGAAATCTAATAGAATATCAACTTCTGATGATGCTTGGATCCTAGAATCTGATGGCAGCAATTCTTCCATAGCTGGATGTGGATCTCTATTGCTCAAATTGAAAACTGCTCAGGATGAAGAGATCAAACTCCTTCACACCAAAGGAGATGTTGAGCTAATGGTTTGTCAGGAGTTTAAGGCTGACAATCAAAGCATGTGCTAAACTAAACCAATAGAACAATAGACTATGGTGGTGGATCATACTACTATAGTCTAAAGTCAGCAAAAGGAACTCTTTCTAAAGAGAACAAGGAGTTATAATTTTCAAAGAGAAGACCACATCCCACCATGGGGCAATAAGAGGAAAAAGCCAAGAGGAAAATGTAAAAAATTGGTTTCCTGGTGGAGAGCTCCATTCACCCATCACCATTTTTGGGGGCAAAATGGTTTCCTATTGGTTTACCAAGATGGCATCCCCTTTCATTGTCCAATGATGAACGGCATCAGAAGTACTTCAATTCTTGAAGTATCAGATAAGTTCACCTATACATATGTATATTTGTATAGTTTTTATTTTTGCTTTGTGTTTTTTGTTTGTTTTCTTTTAGAGCCTTACTTTTTGGGTAGCAAGACTCTGTAGCCCAATGGCACACTTCAAGGCACTGGAGATTTACGTTTCTACTCCCCTCAGCTATTTTAAGTTTCCAAATGAAGGAAGTTCCCCAACTGGAGCTAGCTATTGTCCCTGAAAAATGACTTCTCATTTTCTAGACAACATATGACTATTTTGGTCCTGCATAGCCAAAATTGTCTGTCCCCTTTCAAAAAAATTGTTCTAAACAATCAATTTCATTATTTTATCAACTTTTTGGTAAAAGGATTAGCAGGTTCAACCAGTTCAAAGGTTTTGTCAGCAAGCATCAAAATAAGGATTGAACCATTAAACCACTGAACCTTGAACCTTTTCAGTTTAATGGGTTCAATGGGTTCAAAGGTTCAATGGCCACCTTAGTTAAGAAAATAAGCACACACAAAATAAAGAGTCAGGCAGATGTTGCCAAGTGTCAACAGCCAAACCCCACTAAAATTTATTTTTATGAATTGGTAGATATTGCCACATGTCCCTCTTAAAGCTTGTTGGGAGCCTCTAAGTGTCAATATCTATAGTCTCTTCCCTTAGCTTCATTGTTTCGAGTAAAGACAATGGTGGGCTCAAGGATGAGTGACTAAATGAAGCAAAATGTGCCAAGTGTCTGCATTTGTGTGACTAACAAATGTATTCAGACCATGCCATGTGTCCCTTGTAGAGATTAGTGGAGGCTGATAAGTGTCAATGTCTACAAGAGCTTGACTGAGCCCTAAATTTTTCTACAATGTCGCAAAGGCATGAGAAGGTGGATGCTGCCAAGTGTCAATAGCTAAAGATGCCACGTGTCCTCACCTATTCTTGTAAAAGATGCCACATGGCACTTGTTCAAAGAGTGGAAGGTGCCGCATGTCAAAGGAAAGGAGAACTAATAATACAAAGGCACATATAGATCCAAGGAAAGGTTTCCTTTGGATGAATTGTTTGAAGGAATTCCTTCAGACATTTTGTCTAAAGGAAATGAAAGGGATGGCAGCCCGCTGAAGAATCAAATCCCAAAGGCCACTTAGAAGACACCAAAGGGCATGTTCCCTTTGGAAAAGGTTTGAGCCTCAGAGGGAAGTGGAAGCTACCAAGTATCATAAGCTGAGACATAATTTCAAATAAAGCCTCAAAGTGTATAACTCTCCATGTGTCTCGACCCAGTGCAGCATTTGCTACCACATGTCTGCATCCACCCCCTAACCTCTAACAGTTTCAAATCTTATTTTGATAAGCCTATTTCAATTATGTGGATTTTGCCACATGTCCCCACCCATGTCATAGTGGAATGTAGCCACAGTAAGCAAGAAAGACATGGGGTAATTTCTAAGAAGAATGATAGGCTCGTAAACATCAAATTTGTCATGATGAATTGTCTATTGATTTTAGAAGACTTATAGCGCAAACCCAAATGCATTCAAAAGAGCCTAAGGCTAGGACCAAGAGAAGGAAGAGATAAAGAGGGAAACTCAACAGGAGTTAATTCTAGTAGGTGAAGCAGTTCACTGGGTAGATATTTGGGGCCTATAAACATTAAAAGCACTGTCTATTTGTCCCCTATGAGATAAAGGTAGAATAGATAGTTGCACAGCTAAGCAGGTGATCGAATGAGAGATTCAAACTTGAGAGGAGGCATTAGAGATGAATCAACATGCCACAGTCAAGGTAGCCACCCTACTCCAACATGGCCCTTCCTGACAAGACCAGAATGCATCCAAGGCATTAAATGCACCAAATGGGTCACTCCATGGGACAAAGCACCAAGCCTCCCTTAGGCCTCTATAGAATTTAATCTCTTGTATCATTTAAAGGGATATCTTCCCCTTTCCATAAGTGAAACTCTACCCAAATTGAAAGGCATTACTAAGACTTTGAGCTCAAGTTGTAGTTCATATTTCTTTGATTGAATGAGAAAGTAAGTTACAGACTTTGTGCTGTTATAACATGTGCTACTTTAGGAGATTTTTCATATGTCTATCTTTTGAAAGCATTCTTGTTTATTTGATTCAATAAGTAGAACTAGTGGAGGTGATAAGGAAGGTGTCTTGAAGCTAACTACTTTTAGACTTTGTGTTGTCGTAATTGTCTTCAGTGTGTGTTTTTCTTTTCTATTTCTATGTAAAAGACCTTGGGATGACTTTATGCCCTAATTTTATTTCATATTTACCTCTAGGTTAGTCAAGGTTGAGACTTTGTGCTACATCTTAGATTGCTGGTTACTTTAGACCTAGTTACCAGTCACTTGTTACCAGAAAGAGTCCTATTGTTTGCAAGAACAAGCACTTCTAAAAGAAAAGAAGTGCCTTATGTCACTTCACCAAGATTTATACTAAGAAGGGATCTATCTCTTGGCTAAATTTTACTTCTAAAAAAAGACAAGTGCCATCACCAATCACCCAGTATTTCTCCTCTATTTGTCAGCATCATCTCTAAAAAAAGAGAGATGGATGGTTTATCCCACCCTTGTGTCTTACTTTTTGCTTACTTATATAGTATATAGCCTCCACATATTTAATAGGGAACCTCACCTTGATGAGAGGAGAGATTTTTACCCTATTTATGTAGTAAATCTACACACTAGGATGACCCATCTCCGTATGCTTTGGTGATAGGAACTATTTTGGTCACTAGTTAGTTGGCCGACAAAATATTCACCCAACACATCTCACACCATCGATATACTTGTTATGAATGCCCATGAGCCATGGATCTACCTAGGCATAATAACTCTATTAGGTGTCATGTACCATGGGATCTTTGGTATGACTAAACACCAACCATTTATCTTCTTATTTTGAATCCAAATGGCTATTTCATGAGGCCCACAATTGACATATATGTTCCCATATTTTATGTCCATGAAATTTTTTTTTGATGTTTACATGAACATATTAGGATTAATTTGGCATCCAAACACCCATAATTGATGTTTGTATGACTATCTCTGACATCCATGAGGCCATCACACTTTTAACCTAAAATGGTTAATTACGGATGCTTGATTTTGATGTTTGCAAAAATATTTTACTCTACTAAATCAACTTTGAAGGCTCATATCTTGAGATAAAAGGCTCATCAAATTATGAATTTCACAGAGTAACATCTTGAAAATAAGAGCGTCATTTCCTTACAACCTTTCAACCCTAGTAAGCATCCTAAGAATATTTAAAAAATACATAAGTGAGTTGACTCATATATTCCTACAAGATTTCCTGATGATGGACTATCTCTTCAAAGATTGAGTTATTAACTTTTTCCTAATATTTTAAATCTTTGATGATATCCTCAGGTATATGCAAACTTATTCCATTATCCTTCATTCATTGATCACCATGAGAACCTACTTATTCAAAATTTGAAAAACTACACTTTAAGTTTACTTAAACTTTTTAGAGGATGTGTAAGCTACATGTGATATTTAGACTACTCATTCTATCCAAAACTTTACTCATATATTCAAGCCATTTCTTATTAAAATATATTTATGTGGGCCAAATCTAGCCAACATCTCTAGTGACTCAGCTGGCTTGACTAGCTTATTGGTCATGGAACCTAGAACTTCATCAAGCTTGCTCATGATGTCTAAACAAATGGAGTATCACTTATAAAAGGATTCTACTTAATTATTTGAAATTTTTTGATGTAATGAGACACATACAAACAATAAGAAAGCAATAAATACACCCAGAAACTACTAGAGTAGTAGGAAAATAATAAATAGAGCAATGTTCAAAGGAACTTGTAGGTAAGGATAGAACTATCTACCTATGTACAAAGATCATGATACAATACTAGTATAAGAATTTAAGATAACTCCCATTGAAAGGGATGGGAAGGATCTCTCCATTTAACTTATCAATCTCAAAGGCATTTCTCTCCTTGAAACCTATGATAACATAAGGCCCACTCCAAAGACTATCAAAATTTGCATGATTTCTTAGTTTTGCATGATCCTAATCCTATTTGAGGACCATATCACCTTATTAGAATATCCTTGAGGAATCTCTCTTATCAAATGAATTCTTCACCTACTACTAATTAGACCACATAATGTGTATAGTAGTGTCCATCTTCTCCAGCTATTTTAGGTCATTTAGCTTTATTTTCATAAAATCATCCTCAGAGAGCTAGAGTTAGTTTGTAAGCTCTAATGCAAGAAGTTTAATAGTTATAAGAATTTTGTATTCTTTCCCATAAAAAATAAGGTATGTAGAGTGTCTATTGAATTTCTTATTTATCAACCTATCTACCTATAGGGTAATCCTCAATCTAGTATGCCACTTCATCTAACTATCCTCCATGGTTCTCTTGATAATCCTCAACAAGTTCTTAGTTGTGGACTTTGGTAGTACATTACCCTATGGGTAATATTTATAGGATGACTTTAGATAAATTCCATGTGAAATATCCCATTCACATACCTTGTTGATACTAAAGGCAAATGCTTTATCAAATATGATTGTAGAAGGCACACCAAATCTAGTCCCAAGTCTTTCATAAAAGTCCAATACAAAATCTTAATTAGTTTCCTTAAGGGAAGCTACTTCAACCCACCTTGTAAAGTAATATGTATCTATAATGATCCATTTATGTCCTTTAATTTAAAGGGGGTTTATAATCCCTATGAAATCTAAGCCCCATTACATGAAAGGTTGTTCTACTTGTATGGGTTATAAGGGAAGGACAAGCAGTCTCTGCTTGCCACCAAACATTACACACTTTGGGCATTTATTTAGCCATGAGTGGGAATCTTTAAACATTATGGGTAAAAATAAACCAAATCTAATGATCTTTAAGGCTATGTTCTTGGCATCAAAGTGTCCATCATCTGGACCATCATGGAATTATCCAATTAGCTTGTCTATTTCTCATGATTCCACATACCTCAAAAGTATGCCTCCTATGTCTCTTTTGAAAATTACTCCATCTATCAAGACATAGGGTATAATTTTCAACCTAAAATGTATTCTATCAAATATATCTAGACCCATAAGACATTGACTTGACTCAATAAATATGGTTATATCATGTGTCTAACTAAAATTTGTGTTGTCTACAACTGCCTGTAAGTTGTCATAGACTACTAACACTTGATATTTATCATGTTTTACCTCTATTTAAATATTTTCACATAACCATCTTCATGTTAAAATATTTTTAACTCTAACTTCAAGGTCATATTCCATGCATCTTTTCACACATCTATCTCTTTTCTCATTGAAGTTTTTATTGAGTATAAACTCTTTAATACTTGGGTGTACCATCATGAGGATGATCTTTCTATTAGAGACCATGTGCTTAAATTTATTCAAACCTCTTACTATTACAAGAACATGTTTCTCTACAAATATATAATTCTCCTCATACCCTTTTAAGGCCTAGATAAAGAAAGTGATCAGATATTCCAATGGTAGATATTGCATCTAATGTAACAAATGTATACAAGTAGAATTATTTATCAAAATAATGTGTAATAAGTGTAAGAGCATGAGAGATGGCTCCTTTATGTCCTAAATACTTAACTTTCCTTCTCTAGTCCATGTAAACTCCATGCCCTTTCCTAAAATTTGAGTAAGAGGCTTGATAAACTTTGTAAACCTTGGGATAAATCTTCTTATAAAATTAATCTTCCCTAAGAAGATATGCATACCCTTCATGTATTTAGGAAATGGAGATGGACTCAAATATTTCAAGGTCTATGGAAAGACCATCCTTGAAACCTACATGGCCTAATAATTTTACCTCATGAACACTAAATATAATTTTTTTAAGATTCAATGACACAATAAATCCTCTACACATTTCAAATACTAACCTCAAGTGAGTAATGTGATCAGCTAGGTCCTTTGAAAAAATAGTGATGTCATCTAGGTATATGAACACCATATCATTGATCAAACCTTCAAAGTCAATCTACATTTCTCTTTCATAAGTTTCTCTAGTATTGGATAGTCCAAAAGGCATTTTCATTAAGTGCCCCACTTGGTGTTGAAGGTAGTCTTATGCCTATCTTCTTCCTTGACCATAATATGATTATAACTAGAGTAACCATCAAGCAATGAGAATCTCTTAGAACCTTTCACCTTTTGAAGAATCTGATCCATTGAGGGTAGTGGATAATTGTATTTTAGGGACACCTTATTGAGGTCCCTAAAGTCAACACATAATATTATTTCACCATTCTTCTTCCTCACCAGCACTAGGTTTTCCTCCCATGAGGAATGTTTAATGGGGAATATTATCTTTAATTCAATAAAATTATATAGATCCCTTCTCATTAACACCTCAACCTTTTGGTTTGTAGGCCTTTTTTTCTACCTAAATGGTTTTGCATTGATCTCTATTTCAATGGTATGTTGTGCTAGTTTAGGGTCAAAACCCTTTAAATCCTTGTATTCTTATGTAAATAAATTAGTAAATTATTGGCATAAAGCAACAAATGTATCTCCCTATTATTCTATGTTGATCTTTCCTAAGTTCAATAATTTACCATTGAAGATCTCTATCTTTTCATAATGTTCTTCCTTGCCTGAGATACATGCCTTACCTTTTCTCACTTGGTCATCTTCATTGAACATGATTTCCAATGTCACAATACCTTTAGGTAACTTTTTAGATCTTAGGTACACTATCTAATCATCATAAAGATCCTATAATTTATTTTGATTCTTATCATAGAATTTTACCTCTTATGCCATAAAACATATGATTTGGTCATCATTATCAAACACATACCAACTCACCTCATTATCAATTACATCTAGCTTGTATATGACATTCATATTTTCTTGGTTCTAGTTGCCTTTGACTCCTTCTATAACATCATTCTGAGCTCTAATGGCTGCAAGCCTATCTAAATGTTGATTTGCCTCTCTTGGTATGGATTATTTATTGAATTCCAAGAAGTCATCTATGAGATCCCATACACAGTGATTATTGTCTTTCAAGTTATGTTTCTTGACTAAACTTATTCCTCTGATTTATTTCATGACAAGCTCACTATCACCATTGACTTGAATAATTTTGACACCTCTTCTTCTTACTTCTTATAAACCATGTAAAAGGGCTTCATATTTAGCTATGTTTAAAGTGTAACTAAATTGAAATCTTGTAGTTGATTAGTATTTTTTATCAGAAGGTGAAACTAGCATAGCTCGAGCTCCACTACCATTCTTTGACCTTGAGCCATCAAAGAATAAATTTGGTAGACCATCTACCTCTTGAGTGGTATTAGTTAGGCAAGGTATATCAACACCTTCTTCATGTATATAATACACCCCTAAGTTTGATTCTTCAATCTATCTAAAGGGATCAAATCAATGATTTTTAAATTCCCATTAATATAAGTATAGGTATAAAATGCCTTCAATATGGGTATAAGACTCTTTCTCAGTAGCATTTTCATCTTCTTCAAATATGGTATAGTTGACATTTGTAAGGTTAGGCATATAGGCCTCTATATGGAACTAATAGATAGGTTCTAACCTAATAATGATCCTAGACCCATATCTAGTCCTAAAAACCATGTATGACTAGTTAGAAGACAAATAGCAATCAATTTTCATAGTAAAGTGGAGCAAAGAATATACCAAAATCGTACACTTTACTTAGTCTTTCCTTGTAATCTTAAAAAATATCTTATTTAATGCTCAATTAATATTGTCCAAATGGAATAAACTCAATTCCCTATTTTTATAGGTTTCAAACACCCACATAAAGCATTAACACATCTCTTTCTATCATATTAGTCCACCTTCACCATTCATATACACTTCTCTAGTAACCCTACCTATTACCTTCATTCGTGAAATTTTTTCTACATTAAAATTCTTCATAGTTATCTTGAATCAATAACTTAGGATTATAGGCATCATATATTTTCTTCTCAAAATATATTAAACCTCTCAGATCATCCACAACCTTCAACAATACACTAGGATGGCTCTATACTATTTTGCCCTATTTTCTGGCTAAATCCTTGTAACCCTTTCCTATTGAATTTATCCTTATATACAAATTTATGGACACTAGTCTAAACAATCTACATAAATTTAGATACCCTTTACCATTTATTATCTTATCCGCAAGTTACAACCATCTTCTCATTGCCTAAACCACTTTTTTGAGCTTCTTTGGTCATGAATTTAGGTTTGCTAGGTCTTTATCCCCATTTTAGATACTCAATTCTCAACATAATTACAAGAAATTAATGTTATGTTATGAAAACACTTTAATCAATTTAAAAATGACCTCTATCTAAATATCAAATTTCATAGGATTGTATCAGTTAGAATAGTCTAAAATCTTTAAACACTAGTTTTTAATGTTTCTAAGCCTTTTTTAACCCAATACCTTTCTAAATTCAATTTTTATATTTTGTTACAATTTTAAAGCCTTTAAAATAGGTTTGAGAGGTCTGTCTAAACCTAATTCAAATATTCCAATTGAAGGATTCATGTTTTCAATTCATTGTTACACCTATTTTCCTTGAAACATCCTTGACTATGTAAACTTTTGACACTTCATAGGCTTATATCCTTCTGTGAATAACAAATAAATGTAAAATGTCAATCCATAAATCTATAAGCCTATAAAAACACTCAAAAGGCTTACCTTAGTATCCATATCTCAAGTAAAATTAATGAAGATCATTTCCTATATGAATCAAACCAATAGTTTGTGTGATCCTAACAGGGTTTTTGATAAAACAAAAAAAAATATTTACCTTTTGAACATGATTATTAGATATTATAGGGATTCATCCTTGGATATTAATCCAATAGTGTATAACATCACTTCCTCAAAAGCTTTTTCAATATAAACTCAATGTATGTTGTCTCCTAACAACCACAACATAGTTTGTATACATAAAATAACTCTATAATAGGGTATACTCATATAATACCTATTCACCAAAGTCTTCAAGTACATTTAACTGAAATAATTAATATACTATAACTTAATAATATCATTAAATAATTTTTTATATCATTAAACATATACCTTCTATTGTCTAATTGGGAAACACAGACTGCAAACAAATTTATTACATAGGGTCTATTTTATAATTTCTTGGATAGGGTCATTCTTTCTTACATTCCTTCATAGAATTATTTATATGAAATATGTATTAAAATATGAAACATAGATATAAACAAATATCAATTCCTTTCTTGCATCAATTAAAACTATATATTCATCAACAACATTAGCAATAACCACTTAAATAGAGTTTGCATTCTTCATTCAAAATAACAATGGTTTTAACATCAGTCCTTGCCCTTCAAAACCAAGTAGTTTTTTCAATAGATTAATTTATCCCTCTATATATATTCATATTTAATCCCCCATTTCATAAATACCCAAAAACAAATTGACTCTCAGACTCCTACAAAGAATCCTAACTACTTCTTGCCAACTTTCCCACATAGAGTCTTGTGGGTTACAATGCAACTTTCTTATTTTTAATACAATATGACATATTTTTTCCTTATGATATTAGTCTAGAGAACTATTATAAACCTATTAAATTTTCCAATACCTTTAGACAAGTTAACACATCTTATACTTTTATAAATTTTCAAAAAATTCCTTTTCCATGACTTGACAACATTCAAAATTTTAAATAATGATTTTAGAGGGAAACACTAGAATTTAAATTTTATGCTCCTTGATACCATTTATACTTTTCCTATGGACTAATATTGACCTATAACACCTATAAAACACCTAAAATACTATTAAAATACAAAAATAGATCAAAATTAGGGTCCTTATAATATGCCCATGCATCATACTACCAAGCTAGAATAATCTTTGCTACATGTGTTGAATATTGCACTTGGTATATGTTGTTACTTGCTTGTAATGAACATTCCTTATTTAATATGTTTACCTCGACTTGCCTCTAATATAGGTTTACATACTCTTGGGCCCCACATATATGCCTTATCTACTTCATCTTCATACTTACACACAAAACCAACTTGTTAAACAAATCATAATTTATGCCATCTCCTTCTTGCTTGGTAGGTATATTCCACTTTTTCTCCTTTGCAAGCTGATCTTGTTTCTTCTCAACTCCATTATCAACAATCACTATAGGTATGAATTCTTATTATTTGTAATTAAATTACTTATATGTTCACATAAATTCACATAGAATAAATAGATATGAAAGATCACACAATAATAATCGATAGAAAATTAGAATACTAGATAGTATAGCTACTTCAAGGGGGAAAACTCCACAAAAATTCAATAAGAGTATAACAATTCATATATTATGATTAAATACTAACAACTACTTCCTATATATAGTCTACTTATCTAGGGTTATTCCATAGGATGACCTATCTAATAACATAGATAAATATAATAAGCATATAAAAGAGGTATGTAAGCCACAAGTCAGCCACACATATCCCTAGACACACCAATGGTTAAGGCATAACATGCCCCTCTCCTTAAAAACAATGTTTTCCTCAATGTTGAGGCAACTCTATATGTTTCTTCATAAATGCTTCATCCTCCCAAAAGTCATCTTCACATGGTAGATTCTTCCATTTGATCAGTTACTCTGTAATCACTCTGGACAATAGCTTCTTAGTGCACATGTGAAGGATTGCCTCAGGATCAATAATAACTCTACCTTCCTCATTCAATTTTGGTAACTCTATTTGAATGTAAACTCTATGTCTAAGGACTTTCTTTAAGAATGATACATGAAATAATAAATATATGCAAGTGGATAAAGGAAACTCTAACTTGTAGGCCACATTATTAAGTTTTTTCAAGATATGATAAGGCCCATAATACTTAGGGGATAGCTTGTTATCCTTTTTTTGTTGTTTTAATGACATCTCCTTATATGGTTACAAGTGAAAAAATACCCAATCACCAATTTCAAAATGCCTATCACTTTTATGTTGATATAAGTGTTTCTTCATGTGATTCTGGGCCATAGCTAAATTTTCACGCAAGCTTGTAAGGACCTCTTGTTGATGGTGAATATTTTCTTCAACTACAAAAACTTTAGGATGGACCTTCAAGGTTGAAGTGATGTATGGAGGATGGTATCCATATAGTGCCATAAAGGGAGACATTTTAGAATAACTATGAACAAAAATATTATACCACCATTTAGCAAGTGGTAACCAATGAACCCATTTATCCTATTTATCAAAAACCAAAAAATGGATATATCCTTCAAGAAATTTATTGACTACCTTAGTTTGTCCATTAGTTTTAGGATTATAGGATGAAATATGAGCCAATTGGGTGCCTAGACATGCAAATAAATCAGTCCAAAAATCACTATTAAAAATTAGATCTCTATCACTGAAAATGATCTTAGGGGTCCCATGTAATTTTTGAACTATATTGAAAAAATTAGAAGCTACTTTACTAGCAATAAATGGATGTGATAAAGAACAAAAATGAGTATAGTTACTAAGATGATCCATAACAACCATGATAACATTTTGACCATCAGATCTCAATAACCTTTTAATGAAATCCATAGATACCTCTTCCCAACACTGGCTAGGGATGGATAAAGGCTATACAAGACCTAAAGTTTTAATGGTTTCACTTTTGTTTTGTTGACAGATCATACTTTCAGCCACATATTTCTGGACATTCCCTTGAGTCCTTCCAAAAAAAAATCTTTCTTGATTCTTTGATAGGTTTTCAAAAATGTTGAATGACCCCCAAGTGGATTTGCATGAAGTTCCTGAAGGATTTTTTGTTTAAGAATAGAATTCTTACATAGGTATAATCTATCTTTATACTATAATGCATTACTCTTCCATGTGAATTTTTGAAATCCACCTAAACCTTGCAAAATATTTTCAATCAAATCATGGGTATCACTATCATTTTCCCATTTTGATCATGTTTCTTCTAGCTAATATACCTAAAAAGTGGTTATGGCACATAGTAATGCCTCAACTGATTCATCCTTTGTGGATAGTGCATTTGCCACCACATTATCCTTGCCTTTTTTGTAGACTATTTCAAAATCATAACCTAACAACTTATTTATCCATTTTTTTGTTCCTTAGATGACAACCATTATTCCAAAAAATATTTGAGACTATCATAATGAGTCTTTACTTAAAAGTGATGACCCATTAAATAAGGTATCCATTATTTGACTACATGTAAAATGGCCATCATTTATTTCTCATAGATGAGTCTGTGCTTATATTTAAATTTTATTTGAAAAATTTCAAATGCAAGTGGTCTACCTTCTTGCATGAGTACAACACCCATACCATACTCAGATGCATCACATTCAACCATACAAGTCTTGAAAAATTAGGAGTGGCCAATACTAGAGTGGTGCACATAGCCAATTTAAGTTGTTCAAATGCCCTGGTAGCTATATTAGTCCACTAAAATGAGTCTTCCTTCAACAAAGAGGTGAGTGGGGCTGAAATGCTACCATAATTTTTGACAAATCTATAATAGTAACTAGTTAGCCCCAAAAAACCTCATAGTTTCTTGAGTGTCCTAGGAATTAGCCAGTCCACCATTGAGTGGATTTTTTTAGGATCCACTTTCACTCCTTCATGAGAAACTAGATGACCCAAATATTCAACCTCACAGGCCCCATACATTTTGAAGCTTTGACATACAACTGATGTTGTTCCAAAATTGAGAATACCTATTGTACATGTTGCAAATGGTCTTCCCAATTTTTATTGTAAATGAGGATATCATCAAAAAGTAATAAAATAAATTTCCACAAAATTGGCCTAAAAATAGTATTCATCAAACTCTAAAATGTAGATGGTGTATTTGTTAGACCAAAAGGCATAACTAGGAACTCATAATGGCCCTCATGAGTCTTGAAAGCTATTTTGGGTATGTCTTCATCATAGATCTAGATTTGATGATACCTAGAACACAGATCTAACTTGGTAAAAAAAAATCACCATTTAATTCATCTAAAAAACCATCAACGATAGGAATAGGAAACTTATTTTTGATAGTATACTTAGTGAGTTCTTTGTAGTTAGGACACATCCTCTAGGTGTTATCTTTATTTTTCACCATGACAATTGGATAAGAATATTCACTTTGGCTATGGTGAATTATTCCTATAGCCAACATCTCCTATACCATCTTTTAAATTTCCCTTTTTTGGGCATATGGATACCTATATGGCCTAATATTAGGTGGTGTACTGTCAAGAATAAGTTTGATAACATGATCATACATGTGGCTAGGTGGAAGTCCTTTCAGCATATCACCAAAAAAAACTAAATGACCATTAATCACTTGTTACAGATCAAGAGGTGGAGATGGCTAAGTTGAATATACTTCCATGGAAAACAAGCAAGCTATAAATCCTTTAGTACCCTTACAAAGAATCTTTGTCATTTGATGGGAGATAACAAGTTATGGATATTTAGCCTTTAATCCCCTTATCTCAAATGTCCTTTCTTTAGTATGAAAGTGCATGAATAATTCTTGGAAATTCATCTCAATAGTGCCCAAAGTGGTGAGCCATTATACTCCCAGAATAATGTTAGATCCACCCATGTGAATAGAAAACATAGGAAAATCCAACAAGTAGTCTCCCATAGCTAGCTTAATAGTATGACATTTTCTTAGACAACTGATAGTACCACCATGTACAATCATAACCTAAAATTATTGAGCTAGATAAAGTAGTTCAAATGAGTATCCAACACACATAGTTATATAAACATTCCAACTCAAGAAAATGGAACAAAGGCAAATGACATTCGTAATCATAGCTCTAGAAAGTCTAAAACTCTTGACAACATAGCCAAGACTACTTTTGCAATGACACAGAAAGTATCAACAAAGGCACATGATTAAATCTTCTTATTAGTTCTCTAGTCACATAAGAGGCATAAAAACATGCACAGTTACATAAACCTTCCAACTCAAGAATATAGAATAAAGGGAAATGATATTCCTAGTCAAAGCTCTAGAAAGTCTAAACTCTTGACAATTATTCTCTTAGAAAATTCTCTCTGGTATCTAATGATTATTTTTTTGGTGATCTCTACACCCTTATTTATTGCCTTGGATTCACTCCAAATTGTCTACTTGTTCTCAATCTAATGGCCCAACTAAAATCTAATTGAACTGGAAGTGTCTAACAGAAGATATTTCTCAAATTTTGAAATGCTCTATCTTCGAGTAGTTCATTAGCTGAAATAGATCGCAGGATGTTTCCTTCTACTCAACAAAAGAGGACACTTAGCCAATTCCTTGAAAACCTTCTTATTATTGAAGAATGACACTTGGCATGTTCTGTAACACTTATCGAAGACACACGACACTTTTCACTTTACCTATACTCTTATTATATCTTTGCTCAAGAACGTTCCACTTTTAACACCTATCATAATCTACTTCTTCAACATTTTAACAAAAATAAGACCCTCAACATTTCTTGCACGAGTAACTTGAAAAGGATCATAAGGATAGGTGGTGATCTCCACTGCTTTATCAAAGGACATGTGGCGATCTCCACTTTACTTAACTAGGGATATGTGGCAATCTCCACTGCTTTGAGCTACCTTTTGAGGAACCTACGAAAGGTGAAACGTGATGGTCTCTACTTTACTATATTTATATTATAGAAATAATTAGGCCTCATTTCATATTTACATGGATAGCAACACTTGGTGGCTTCTGCTTGTTTCAAAAACAAAACCTGAGACCCACCACAATCTTTGCTATATTGGTGAAGCAAAATGAAGATAATTTAGATCTCGACACATGGTGAGTTTCACTCTCTTTAGCTGGGATACGTGGCATCTTTCATCAATTTTAGAAAAACAAATTGAAGCCTTCCATGATTTCCACTTGGTGCTTTCTGCCTAATCCTAATACTTAGCTTGAAACTTTCACTCAAAAGAGATTTAAAACATGAACACTGAAATAAAATGCAAATGCTGACACTTGTCACATTTCACTAAGTTGCTATGAGATACATGGCACTCCTGACCAACTTATAAAAAATATGAAAGGTGCCTCGGATGATGACACTTGGCAGCTTTTACTTAACTTTGACACTTAGACAAAAATGAATCAAAAGGAAAATTAGTGCCTGCGCTTTGTTTCAAAACTTTGCCATCTCAGATCAAAGTATATGGGAAAAAAATTTGTAGCGTGTGACTAAAAATCAGAATGAAACGTAGAGTGTTTTTTACTCTACAGTTATTAGTGACCCCAAGGACTTTTGAGCCTACTCAAAAAGAAACCACAACTCTCACTAGATCAAAATTTCAAAATTATAGCTTCAATAATGTTGTTTGGTAGGTGGACCACTCGTCATCAGATAACCCCTATTTATTATAGAATTCATTGAAGGCTAAATCAAGGTCAATAATATCCTTGTGTGAAAAATTCTACAAAATTTGAACCATAGCCTTCAATTTGAATTCGAGTTGGGAAATAGGAACCAAGATAGCTTCTACTTCAGGGACTGGTGAATCATCCCTTGATCCTAAAAAACTATCTGATCACTCTGCTTGGCCAACATCAAAGGTTTAATTTCATCTACCATCAACATGGTGTTATCATTAGGGAATGGAGAAGGAAGACCTAATTACACTAGATCTTCAATATGTTGTTTCATTTCATTGATTCCTTCTTCCATGACATCTAGGAGCTCTCTACAATTGATAGTTATAGAATTGCAACTGAGAACCTCATTCACTTGCTTAGCAGGGACCATTCTATTCTCAATTCTTGCTACTGATAATGTTGCATCCATTATATCATAAAGCTTTTTCAACAACATTTCTGAGTCCATTACTCTCTCAAAAACTATAGCTAGAGTGTTTATAACTAAATTCTCCACCTTTTCACACAATTTTTGTGCATTTAGTAGGAAGGTGAGAAAAGGCCTGACCTAAATAATCTCTAAGGAGATTCTTTTCCACATGGATTCATAGAACTCCTTCACCAGACTTAACACTTTGACATTCCTTGGCCTATTGGCTAGTTCCAATGTCAATTATGGTACTCATTATTGCTTAGCTTGAAAATGGGCTTGTATAGCCACAATATTATTCTATTTAGCCAACAGATTTTGTTGTAATTGGGTAACTTACAATAGGTGTTCCTCACATTTTTCTTGTAATGCTACTTTTTCATGCCTTAGGATCATCACCACATCATTTACCTATGTGAGCCCTACTTTTAAAGAATCATTTTGGGCCTAAACTACCTGGTGAATCTGAAGAGAAATAATATCTTGCAAATATTTATTAAAATTATCTATTTCATTATCTTTTCTATTGATCTTTGAGGTCAAACTGTTATAGTTTGCCTTTTCCTTGGCTAGATCGGCTTCCATCTTCTGTAGCCTCCTTGAGGTCTTCAAGGAGTCTTCAACAACTATAGAAGTGGATTCGGTTAGTATCTCAATTTTGTCTTGTGGCCTAAAGAGGGACATGTCAATGGCCTATGCATTCATTGTATAGTCCTCTGGCTACATTTGCTTAGTTGGCTTGATTGCATTTGGTGACAAATGATTCATCATCAATTTCTACTAAATGGGGTCAAATTGTGACCACAGATGAAGAGTAACCAAGGCTTTATTTTCCTTGATCTTCTTTTTCTCTCTTTGGGCTTCCCTTACCTTCCTAGCAGCATCCGCTTGGGTCTGGAAGGTAGAAGGAGAGGCAATGTGCCCACCCACAAAAGGATGTCCCTATGGTAAACCATATAGAATATCTAATTGTTGGCTATGGGCAATATGAGGGGGAAGTTTCGTAGGAACAGAGGGGGAGAAATGAGGTAATGTTAAGGCCCAAGGTGGCACGAATGGGGTGAAGTGAGAAATGGGAATGGTAGAAGTGGCAGGGGATGTCATCTGGCTAGATGAAATCATCATGCCAATAAGAGAAGAAATAGACTGAGAAGGAGAAGGAGGAATAATACTTACATGAGGAGTAATTACGGTACTCTACAATTGGCACTATGGGGTGTCCGTCTCCTCTTCTGAATCAAATTAAAATTGAACCCTCTTTCACTTCTTGGGTGTCTCTTCTTTTGTCTACATTTCTTTTTCTTTCAATGATGCTAATGGAGAACTAGGAATATCTATAACTAATGCTGATGGGGAAGCTTGTGGTGGTGAACGCACCACACTCTTTTGCTTTTCCATGATGTTGAGAGATTGGGGCCAAACTGATACAGTTACTATAGCTGAAGTTTGCCCTTAGGCATGTGGTTCTTGGCTTTGTCCCGCTCTAGCTTCTAGCTCTACACCCAGATTTGGCAAATTACTTGTCTCTGAGCTAGATACAGGGGGGAGATGGAACTCATCCCATAGTTCTTCCTATTTCTCATCTGTGTCTATGTTCTCAAAAGAATGGGTTGTTTGACAAATTTCTTGCCTATATTTCTAATAGGCTTCAATTTTTTTTAGCATCCCAATCTTTATTCTTTAGTGTCATTCTTAAGCCAAAAGTCATTCTGACTTTAGGATCATAATCCCTCTGCTTAACATAAAATGTTTCCTAGGGTCTATTTTGTGGAAGGGGCATGTCTGTTAACTCAACATAAAATCTAGGAGCATCTTCTCTAAGATTTCTCCTATTTTCCCAAAAAGGGCAGCCCTAATGTGAAATTTCGGTTACAACCCTATTAGTCCTTATCCAAGAAGCTATGAAACCATTTGGGTTATATACCCATTTGTCTTCAACTAGCAGGAAACCCAGGAAGGCTAGCTTTCTGAGTAACACAACTTCAGTGTCTCTGGTTTCCAAAACCATGTTGGTTGTCATCCATTAGAGGTCATACATTTTTCTTTTTCTCTTACTAGCGCCATATTCATTGTCGACTATAGATACTTGCCTGGTGACCTCTAAGAATGCTAATCTAAGAGTCAACATCTTAGGTAGCAATATTGGTTCCCCACAAAAACCATGGACTCTTGTAATTGTATGGTGAGATCCAAAATAAAAATAACAAGGAATTAGGCAACTGGCTAGAAGGTTTGAAACACTTAGAAACAATGTGTTCATGACTAGTTCGGGGCTAAGGTGACAAAAAGTAGTGGTAACAAATAATTCCTAGAATTCATATGGGTCACTAGTCTTTGACAAAATATGTGTCCATGAAGACACATGAATGGTCCTTTGGAGATCAAAACTTGGGTCATACATATCAAGATACATATGTTGGGCAAAGAGGTCAGACTTCTAAAATAGCATGAGGTGAAACAAAAAAGAAGAATACTTGAACACTCTTCTTGATTTGAAATGGGCTAGTTGTTCCACCATTGAGAAAGCAATTTGTTTAGAAAAGTCGAGCCAATACTCCTAAGTTTTTCAACAGTCTTTAGCCTGAAGAGGATAGCCATTTGTTCTACATAAAATTCCATATCATCTTTCATGCCAAAGATGAAAGCCATCATAGACAGTGTGTCTTGGCTAGCTTTTACAAATTAGGCTCTTGCTACAAGGAGTGTAGGCACCATAGTGTCATCATTGCCCATTTGTAATTCAGATCTCAAGAACCTTGACTGAGTATTGATGTTTACCCATATTCTTTGCATTTTATCAATAGTAGGAAATGTAGCTATACTATCATGATATAGTGCTAACATATCCCTAATAGCTTATAGTGTGATCTGTACTATAAATGGACCGTATTGAATGGTACATGAGGGTACATGGAACAAATTTGTGCATAATTTGATCAAGTCAAGACATGGATGTACAAGTGAGACAATGAATTCTGCCAGTTGTGAAGTCCATATCCTCATCACAAATGTTTCATATTGCCCTACTCTAGCCCTCTATAGACACCTTTGATGTGCCCCTTCTCTAAGATTTTTGCTACTAGCTATTTGAAGGATTGGGTCCATGACTCCATCTACATAATCTTTTATTTTCGCTGCATCACTTGCTTGACCAACTTTAGGAATTCTAGTCCTTGGATAGGTCTTTAATGGTTGCACGAGAGCTGAAGCATACGACTTACTTGCAAGAAACTTATCAAGGGATTCATACATCCTAGCTTCTTATTGTGAAGAGTGTGCCCCCTCCATCTCTATATCTTTTATGTGATAACTTGTATGAACTTTCTTAAAATAGAAACACTTTTGCTGAAGTAAGTTTACTAGGCACTAAAAAATGCAAGTAACAAGATATTTTCTCATAGATGCAATAATGTTTGAGAACTTATAAGCTTTAACTCTTTCTAAGAGGAATTTATTGACATATCAAGTCTCAAAATGACATTAAACTCAGATAACCATTAGTAGATCCTACTCAATCTTTATGGAATAGTGACATAGACATGTTATGCAAGTGGCAGTGCAAGGTACCTTGGGGATTTCTAAAGATTTGGGAGACATTCAATGTATTGGAGAATTTTGAAACATTTGAAAAATTTTGAACTGCCGACTACGTGCTCAAAGAACACTTTTTTAAAAGAAAAGTGAGAAAACAAAAATGGGAAAATAAAGCAATACAGAAAGGGGAAACTATCTAACTACATTAACCAAGTATCTTTATCTCCCTCTTGGATCAAAAGAATAATTTCTAAAGTCTCCTTCATGATAAGCCAACTTATATTGCCAGACAAGTGTTTGAATATAGCTCTGATGACTTGATTTCTTTGTATGCCATGTTGTCTAGCTTACATTTGAGTGAGTCTGAGTCAAACCTACTTCCAACATATATAGACTCTTCTTATTCTTGGAAGCTCATCGAATGCCAGCTCTTGATATTGGTATGTCTTATCAAGAAATTAATGACTATTTGCTCATCAACAGAAGCCCTTTGACATATATCATTTATTGACTTAACTCCTACCTCAAACTCAGGTTCCATTGCATGATCATCCTCTTTAATGAATTCAAAATTACTAACCTCTTGAAAGGATAATTCTGAAAGTTTTCAATAATTTTGCATATGTAATTGAGTCTCAATTCTATCTTGTTCATTTTCAACTGGCTCACAACTTCCCTAAAAAATACTATAACTTGATCAAATAATTTCAAACAAATCATTCAAATCATGATCAAGGAAATGTCCATGCTCTTCCACATCATCTTGCAAATTAAGAAGAAAGTTAGAAATTATTTCTTCTTCATCAGAGATTAAGGTATACACTTGTGACTTCTCACTCAGAATCTAGAATTCATGTTGAGAGACTCGAGAATTAATAGAAGAGGTATATTTTGACTTTTCTTCCTCTAAAACATTTGGGATTTTATGATCTTCATCAAGTATAATGTAAGTGCCCAGACAAATAGAGTCATAATTTCCATATGGGTCGCTTTGCATCATAGCTAATAAACGATCATTTTCCTCTTTTTGATTATGTCTAGTCCATTCACCTAGCTCCTCAACAAAAACCGTTTCTTCTTTATTCATCATAGCATGAGTTGCCTCTAGCTTTGAAATTGGTTCATTGGTGATATGATCCTTATATAATGGCTCAAATAATATCTTCAACTTTGAACCATATTTAGTTCTTAAGATGAGGTGAGACCAATCAAGGGACATATATCCTCCTATCTTGGTTGTAAAGTCTCTTGATAAACATAAGCCAAAAATAGGAGGTATATCTATCACTACTATATCTTGATTTACAATTATATTGGGACAAGAATATAATTGTAATTGGAGTCGTTTAATTCTTCCTATTGTTTGTACTGCTTTGCCATCTAGCTGCATGACTCCTTTAGTGAGTGGTTCATACTAAATCTCTAAAGCATAAGCTATCTTCTTGGGCATTATTGTAGTACTATCCCCTAAATCAATCATTACATTATGCAGCAGTTTCTTGCCAACTATTAAAGTTGAATAGAAGGGATCCGGTTTGGATTTGCTTACCTCTGGTGCATTATTCACTAGGGCTATTATTTGCAGATGAATTGTGTCTTTGGGCTTTTCTTTTTTAGTAGGTCCTTCTTTGATAATAGTACCTTTGGGCACTACTTGGCATTGTAGAGCTTCATGTAGTAGTGTCTTCTATTCAAGAATAGCCAATATATCCCATATTGATACTTGTGTTGGAGTCTTTTTCAAGTGATGCACCACATTTATTAGTCCTAGAGTCTGAGTTCTATAAGAATACGGATATCTTGTTTTTTCTTGAATTTGTGTAGGAATCACTTGATTCTGCACTAGTTGAGGCACTTCTTGTCTGACAGTTGTGTTTCTTTGTCCTTGAAATAAAATATTCTCCATGACTTGACTATTTATAACCTCAGGCTATTCCACCATCCTTCTCTTTGATCTAGTATAATAATCAAATTGCACCACTGGTTTTTTTGAGGTAGATTCTTCGTTCAAGAAAACTAATTCTTCATCTTCAAACCATGAAAACAAAGCATGTTCTAGGGCTATTTCTTCCTTTTGTTGCAAAGACATCCCTTACATCTGAGCCATTAAGACTAAATTTTGTATACTGAAAGACTGGTAGGCTTGATTGTCACTGGAACTTGCAAACTGACCATCCATTCTTCTTTGCTCTGCCACCATTTATTGTAGATTACCCATGGGACAATCTCTATTCATATGAGCATTATTTCAAGGAAAACACCAGGCATTAGTGTTATCTACATAGTTTATTTTCCCTAGAAAAATCTCCTTATTTAAATTGGGAGGAGTTGTCTATGAGGGTGTGGGGACTGCAACTAATTGGTTTGCTGGCCGAGAGTTATTTTGCCTCAGAGGACCTTGGTATTGGTTTGGTTGAGATGAAAATATATTTCCTTGATAGCCTTGATATGGAGACCTAGGGAAAGTATTTTGCTATCTTTTTATATTAATCAACTCATTAGAAAATGTCCTCAAGATATTCTTGATATCATCCAGCTTAGATGACTAAGCAGAGACAATTTCTTTAGCTAGTGGTTAAGGATATGTGTACATAGACAAAGGTGTGGTTATGGATTTAGGGGCTCCTTGAGGTAATGGTAATGAAATTTCTAGGAACATGGGCATGGGAGGCCTTGGGGGCAACTTTTTAGCATCTATTAAATTATTCTCAGCTCTGACCGCATAGTCATAAGCCTCTAGCAAAGTGTGTCCTCTAAGCGACTGAATCATAATAGATAGATCTGAATTCAAAGCCTTAAGATAAAACAATATAGCCATACCTAATAATGATCTAGCTATAGCAGGGATTCTTTCCCAAGTCTTTTGAAATCTAGAATTGAAGTTAGTCGTCGCTTCTTGTGGTGACCTTTAAATGGTAATTAATTACTGTAACAAAGAAGAATTATCACCCTTTTCTTCAAATCTTTCAAACAAAATATCTTTGAGCTGATCCCATTTAGATATGGTATTTGGGGTCAAAGACTGATACCATTCTAGAGCCTTCCCTTTAAAAGAAGCTGCTAATAGTCTTATGGCCACATTTTGTTGTGTGACAACATGTATAACATAGACATCTGATACATCCTACAGATGTTCTTCAGGTGTTTTAAAGTCTTGTCGACTAAATTTGGGCAGAGCTTTTAGGGCATTCACTGGGATAGGGTCCCAAGTTGCTAGTGGTATTGGGAGAATCAATGGACTACCAATGTTCCAACTTGCATAATTTCTTGGGGGTATAGGGTCTCCCATATTTGCTCTTGGTATTGGTATAAACTAGCTAACTCTTCTTCTTGGACTAATTACCAAAGGTGGTAAAAGAATACATGGATTTATAGTAGATTGTGATCTGGTTACTGGTCCATAGCTATGACTCCTTATAGCTCTCTGGTTCATATGATCTTGAAAGAAACTTCAAGATTGGTCCCACCAGGTGTGCCAAAAACTATTGATGTTTAAAATTGTGCTTGCTTCTAACACCAACAATGGGAAGTTTCAAGATGTGGGACTTGCAACTTGAAACAACCTCCAGATTTTTAAGAAGCTAGTCTCTTCTTTATATCAAGTGTATACTAGAAAAAGGGATAGGAATTTTAATAGAAACACAAATGCAAGAAATAAAACCTAATTATGGCAATGCACCTGAATGTAATTCAACCTTAGTCCTGAGCACAATGACACTATATGTAATATTCAATTATATTTAAGAGCAAACAAGTGCATGATCAATGTAAATGATGGAAATAATAGAAATAGAGGCTCACAACATAGACTGCTTTTGCAATGATACAAAACATATAAACAAAGGCACATGGTTCAATCTTCTTATTTGAATTCTCTAGTCACATAAGAGGCACATAAACACACATAGTTATATAAACTTTTCAACTCAAGAAAATGGAATAAAGGCAAATGACATTCCTAATCACAGCTCTAGAAAGTCTAAAACTCTTAACAACACAGCCTAGACTACTTTTGCAATGACACAAAAAGTATCAACAAAGACACATGATTCAATCTTCTTATTAATTCTCCAGTCACATAAGAGGCACAGAAACATGCATGGTTACATAAACCTTCCAACTCAAGAAAATAGAACAAAGGCAAATGATATTCCTAGTCACAGCTCTAGAAAGTCTAAACTCTTGACAATAATTCTCTCAAAAAATTCTCTCTGGTATCTAATGATTATTTTTTTGGTGATCTCTGCACCATTATTTATAACCTTGGATTCACTCTAGATTGTCTACTTTTTCTCAATCTAATGGCCTAACTGAAATCTAACCAAACTGGAAGTGTCTAACAGAAGATATTTCTCAAATTCTAAAACACTCTATCTTTCGATAGTTCATTGGCTGAAATAGATTGTAGGATGCTTCCTTTTATTCAATAAAAGTGGACACTTAGCCAATTCCTTGAAAACCTTCTTATTATCAAAGAATGACACTTGGCATGTTTTGTAACACTTATCGAAAACACGCGGTGCCTTCTACTTTACCTATACTCTTATTATATCTTTGGTCAAGAACATTCTACCTTTGACACCTATCACAATCTACTTCTTTGACATTTTAATAAAAATAAGACCCATAGCATTTCTTTCCTAAGCAACTTGAAAAGGAGCATAGGGATAGGTGGCGATCTCCATGCTTCATCAAAGGACATGTGGTGATCTTCACTTTACTTAACTAGGTATATGTGGTAATCTCTGCTACTTTGAGCTACCTTTTAAGGAACCTATGAAAGGTGACACGTGATGGTCTCTACTTTACTTTGTTTATATTATAGAAATAATCAAGCCTCATTTCATATTTACATAGATAGTGACACTTGGTAGCTTCTGCTTATTTTAGAAACAAAACTTGAGACCCACCATAATCTTTGCTATATTGGTGAAGTAAAATGAAGATAATTCATATCTCAACACATGGTGACTTCCACTCTCTTCAATTGGGATACGTGGCATCTTCCATCACTTTTAGAAAAGCAAATTGAATCCTTCTGTGATTGCCAATTGGTACTTTCTACCTAATCTTGATACTTAGCTTGAAACCTTTCACTCAAAAGAGATTTGGAATGCAAATACTGAAATGAAATGTAGATGCCGACACTTGTCATGTTCCACTGAGTTGCTATGAGATACGTGGCATGTCCTGACCAACTTATAGAAAATATGAAAGGTGCCTCAGATGATGACACTTGGTAGCTTCCACTTGACTTTGACACTTAGAAAAAAATGAATCAAAAGGAAAATTAGTGCCTATGCTCTATTTCAAAACTTCACCATCTTGGATCAAAGTATGCGGGAACAAAATTTTGCAGTGCGTGATTGAAAATCAGAATGAAACATAGACTATTTTTTACTCTACACAATGATGGTATTTGCTCCATTTGTTATTACAACCATAACACAACCCTTTGGCTCACTTCTCCTCAATTTATCATTATGTCAATTTGGTGGGTTGTTAAAATGATGGTGTTGGAAAGGTGAAATCATGACCAATAGTGAAAGTTTTCCTTTTGACCATCTCTTTTTCTTCTACCATGCATGCCCTAGGGATAGCTTCTAATACAGATGCTAGGTGAAAATTTTGAACCTCAAATTGGATGCTATCTTTGAGTCCACTCAAAAAAAGATTAGTCAAATTTACCTTAGTGTTATCTTCTACTCAAAAGGAGAGATTCTAAAACTAATGAATATAATCCTTCATAGATTCTATTTACCGTAGTTTGGCTAATTGACTGAAATAGTTCTTATATACATTATTCTAATAATTAGTCAAAAACTCATCTATGAAAATATACCATATAACAAGAGCACCATTATTTCTATTTTGAGCACACAACCAACAATACCAAATGAACTGCTCAAGTTCTAGATACAAAGACACCACTATCACCTTATAAGGACTAGGATTTTGATGCAGCTCAAATAAATTTTCAATTTGTGTAATCCAAGTGAGAGGATTCTTACCATCAAACTTATGTATCTCCACTTTTAGCAACATTGATTTCACACTAGTATGAGGGTTGTTGGTGTTGAGAGGAGGATTTGAATGCTAAAGTGGAGGGTTATTAGTCTAAAACTAAGATGCAAGGTTAACTAATTGCATAGTGATATGATTTAATTTAGTGTGAACCCTGTTAATCTCTCCATGCATCTCTAAAACATTAGATTAAACTACAACAAAGTCCTCATGCCTTACCAAGTTCTTTATGTCATCCTGAAGCTGAGAAATCATTAGATCTAAAGTTATAGGTTCCATGTCTTTGGTATAAGTAGTCTTAAGAGTTTCTAGTGCCCCTTTCTTCCCCAAGTTGAAGGACCTACCATAAACAAACCCTAGGAGGGTTTTTACCCCAAATATGTATACCAAAAGATGATACCATTGTGATCACCTCACCAAGATGAATCCAATGACTACCTTTATGCACTAGAGTAAAAATTTCAGCACCAAAAAGTGTACCAATATAATATACCATTATGATCATCTCATTGAGATGAATCCAATGACTGTAATTGTGCAAGAGGAAAAACAATTCTAGACTTTTTTTACTAAATATTGTTTTTTCAAAAAATCTTTTTGAGAAATACTATGCTAATAAATAAAATAAATTCTTATCAGATTGTAATTTGTGTTTATTTTTTCCTTCCTCTCCTAGAAGCCACACTTCACTAGATCCAAAAAAAATGTCATAGGAAACTTGCCCAAATCAAAGATCTAATACCACTTGTAATGAAATTACTTAGATGTTCGCATAAATTCACATAGAATAAATAAATATGATAGATCACATAGAAATAATCGATAACAAATTAGAATATTGGATAACATATCAAAGCCACTTCAAGGGGAAACCTCCATAACAATGCAATAAGAGTAGAATATTCATATATGATGATTAAATACTAACCACTACCTTCTATATATAGTCTACTTAGACATGGTTATTCCATATGATAACCTATCTAAGAACATAGAGAAATTTAACAAGCATATAAAAGAGGTATGTAAGCCACAAGTCAGCCATACATATCCTTAGACACACCAATAGTTAAGGGTGTAGCATTATTTCATCAAAACTCTATGCTTTGTCCTCTTCACCTTATAAACAACATCTTCTTGGGTTTTGCTTGTCTCATGCTTAAGTATACTCATACTTTACTATTGTTCAAATTTTTTACTTCCCTCTTTGTCTTGCACATTTAAGGGCTACATGTTTTCTTTCATTATCCCACCTTCTTGATCCCTCTCATAAACCTGCTACATATGGCTCAAATCTTTGTCATTATCTACTTGTTTAAGACCCTTTTTCAAACATTTATCCTTATCCACCACCTTTTCTTTATTTTTTTGGTCTCTACCTTATCCTTCATTACAAAACAACATATTAGAAATAATATTTGAAGCCTTCATGGCTTTCTCATGGGCTGCCTTCTCATATATTTCAACCTCCAACTTCTTCACTTGTTTGGTCTTCATCCCAAACCACTGGTGAACAATCTTGGCTATAATCTCTTCCACTATTCCATTGATCTCTTTCACATATTCTTGGTTATAATGTTTAACTTGGATTTATTCTTCTTTTAGCACTCCCATTGGTGTTATGATTTCTTCCTTCTCTTAGAAACTTCTTGTTTCCAAATTACAACTTTGTGTTATCTCTCTCATGTCTATCTTTTTGGAATCAGAACTCCTCACATTAACCAACTCAACATAACTCACATATTCCTCTTTCTTGGGTGCTTTGATCAAACCCATTCTTTCTACTACTCTACTCCAACATTGAATCATCAATATCCTTTCATCTCTCCTATCTTCTTCACCCTTCAATGAAATAAGTGTGTATGTATTTCCATCATACCTAATGTTATAGGTGTTTTTTTGACCATCATGTATGGCATGATTATCAAACTTTCATGGCGTCCACAGCAACAAGTGACACACATCTATAGGAAAATGTCACATAACACTTGATCTCTATATTCTCCTATATTGAAATCAATCCATCTTTGCTCACTTATGAATATCTAGTGTCCTTTTTGAACCCATATAATTCTATATGATTCTAGATGTGGCAATCTCTTTAACCTCAACTTCTACACCATTTTTAAAGAAACTAGATTTTTAGTACCATCACCATCAATATCCAAATTTCATACCTTATCATGGGCCTTGCATATGCTTTTGAAAAAATTCTCATTTAGGTTAGTTCCTTACCTTGCTTCTGCTGAAATAGTACTCTCCTCATGAGCAATTATTCATTCCTCTCTTGTATTCTATCCTAATTTACCTCTCTCTACTATTACATACTTATATTTACATTCTTTGGACACTCTACTACATTGTGTCCTCTTTTTATAGTCCAACATTGCCCATAAAATCTATGTCTTTGTCCTTGTCTCATTAGACCTTTATCTCTTCTCATTTTATTACCTAAAAATTGTTTGATTTATCTTGCATGGTGTTGTCACATGCCCTCTTGACCTACTACATACACATGTGGTTTTCACTGTACCATATCTCTATTATCTCTCTCTTCCATCCTTGATTATAAATGTGTTACCTCACCTTGTTGCCTATCTTCTCTTTGTTCTCTCTCCTTGAGAACATATTCAATGGCCTCCATTCTCATCACTAACAGAGCAATTAGTTGGGTCACTATTCTAACCAAATCATCCTTTTCTTTACTTACTCTTTCCATGGAGCACTACACCTAGTTACCTATTTTACATTTCACTTCAAAACATATATTGTTAATCTCATTCATAATCCACAAAATATTTTTCTATATTTTATTCCAAAAAGATTCAAGAATATACCAAAAGCCTAAACTTCACTTACTCTTTCCTTATAATCTTGTAAACTATCTTATTAAACACTCAATATATATTGTCCAAATGGACTAAACTCAATTCCATTTTTCCATAGGATTCAAACACCCACAAAAAACATTCACATAGCTCCTTTCAACCATGTTAGTCTACTTACCCCATTCATATCCACTTCTCTAATAACCCTACCTATTACCTTTATTCATGAATCTTTTCCTACATTCAAATTACCCATAGTCCTCTTTAATCAATAACTCATGATTATAGCCACTATATATTTTCTTCTCATAATCTATTAAACCTCTCATATCATCCACAACCTTCCATAATGCACTATGACATCTTTATACTATTTTGCTTTATTTTGCGGTTAAATATTTGTAGCCCTTTCCTATTGAATTTATCCTTATAAAGAGATGTCCATAAATTATTTTAAACACATTACATAAAATTAGATACTTTTTCCATTTAATATATTATACCTAAGTTACAACCATTTTATCATTACCTAAACCACTTTTTTCAGATTCTTTGGTCATGAATTTAGGTATGTTAGGTATGTATCCCTATTCTAGATACTCAGTTCTCAATATAAATATGGAAACTTAATTTTATGTTATGAAAACACTTTAATCACTTGAAAAACATCAAATTTTAGCTAAATATCAAATTTCATAAGTTTGTATCAGTTAGAACAATCTAAAATCCTCAAACCCTAGTTTTTAGGGTTTTTAAGCATGTCTCAGCCTGATAACTCTATAAATTCCTCTATTAGATTTTGAAACCATTTCAAATAATATAAATAGGTCTATGAGGTCTGTCTATACCTAATGAAAATATTCCAATCAAATGATTCATGTTTCTAATTCACTATTATACCTATTATCCTTGAAACATACTTGATTGTATCAACTTTTGACGCTTCATAGGCCTGTATCCTTTTGTGAATAACAAATCAAGGGAAAATGTCAAACCATGAATCTATAATTATTTAAAAACACTAAAAATACTTACCTTAGTCTCCATAACTTGATTCAATTGAAGGAAGATCATTTCTCATATGAAGCAAATGCATAATTTGTGTGATCATAATAGGTTTTTTGACAAATCATAGAAATTCTTTACCTTTTCAACATGATTCTTTGATATTAAAAGGATTAATCCTTGGATATTAATCTAATAGTATAGAACATCAATACCTCAAACACTTTTTCAATATGAAATCAATGTATGTTGTCTCCTAACAACCACAACACAATTTGTATACATAGAATAACTCTATAATAGGGTATACGCATATAATATCTGATCGCCAAAGTATTTGAGGAAACTTAATTGAAATATTTAATCTATTTGAACTTACTAATATCATTCAAGAACATTTAATATCATTAACCATATATCTTCCATTGTCTAATTGGGAAACATAGACTATAAACAAACTAATCACACAAGCTCTATTTTACAATTTCTTGGACATGATCATTATTTCTTGCACTCCTTCACAAAATTATCTCTATCAAACATGCATAATCATCTAAAATAAACATATAAACAAATATAAATTTCTTTCTTACATGAAATAAAATTATACATTCAACAACAACATTAGCAATAACCACTTAAATAGAGTTTGCATTCTTCATTCAAAATAATAGGTGTTTCAACATCAGTCCATCCCCTTAAAAAATAACTAGTTTTTTTTAATAAATTCATTTATCCCTCCTTATATATTTTAATGTAATCCAAAATTTAAAAAATCATAAAAATATAATTGACTCTTAGACTCCTACAAAGAAGCATAACTACTTATCACCAACTTTCCCATGTAAACTTTTGTGGGTTACAATGGAACTTTCTTATTTTTCATATAATATGACATATTTTTACCTTATGACATTAGTCTCTATAAATTTTATAAATCTCTTACATTTATCAAGACCCTTATACAAGCTAACACATCTTCTACCTTTACAAATTTTCAAAAAAGTTCTTTTACATGACATGACAACATTTAAAATTTTAGATAATGATTTTGGAGGGAAAAACTAGAATTTGAATTTTATGCTCCTTGAGACCATCTAGACATCACCTATGGACTAATACTAACCTATATCACCTATAAAACACCAAAAATACTATTAAAAGACAAAAATATATCAAATTTTGGATCCTTATAGGATTCTCCTACATCATAAAGTCCTTAGATAGGCATATGAAAAAATATGGGGGTAGGTCTAGAACCATTACATCCTAAGTGATGACACAATTTGGGAAAGAAATCCAATGTGATCTTAATATATTTCACTATACCTAATATTTTAGTGTAGGAACCATCTAATTAGATAACACCTTTTTCATTAGGCACATACATAAGCTCAAGCTTATCTGTTATGGCTTTAGGCATAACTGAGGTTGAAGCACCTGAATCTATCATACAATTGTGCACTAAATATTCCCCTAAGATGATTGAAAAATATAAAGGATGGGTATTAACAACATTATGTGAATGAATAACACTATGATCTTTACCTTGACTTGAAGCTTGACTAGGAACATGGATTTGCCTAGGTTGACTACTATTTGTAAAAATAGTGTTCACCTTATTAGTTGTCTTTTCCACGTGAGAATTCTTCGAGATATATTAATGAATAATCTATTTATATCAAAAAATAGATATGTAATCCTACATATACATAGTGACATTATCCTTGTTCATATGATCCATAATATTTAAAGGAGAACTAATACCTTTGAACTACACTTAGGAGTAGAAGTGTCACTTATAACTTGAGTGACATGAGGAACAAAAGGATAATTTAATTGTTTTCCATGATTTTGAAGTATTTTTTGAGTTTAAGAAGCTCTACTAGATATATTTGAAGTGGTATTATATGCACTAACTTGTGGAGGTGTTGAATAAGCCTTAGGTTGACCCAAATTATCATCCAACATCCTCCTCTTGGCTCTTATATTAGCTACAACTGGTTAATTTACCCTTTATGTATTCTACCCCATTTATATTGTTACATGATCAAACATATACTCCCCTTCTTGAAATTTTATGCACATGGTATTATTTAGTGGCTTACCCATTCTCCCTTCCTAGTGAATTTGAGCTTCTGATGATGTCATGGTAGGCATGTTATCTTGATGCATTTGAGGGCTTTATGGTTGAGGAAGCATTATGTCATAGCCTTCGAATGAATTATCATGCTACCAAATAGGATCTTAATTAATTTATTCACTTTTATTCATTACCATCTTATTGAATTTCCCTCTTGATTAACATTGACCCTCTTGTGCAAGGTTATTTTATATCGGGACCAAGGCTATTAAGTGACAAACATCTATAGGATTATAGTTAGTATAAGATCTACCTTGAGTGATTTAGCCTTGGGTTTGTTTATTTGATGGATAGGGGGGTATATTATAGGGTTGAGAAGGATATTGGGCTTGGAAGGGGCCTTGGTATGGCATATAGGAAGTATGTTGTTGTCTTTATGGAGCCACTAGCTTGTTATTTTATGCCTTTAATAAGCTCTCAATACTTGAAAATGTATCCACTTGACTATCATCAGGTTGGGCTTGATTATTTGTGTGAGAAATAAAGAAACGGTAGGTGAGGTTGGATGAAGCTGAAGGAAAAGTGGCATGAAAGGTCCTGGCATGAGTTTTCCTACTCGTATCAAATTGGTTTATACCCTTATAGCCATTTCATAAGCCATATGTAGAGTTGTCCCACCCATGAATTGGATCATGAATACAATGTCTAAATTCAATAATCTCAAATAATAAAGGAAAGAATAATTGGATGAGGGTTTAATGATGACATGGATCTTATCCCAATTATTTTGGATTCTATTATTGAAATCAACCATAGATTCTTGGGATGCCCTCTTGATTGAAGTGAGTTATTCAACAAGTGATACATAGTCACTTCTATAATTAAAATGTTTACAGAATCACTCATCAAAATCATCATAGTTATTGATTGAGGTAGGAGCTAGACCCCTATACCATTGTAGGGATTTGCCTTTAAATGACATGGCTATTAGTCTCATCACTACATTTTCTTGTGTACTATTATATACTAAACAAAGGTTTGAAAATTTTAGCTATGTGTTCTATAGGGGTAGTGGAGTTTTCTCCTATGAAGTATGATAGAATATTTAAGGAGGTAGTAGGGATATAATCATATTACTAAAGGTTAATAGGGATGCCACCATTTAAGGGTATAAAATCTTACATTCTAGGCCTTACCATTTGTATAGTGGGGGTTGTCCTATTTAGAATAATAAGATGAGTAGGAGATAAATATTTCCTTTGGGGATAAGGACTTGTCTTATTGAATATTTATCTTTTATATGAAGTATAATCTATCTAAATGAACTCAAAAGGAATACCTTTACTAACTGACCTTATAGTAACCATTAGAATGAGAGGTACTATCTAGATGATGCTCTAGACTCTGCACTTTTATAATCGATAGCCTCTAATGATGGTGGATGTCTTCTTCTACAAATACATATTCTCAGCTCCACTATTCAACCATGCCAAAGAGAAAGTGTCCCATCAAGCATGCCAAAAAATGTTGGAGAGATAGGTATCACCCTAGGTGAAAGTAGAAGTGTTTAGGTCCTACTCTCAAACTTAGTCCAACATAGGAATGATCCTATGTTGTGGGTTACCTAAACTTGGGTCAAACCTCTAGGATCTTTATGAGGCTATCTCCTTAGATATGATAATTTAGATCTCTCTTATTAAAACTTAAACTACTGGGATGAAAAAGGGAGAAAATGCATGAATGAGAACCTACCCTAAGTGCAGTGATGCACCAATGCTTAATGATCCTCTATTAGCTTATACACTTCTATGACTACTAATCAATGTAATGGGAACAAGGATTGATCAGATTCTATGATAGTTCCAAACATGAATATTTTATGGTAAGGTTTCAAAGAGGCCTATAAATTAGAGGACATAAATAAATAGGTCTATTAAAGACACTATGGACTTATGACACATCAAGGTAAACTCCACTAACTAACACTTCACACAACCTATAAGAAACTAATAGTCTTAAAGTAAGGTACATGAAGAACCTACATATGATGAATAGAAACATACACTTTATAAATTAAACATCAATAAAATGCATTTAACATTAGCTAGAATATGAACTTATCTTATATTACTTCAAAGAGTTTACAAAGTGATTTTAGCAAAGGTTTGTTATACCCAACTGATGGATTTAAATAAAGAGTTCAAAGATAGTATTTATAGGAATAAAGAAAGCAAGAGAGGGAAGATTTGGCACTGAAGGGGTCATTAATGAGCCCAATTCCTCTTGGAGTAACAAAAAATGCAATCTTTGTCAAGATTTCCCATAAATTAATGCCACTATATCTTTTTGGCATGATGGAGAATTTAAATATCAAGACCATTTAGAGGAAGCAATCGCCACCACCATATTAATCCATCTCAAGCTCCTTAGATTTAGTGCCATTCACTATCTTCATGGATCATGATCTATGTTCTTCATGTTACTTTGTAGTTACTTGAGCTTGCTCATGTTATTTCTAACACTCCTTATGTAGTCATCATTACACCTTTGCTTCTATATCCTAAATATAGATCTACTATGGATGGAAACCAATCTCCTTTATTAGTTTTCACATAGTCATGATTGCAAATGGATATCCTTAAGATAGGGCCTCTTGAGTATAATTGATACATATAACCTATGAATATAAGTTCTCAAAAAGAATTAAAGGGAATTAATGGTGTTCGATAGCTTTGTAGAATAATCTCCTAGTTATCTAAGTCATGTTTAAACTTACACTTACTCATATTACCTGCCTGGGGTGGAAAAATACTTTATTTCACTATGTCTACCTTCATAAATCTCTATTTCAACCTTGGTTAAATTTTCTCTTAATTTTAGTTATTTGGATTTCAATTTTTAACATTGACCATTGATCCTGATCTAGGTTCTCCACATTTTGCCAATTCTTAGCTCTTCATTCACCCCATAAGATCTTACTATTAGCCCTTTGACTCCTTGACTTCATGTGTACCATATATCTTCTTCTATATGAAAGGATGTGATCCATATATCTTATGCCATTTTAAAGTGATTGAGACACTTGTTTTCTTCATATTTAGCTTCAATATTTGCTAACCCTTTGACCCATCTCACACTATCTATCTACTTAGTATGAATGCCTACAAGCTATAGATGTAATTGGGCCCACTAACTCTTTTATGTGCTATGCACCATTAGATATTTGGAATAATTGAACACCAATAATTAATCTTCTTCTTTTCAATCTAAATGGCTTTTTCATGAGGCCCATAATTGACATTTGTGTACTCATAATTGATGTCTCTGTTAACTT
>JARHVA010002894.1:465000-520000 GCA_037957365.1 Torreya grandis | reverse complement strand
ATCCCCTTTATTAAACATAGGGTTAAACATTTGGTGAATGCAATTCATTTGAATTAATTTTTTTAAACTAGTTAGTGTCTTAGATTGTTATAAGTTTTCATTTCCTACTTATACTATTTTCCATGCACCCTAGTCATAGCCCTAGATTGGGAGGTGTGACTATAGAACACATTCATATTTCCATCCCACTATCTAAGATGTCTTAAACCAATGAGGTGTCTCATACTTTTGATCATGATCGTATCTATATGGACAATGAAAAAGATACTAATAGGGTTATCATATAAGAAGATTCTAATAAGCAAAACCATGAAACAAATGAAAATGAGAAAATAAAACATGATCAAGTGCAAGAAATTTCATTATTTCATTAGTGTATTCAATAAAATCTTAAATATCTTGATGGGATATTAAAAACTATAATTGAATCAAAAATTTCCAAAACTATAGTGGAAACATCTTTCCCCTTGAAAATATTAAAACCTAATATATATATTGGGGGCACGAGTTATGTATTTAAACCTTTGTTTCCTAAAATTACTATTGTTACATCTATCATGGAATTACCAATTATGTCAATGTAAATATGAGTTTTAATGCATATTACTAATCAAAATATTCTTACATCCCCTTTGGTGACTACTCAAATTGTTAATCTAAATCTCAGTAGGTCTACTATCAAACACTTATTCAAGTTATAAAGACATTTGAGGACAAGGCTACAAAATTTGAATAAAAAGCTTTAAAATCCTCTCATGCTATAGATTCACAATATGTGCTGTATAAAATTCTTGAACTTGAGATATATTTGAACCCTTTACAAATTGGATTTTTTCCACCTAAGTTTACATTTTATGATGACAAGGGTGATCATGAACAACATCTTCAAACCTTTTATGTGACATACCTTGACTATGTCTCCAATTATAAAATGTCAACCAAATTATTTCTAAGATGCCTTAAGGAATTTTATTTAAGGTTGTGTTTAGGTCAACATACCCCCATTTCTAAAAATGGTAATCCTTATTTCAAATTATGAAAATTTGTCGCTTAAATTGAAAATTCGAATTGATTAGGAATGAGCATTAAATATCTCATGTTGATATAGTTTACATGGGTCTATTAACATATAGTCTTCATTTGACTTTGATATTATTTTCTAACATTGGATCTCTATGTTTTAGGAGGTAGGATTAAGGGAGTCCATTTAGAATGGACAATGTCTGATTTTCATGATTTAATGTTAATTTGACTCTTTACTTTGAATAATGCTTGGTATTTAATTAATCAATTTAATCTATGTCTAAATCATGTAAAACTTTAGTCTAAAAATGTTTTACCCTAGGTATTTTAAAATAAGATTCAAATTTATGTAGGTCATTTTATTTAAATTTACATGGGAAACACTTTATTATAGACTTTGTTTAAACTTTATCCTAGGTCCTAGCCATATTTATTAATACAACTCCAACCTTTGTCTAAAATATTTAAACTCGGTCCTTTATGTCTTAGGGTTCATGGGATCAATTAAATGTAGTGACTCTTCTATTATATTCTAAAAGATTAATCTAAACTTTTATCCTAAGTCTTAAATTTTATTTATAAATATGACTATAACATTGGGCTAAAACTTCATCTTAAGTTATTTATAGTCTCCAAAGTCTTAGGTATTTTATTTTATGCCTATATAAATGGACAAACCTAAAAATTAGTGGTGTCTAGATTGTGAGACCTTTAAAAGATATCAATGACCTATGGGAAAGAAGCATAAGTTAACAATTCAATCATTAAATCAATGGTGTGTGTTAATTCGAGCACAAAATATCCAATGGAGAGCAAGGGTATGAAATGTCAAAGTGTTTTATTATTAGCATGAGGGTGACATATGTCAGCATCTTGATGGCTAACCTAAAGATATAATGGAAAGCATAAGTTAAAAGATCAAGAACCCAAGATCATACCAAGCAACACACCCATGTTTAAACACGTCAAGAGAAATTTATTGTATTGAGACTTTATCCTAAGGGAAAAAAACCCATAAATAACAAGTGTCACCATCTTGGTGGGAAGATTGAAGATCCAATGGAGAGAATGAGTCAACATGTCAAAGCTACTAAGAAAAAATACAAGAGTGAAAAGTGTCATGATCTTGGATAAAAAATTTATGAATCAATGGCCCATGCTCAAGCTTATATATAAAATAAGAGATTGATGGTTCACCATCGATCATGTACCTAGGGATCGATGACATGAACAAAGTTGGAATTTTTTAATAGAGCTCAGATTGAGCAAGATGATTCCACATGGTGTGATGGTACCCAAGTGATGAAAAGAGATCAGATTACCCAAAGAGTTGTCAATTGATACTCTCACATTCAATCATGTAGAAACAAATCAATGATGTGTATTTAATTTGGGTTCAATATAACATGAAATAATGACACATGTTTGAAAGCATCAAAAGGTCATTTTTAAAAATAAATGAAAAAGACTTAGTAGCCACTATGAGCTACATTATCCTTAGGGTCTCGAAGTCAAGTTAGATAAAGAATATTCCTTTGATAACTAAGCTTGTTCAATATTTTGAAAATGAATATTTTTCTGTAAAAGCATGTGAAGATTATAAAGCATTTGGTCTATTAGTCATAGTTAAATAATGCCATTGGTTATAAAGCATTGATAAACAGATACTTGTCTTTGACACATGTTTGAGTTGTATTTGAGAATGGCTAATTTAAAATATCTCATAGTTTTATCTAATAGCCTATACGAGGAGTTATTGTCATGGTGAAAAAGTGGGGGGGGGGGGGGGGGGGGGGGGGAGCAGGGCTAGAGTTCTTAGAGTGAAAATTACATTGTAAACTTGGAGAAATAGTATAAGCAAGGGATTCTAAAAAGTTTTTCAAGTATTTATTTTTATGTTTATTATCATGGCTACTTCCTCAATTATCTAGTTTGATAGTCATATTTGAATTTTTTTTATGGATCCTAGATGTGCACATGTTAATGCAGAGTTGTCAATTTATGTTTATGCTAGGTTGATTGAAAGATCTTATGTTCATTTTGTTTTCTTTTGTTTTTATTGAAGATGTGTACAAGCTATTTTCTTGTGGAAATAAACCTTTAAAGTCAAACTCATTTCTTATTTGCATTAATTTTATATAGAAGTTTTCTCAATATACAATAGAGTCTATGCCTATGCAATTTCATTCTATATATTGGTTTAGCATATGTTTTTATGAGATTTAAGCTCTATCATAATGACTAGATTGAAGATAAAAAACACTATTTTTCTACCCTACCCTCCCTTTTTCTCCTTTTTTATTAGATCACTATAGTTTATCTTATCATTGTAAATATCCATGTTATCTTAGGGTTTAGACTTTAGGTTTTGGACAACATTTATTGGAATTAGTTCAGATCACTTTAATCTTCACAAAGATTTAGGACCACGGTTGCTCCCAATAACCATTTACATGTTCATTTTGTGAAACAGTCATTATGCTTGGATGTTACTCCACCACAAATCTTAGGAAGATCAAAACCAACAACTCATGTAATGTATTATTTGAATCTAGAAATGATAAGTATTTCTTAAACATTATATGAACCTACTAATACATCTAAGTACATTAACAGGGGAAAATTGGTTCTAAAAGGAGGGATTTAGCTAAATCTTTGTGGATTTGTAATATCTTTGCTGATTTTAGTGAATTTTGTTCAAAGATCAATTTAATATTTACATAGTTATGTTATTCATGGCTCAATTGTGTAAAGATCATTGGTATTCATAGTTTTAGATTAGTCTTTAGGCTTATTTATCTAAAGATTGCTATTTTTGAAAATTTATGTGAAAATTTTTCAAAATTTATTTAAGATTCATTAGGGATCCATTTGTATTTAAAAATATTTGGTTTCTATGTTGTATTATGAATAGGATTTGGAGATGTAATGACCAAAGTAATATTTTCATCAAGTTATGGCATGGTTAGTTAGATCTTCTATCAACGTGCCTAGTTAGGTACATGATTTGCCTCAAAATCTTGAATGGTATTTGAATTATTTTAATCCTACTAGTGTTGTGACTATTGAAGAACACATCAAGTGATTTACAGGTGACTTAGGATTGTTAAATGTTATTCATGAAGATGTTACATGTATTTTTTTTCTTTTACTCTTATAGATGAGGCATATGATTGGTTTCTTAACCTTCATAAAGACTATTATCAAATGGAATGATTTAAATATATTAGATTTAGAAAAGAGATTGTGAAATGGAATTAACCAATGTATAAAATAATACATGAGAAGCTTATTAAATAAGCAAAAAAATCCACCTAATAAAATAGGGGGTGGGAGCAACCATAAGCAATGAGTAACATAAAATAGTTAAGCCTATGAAACCTACCTACCTAAGTGATTAAAACCACTATAACCATAATCATATGAAATATACCTTATAAAATAGCCTAAGGTAACACAATAATATGATAATACCCTCCATTAATGACTAAACCAAAAACAAGGCCATGTTTGTCCATAAATTTTATGAACTTGTTAGAACCAAGTGGTTAGGTCATTATATCAGTTGGTTACTCTACAGTTGGGTAGTAGAAGAGACTAATGTCTTCATTTGTAACCAAATTTTGTATATAAAGATGGTGAATCTCAATGTGTTTAGTCTTGACATGGAATAATAGATTCTTTACCATCTTTAGAACACTTTGGTTGTCATAGAAAATTAGAGTAGGCTTTAATGACTCAAATTGATGATCTTCCAAGATTTGTTTTATCTACATAGTTTCACATCCTACACTAACCATAGATTTATACTCTATTTTTGTTGAAGATAATTCCACTATAGTTTGTATCTCACTCTACCATGAGAAAACTCTTGAACTAAGGGTGAAAACATAGCCTGTTATAGATTTTCTTAAATCTATTGATCCTACTCAATCAAAGTTAGAATATCCTAAAAGCTCAAAATCTATATAATTATTATATAGTATGCCAAAGTCAAGATTACCTTTGACATATATTAATACCCATTTTTAGATAACCAATATACTTCATGTGGTTTAGAAATGAAGTGAGATAGAAAACTCACTGCAAAACAACTATTCGGTCTAGTGGTAGTGAGGTAAATGAGACAACCCACTAGCTATCGATACACTATTTCATTGATCTAAGGTGAATCAGTGTTAGTTGAAATTTTAGATCCAAATTCCATAGTTATGTGATTTGGATTACAATCCATCATTTTAAACCTTTCCAAAATTGATTTGGCATACTTACTCTATGACATGAATACAACACAATCACCTTTCCAAAATGTAACACCTAAACAATATTTTAGTAGTCCTAAGTCTATCATGTCAAAAGTACAAAAAATATCAGCCTTAATCTATTTAATTAGACTATAACTACTCCTAGTGATGGCTATATCAACAACATATACAATGGGAATCAAGATATCATCACTAGACACCATTACATAGAGATTTTGTTCAGAGTTACACTTTTTGAAACCAAACTCCCTAAGGTGTGTATCTATCTTCATATATTAGGATTGAGGATCCTGGTTAAGACCATACAAGGACTTTATCAACCTACAAAAAAGATGTTATTTACCAAGAACCTGAAAACCTTGTGGCTAAACCATGTATACTTTTTCCTCTAGATATCCATTCAAGAAAGCACTCTTAACATCCATTTGGTGCACCTAGCATCCAAACTAAGTAGAAATAGTAAAAATCAAAAAAAAAGTTACAATATTTGTACTTAGAGAAAAAGTATCCTCATTATCAACCCCTTCATCTTTTACATAACATTTTGCAACAATTATGGCTTTATGTTTGTCTAAGGAACCATCTACTTTGCATTTTACCTTATAAATCCATTTACAACCAATGGGTTTCTTTTTAGGTGGTGTCTCCATGAGCTCCCAAGTCTTATTTTTCATCAATGAATCATATTCCAATTACATGGTTGATGCTCACTCATGATTCCCTTTGGCCTCTAAAAAAGAATTAGGCTAAAAACATGTGAAATAGTAGCTGTTAGAGAAAAAATTTCATGCTTACCTCTATTACTAAACTACTTTCCTAATCTCAATCTTCTTCCTTCCACACCCTACAGTAATTTTCCCTCATTTAGTGCTTCCATAATGGTAGAATACCACTTTGGCTTCTTTGGTTGTTTTATTGGAACCTCACAATGACCTACATCAATTCCCTCCCTAGAATGTGATTCCACTGATGAACTAGAATCTTTCTCAACTTTCATACCACACCTTATAATAGAATCATTAGAACAAAATAATGACTCAATACCTAAAACTATACTAGCTGCTATGAAGTATGACATTTGTTCATTCACTATGACATCTATATTTACCACAACTTTGTTAGTATCAACATCAAATAATTTTTAGGCCTTTGACTACTCAATGTACCCAAAAAACATGTATGCTTCACTTTTCACATCCAAGTTACTTCTCTTTTGATTAGGAATAACTAAAAAAGCTACACAACAAAAAAATTAAAAAGTGCTTACATTTGGAGTTTGACTTGACCAAGCCTCCTCTAGAGTTATATTATCCAATGCTTTTGTAGGAATTTTGTTGAAGATATACACTATCATATTCACTACTTCTACCCAATATATATATGGGACATTTTTTCTTTGGATCATAGAGTGAGACATGTCTGTTATAGTCCTATTTCACCTTTACACAAATCTATTTTGTTAGATAGTGTAAGGGGAAATATACTGTCTGTGTATGTCTTTAGTGGCATAAATCTCCCTGAACTATTTTGAGATGAAATCACCCACATTATCCATTTTAAGATATTTCACGGATCTTCTCACCTATTTTTCAACCATATCTTTCTAAGTAAGGAAGTTAAAAAAATAATCAGATTTCATCACTAGAATGTATACCCACTTTTTCCTAGAGAATTCATTGACTAGTAAAAGAAAATAATGGGCTCCATAAGGGGTAGGTGTATGTATTGGACCATGCAGATCTACATGTATCCAATATAATAATCCCTTAGCTCTTTAATCTTTACCAGCATGAAATGAATGTCTAACTTGTTTCCCCAATTGACATCAGTTACATACATGATGACTATATCAAATAGAAGGAATCCCCTTAACCATCTTAGTGTTACTCAATGTAGTCAAATATTAGAAATTCAAATGCCCATACCTTTCATACTAGAGTGAACTTGTGATATCAACCACTACAAGTGCACTATCCTTTGCTTTCTATGGATCTAGAAGTGTATATAAGCCTTTCTCACCAATCACAATAGTAATAATCTTGTTATCTCTGGTAGTGACTAAATATTGTTGTCCTTGAAATTTTATAGCAAAATTAGACTTTCTAGTGATCTCATTAATAAAAATAAAAAAAAAATTCATGTCTAGCACATACCTAACATTATTAAATGTATACTAGATATTACCATCAAATTTGATCTAAACATTACCATATCCTTTCACAAAATGAGTCCTACCATTTCCCAAAGATAGAAATTCATTATTATTATCATTTTCAACAAAATCCACTTACTAGTTCTTATGGCATGTATAATGGTGAGATGACCCTAAATCAAAGTACCAAGCTCGATCCACCATATAATTACCACTAGATGCCATAAAATAAAAATTAAGAGATGATTCATCACCTTCACCTTTAACTACATTCACATAATGAGCTTTCTTTATAGGGTTAGCCATATCCTATTGTCTTTCCCTACAATATTTATTAAGGTGACTAGGTTGCTTACAGTAAAAATATTTCCACTTAGATATATTACTAAAACAACTTGTAAAATTTTTATCAGAGAAATAGTAGTTTTACCAAATTACTTACCCTTTACCCTGATGAAGAATGCACTATTTGTAGAAGTAGATGTAGAAAACACTATTTGCTCCTACCATCTTTCCTTATACAATAGAAATGTGGATAAATTTTCAAATTTCAAAGTCTACATCTCAATAATCATGTGCAAGGACTCCATAAATGATTCAAATGAAGGTGGAAGATTATGCATAATAAGAGCAATCAAATATTACTCATCAATAGGATTTTGTATAGCCTTCAAATGATCATAGATATCCTTGATTTGTAAAAAAACTCAAAAAATACAACCACCTTCTTGTATCTTAGTATAAAATAATAAATTATTCAAATATAATATCCTACTAGCTTCAAAATCATGGTATTTAGAAGTAAAACTAGTCCATAAAACTAACGCAATGGTCACATTTTTGACCTCTAAGATTAAATTATCTTATACTAATAGTTTTAACAACATAAGATCTTCCTAATGATGTTTATCATAGTCATCATAACTAGTGGCAAGACTTTGTTCTTTACCGAGCACTATTTGATCAAGGTTTTGATATTCGAATATTGTTAAAACCTTTTGACTCCATAAACTAAAATGTTTTCCTATCAATTTTTCTGAATTTGGTAACAAGAGGTTTTGTAAACTAGCCATTTTTACCTAATTTTCTAAAAAATGCAAATACAATTAAAAAAATAATGACTTTACATAAAATTCCTCCTACCCACTGATTCAAATCATAAACTAGTCAATACCTCTAGTTTTCAACAAAAAATACCACACTGTTTGGAAATTTTTAATTTTTTTGTCTTTAAAAACACCAAAAATATAAAAAAATAATTACATTCAGATATATAGAAATATAATTTAAAAAATTCCTTCTCCATCAACATCTAGATCAAAAACCCAAAAAATGATGAAATTTTCACCTTCCAAAACTTTTCTAAGATAATTAGTCACCAGTGGGTTCCCAGTAACCCTTATAAGCTAAAGTTTTGAATTATTTGAATTAAAAAATTGAAATTAATTTAAATAATAAAAATTTATATTAAAATTTTTGTAACAAAAATCAGCCAATAAAAAAATTTGTCTACTTGTAAAACTTTAGATGCAAATTCTAAGAGAAATACTCATCCAAATTGAATTCCATTAGTTCTTATCATCTCATCTCAAAAACTAAATTTTTATAGAGCCCTCACACACCAAAAATAGTTCCCTAATTAAAATTTGGTCTCTTCCCCAATAATATGGAAATTAACAACCAAAAACCTTCAAATGCAATTTTCAAAAAAACAAATGCAGTGGAATTTAATTTTATTTGATCCAATGGATGAATTCTAAGCCAGCGAATTTTATAGAAACAAGAATCATAAAAAATAGTACTCAAATGATTTATTTTATAATTTTCCTACAATTTAAATGGCTGATCATAATAAAAAATAAATAAATTACTTCCTTTCATGGTTCTCCACTGGGTGCTTCACGTTCCTCCTCAACAAGACTATCTTCTCTTTCTTCGTAGGCTTCCTCCCAACCTTCCTAAATCATAAGATCTAATTACCATATTAGATTAAGAAAAGATATTGATAATTGAAATTAAATATCATATAAAACAATACATTAAAGGCCTATTAAATAATCAAAAAGAGCCACATGATAAAATAGGGGTGGCAGTAACCATAATCATCGAGTAGCATAAAATAGCTAAGCCCATGAAACATACCTACCTGAATGGTTAAAACCATTATAACCATAAGCATATGAAATATACCTTAGTAAATATCCTAAGGTAACATAATAATGTGATAATATAATAATTATTTCATTGATTAATTTGGAAAGACCATCAATCCATATGTCCTTTATCAACAATTCATTATTGTGATGAAGGATTCGAATGAAACCATTAGAGCTTTTATTGTTAGATTTCAAAAGATGTTGAATAGAAATATAACTCCTTATATACCTATTGAGGATTTAGTTTTAGATATTTATAAATACACATTATATCCATTAACTTTTATGTTTTTGAAAAAATATGTTAGAGTCATTAATGCATTATCTTTAGCCTATGATGAAGATTTGGTAATTAATGACCAAATATAACCCCATGGCCAAATGGCATATACAATTCCAAATATCAGTAATAATTTCTCCATGTTGAATGTCATTTCTAATGTTAATTAGACCATGCTTACATTAAATTAAACTCCAATTTTAAACCAACTACCTTTGAGTCATGTTTATCCTAAATAAAACCTAGGATTCTTGAATAATACTACAAGTGGATCCCATCCACGAGATCAAAGAGCTATGGTGCTAATAACTTGTAGTAGTCCTCAAGTTTACAGTTCAGAGGCACCTAAAAGTGAAAATGTCTTCATATAAAAAATGGTTCAAAAATTGAGCATTGATTTTCTTGAGATGCAAAAGCAATTAGGTAACAATGGGGAAATTTATAACCTAAACTATTCTTTTCAAAAGATCAATAGACCTCTATTTAGGTTTCAAAACAAAAACAATAGCTATAACAATGAATTATCTAAGAATGAGAATGTGCCTAGCATAAACCCTTGTGATGTGCCTTTGGCTAATTATTATAGGGTTCTTAATACTACTACGTGGTCATCTAGTTCTTTTGAGACCTTTTCATCTTCTGAAACAACTCTTATGTTGGAGACCTATGATTTTCCATTTCAAAATGAAGATGAATTTGAAGATACTCTAGAGGAGAAATCTATGATGTTAATCATGGAGAAAGAGTCTATCCTTTCTAGACAAACAAAATAAGTTATATCTGAGATGAATGAAGTTCCTAAAGAGGTCATTGAAATACTTGTAGACAAAGTAGATGGAGATGAATTAAGTGCAATAGGTCAAGAACTTTCATATGAATCCATCAAAAGGTTAAAAGGGTGTGATCAACATGTTTCAAATGGTAATATTATGAATGAATCTCATGTCTTTTTTGTTGATCATGACGCAGATACCTTTTGGGATGACTTGGAGAGTTTTTGTGCAAAAATTGACAATCCATTCCCACCTCACATGGAGATTGAGGAATGTGTTATAAAAAGTATTGTTTCATCTATTTTTCAAGAAGACAATGATATTCTATAGATACTAAAGAAACATGTGCTAGAGCCTAATCATGACATCAATCCAAGTATACTAGTTAAGTTTACAATACAACCATGGAAGGAGAATGAGACAAGACATGATTAGGATTTGAATGAAGTAGAGCTCACTTTGATGATGCAAGAAAGAATAATTTTGGAATAAGATGATTAGATCTTAGATCCATATCTTCAATCCATATAATTGGGAATAGAGTTGGGAAGCCAACCTGCATCATCTAGAAGACATAAGCATACAAGTGTTCCTATCCATAATAATAGGCCATTGAATGGAAGCAATCATGTTTCAAGGTTCTTTAGTAGAATAAATAAATTTCCATTTCATCCTATAGGTAATTTATTTGTGGATTTAATGTAGGTTTTTATATTAGTTTCTTTTTGATTTCTTTCCTTCATGTCCTTTGTTTTTAATTAGTGTTTGTAAATATTAGTTTGCTTGTTGTTTGTTTATTTAGTGTTTTTTCTTTTTTCTATGCTTTATTACTCACTTTCAATAAGTCCTTTTAGATTTTCCTCAGCTCAAATACATTTAAATGCTTAAAAGGAATTCCATAGTCTAAGAATGCAGGTATGTTTTCATAGCATTGGTTGATCATGGGTTATTGGAATATGAGCTTAATGTTATATTTTAGAGAAACTTGTAAAAGACTAATAGGTAGGATAATTGTTCCTTGAGATTATAAGCCTTGCTTTTATTTAAGCTTGACTCTAATAAGTATTTTATATGTAGGATAAAAGATTAAATAGTTAGAACATAGTCATGTTTGAACTTAATAAACATCATTTATTGGGACAAAGTTTGTAACCAAAGATGATTGTTTGAAGACCAAAAATGTGACCAAATACTAAAACCTGGCTAACTTGGTTCCCAACATTTTTTAAAATGTTAAAATTATTCAAAAAATACAAAAATAAGAACTTTATTTTAAAATTCAAGAGATTTCTAAGGAAAGGTGATTCTGGTAATCTCCATCAGGGCTATGGATGCATGGTTGGAAGTGGACCAAGGCCTTGGCTAGAGATAATGATATCTCTATCAGGGATATGGACACTTGGATGGTAGTAGGGTAATTCCCAATGATTCCTTGAGCTAAAGCATGATCCTTAATACACATCCAAATACGCTAGAAGTCAGTGTTAATGGTTAAGGTCATGAATTTGGAAGTTGTTCCCTAAATCCCATGGTAAACAGTAAGTGGATTCAAATCACACACAAATGTGAATTTTTTTTTATGTTTGATGCTAATTCTACATTTATAAGTCTTGTTTTAATCATGAATTTATCTTAATATTAGTAATTTATCAGGTGGAATAAATTGTCTTGTTATTAGTCTGAACCAAGAGTATCTAAATTCTAACATATTGCTATGTTCCTCTAGAAGTCACCATTTGTTGAGGTCAACATAACCCCATTTATAAAAATTGGGACCCTTATTTTAAATTGTGTAAATTTGTACATAAAATTAAATTTGTATTGATCTAGTTTACATGGGTTTGTTAGCATATAGTCTTCATTTGACTTTGATCTTATTTGATAACATTGGATCTATGTGTTTCAGATGGTTAGATTGATGGACTCCATCTAGAATGGACAATGGTTGGTCTTCATGATTTAATGATAATTTGACTCTTTAATTTAAATAACCCTTTGCCTTTAATTAACTAATTGAATCTATGTCTAGATCATGTAAACCTTAGTCTAAAAATGTTTTAGCCTAGTTATTTTAAAATAAGATTCAAATTTAAGGAGGTTATTTTATTTAAATTTGTGTGGAAAGCACTTTATTATAGACTTCATTTAAACTTTAGCCTATGTCCTAGTCATATTTACTAATACAACTTCAACCTTAGTCTAAAATATTTATACTAAGTCCTTTGTGTCTTAGGGTTCACAGGATCAATTAAACAAGGTTATTTTATTATATTTAAAAAACTTAATATAAAGTTTTATCCTAATGCTTAAATTTAATTTATTAATACAATTAAAACATTAGGCTAAAAGTTTATCCTATGTTATTTATAGTCTCCAAACACCTTGGTATTTTATTTATGCCCACAAAAATGGAGAAGCCCAAAGGTGATAGATGGTGAGATCATGAGAGCTTCAAAAGAGATTAGTGACCCATGAGAAAGGAGCGTAAGCCAATAAGTTATGTATTAGATTAGTGGTGTACGTTAACTAAAACATGAAAGATCCAATGGAAAGAGATGGTTTGAAATTCCAAAGGTTTATAAGATGAAAGCAAGGGTGACATATGTCACCATTTTAATTTTTAGTTTGAAGATCTAATAGAAATCATAAGTCAAAAGATTGAGAACCTGAGATCCTACCAAGTGGCACACCCACATTTAATCACACCACAAACACTTTATTATATTAAGAATTTATCCTAAGGAATAAAGAGAACCCAAATACATAAAGTGTCATTATCTTAGTGGGTAGACCAAATATCTAATGGAGAGCATGAATCAACATGTCAAATCTACCAAGAAAAAATATGAGAGTGATAAGTGTCATGATCTTGGCTAAATATCTAGTGGATCGATGGCCCATGCTCAAGTTTATATATAAAGGAAAAGATTGATAGTTCACCATCGATCATGCATCCGAGCATGAATAACATGAGCATAGATATAATTTTTCAATATATTTTAGATTGAGAAGGAAGCTTCCGCATGGAGTGATGGTGGCCAAGTGATGAAAAGAGCTCATAGAGCCCACTAAGATCCAAGTGGCATGCTTCCATTCAATCATGTAGAAATAGATCAACTGTGTGTATTTAATCTAAGTTCAAGATTGAAAAAAATAATGACACATGTTTAGAAGCATCAAAATGTTATTTTTTTAAATAAATGAGTAGGACTTAGTAGCCATGGGGAACTACATTATCCTCAGGGTCTCAAATTTAAGTTAGATAAGGAATATTCCTTTGGTAACTAAGCTTGTTTAATATTTTAAAAAGGAATATTTTTTTATAAATGTGCATGTAACTTATAAATCATGTGGCCTATTAGTAATAGTTAAATAATGCCATTAGTTCTAAATCATTGGTAAATGGGTACTATCTTTTACACTTGCCTGAGTTCTATTTGAGAATGGTTGACTTAAACTATCTCATAGGTTGCTCACATAACCTATAAAATGAGGTATTGTTATGTTGATAAAGATTGGGGGAATGGCTTAAAGCCAAAACTACTTTCTAAACTTGGAGAAAGAAGTAAAATCAAGGGATTATACAAAATTTGTCTACTATTTTTCTATGTGTTTGTTATCACAGCTACTTCCTCAGTTATCTAGTTTGATATTCAGATTTGAATTATTTTTATGGATCCTATATGTGCACATGTTAATTTAGAGTTGTCAACTTATGCTTATGCTAGGTTGATTAAAATATATTAGGTTCATTTAATTCTCTTTTGTTTCTCTTGACTACGTGTATAAGTTATTTTCTTATATAAGTAAACCTTTAAAGTGAACCCGATTTCTTATTTGCATTACCTTTCCTTAGACATTTTCTTGATATATAGTAGGATCTATGCCTATGCCATTTCATGATATATATTAGTTTAGTGCATGTCTTGATAAAATTTAAGCTCTATCATAATTTTGAGATTGAATATTAGAAACACCATCTTTCTTCCCTACCCTCCATTTTGCTCCTTTTTGATCAGATCATTGTAGTTAAGCTTGTCATTGTAAATATCCATGTTAGATTAGGGTTTAGAATTTATGTTTTGGATATAACTCATATGAATTATCTCATATCATTTCCATCTTCACAAATATTTAGGACCACAGTTGCTCCCAACAACCATTTACATGTTCATTTTGTGAAATAGTCATTTAGCTTGGCCACCACTCCACAGATCTCAAGAAGATCACAACCAATAACTCATGTAATAGATTCTTTGAATGCAAAAATGATAAGTGTTTCTTAAACACTATATGAACCTATTGATACATCTAGGTGCATCAATAGGTTATTATATCATTTACCTCTCCAATCCATGAAAGAATTCAAACCTCTTGTCTACCAATTTTTAGCACACTTTTCCATTAATATTATGAAAAGGCTTCCTGTGCTAAAATTGAAAAATTAAAAAAAGGAACCATTGAACCTATCAATTAATATGTCTTGAAATATAAGACAATGCTATCCAAAATGACCAATCTTAGGGTAGATAAGGAGTTGTAAGACATATTGAAGAAAATTTTACTTTCTTGATTACATGATTCCATTATTTTTTAGAAGTTCAAATATTTTGATGAATTATGCCATGTTGTACAAGTCCATGAAATGAGGCTTATGTCACTGAATAAGTTTATTTATGTATCAAAAACACCAACTACATCTGCATATAGTACCAAATTTATAATGAAACCAAGTTATAAATTAAAACCTCTTGATGATAAAAAGGAAAAAACACCATGGTTAACGCAATTTAACAATAGCCAAATTGACTTATCTTATCCAAGCACCAAGAGATAATTTAAACATTCACTTGAGTCCCCAACTTAATTACTCCCACATTTATTAGAGTGTCATATTATATCTCTCCCTCATCCTATGAAGGTTGATATTGGTCGACCTATACCCAAAGGATGTGATGAAAATGCTTATTGTGATTATCATCAAGGACTGGGGCATTCCATAGGGAGATGCTTTACATTCAATCACAAGATCCAAGATTTTATCTATGACCAAAATATTACATTTAATGATCTTCCAAAAGAATTAGGATAACAACCTAATGATCAACCTAAATATAAAATATTTAACAATCCTTTACAAAACTATTCTAAAAAGGAACCAAAAGTGAAAATGGCATATGCATACATCCTCCCCTACCATATTATGGACACCCACTAGATGGGATTATTGGTATTTACACATGACATAGACCTCTTATGGTCCAGAAAGCCTCTATTACTTTTGATGATAGTGAGATTAAGGATGATGACTTCGATCTTAATTATCTATTCATTTGATCATACCTTGATAACACCCTATACATAGTGTTATTATTTATAATTGGTAAGTGAGAATGTTTGTACCATTAGATTATTTACATAGTTGGGTTACACTCATAATTATTTTTAGATTTATACTATATCAATTAGAGTATCTGATGGGACGGTTAGCATCAAATTATGCACCCTAGGACACTCTATCTAGATCCTACAATTTGATGCAACATTAAATCATCTCTCAAGTTTTGGGGAACTTTTAAGAGAGATGAATCTCTAGTTTATAAGGGCTAGCTCCCTGGTTACTTATTTGAATGACTATCACCTAATCTAATGTTTTTTCATGGGAAAGAGTTAGAAGCTTTGCATAAATTGTATAATTACACTAAAGAGGTGATCCACAAAGATATATACCATAAACAATCAAAATTATATAGAGCACAAAGCTTTCCAAGACCAATTTTAGGGACTGAAGGATTCTAACATAATTGCTTCAATGTGAAGGTAGCATACATGGGACAATCAACAAGATAACTGAACTAGGGGTATATTTCACACCATAAAGACAATTAATTTCTTAAATAATGGACTAGTACAATCAACACACTTCAAATTTCTTGTTAAAATTAGAACTCTTGCTTAAACATGAAGGGTAAATAAAATAAGGATGATACTATCACTTAGCTCCACTATTTATCACTCACACAGTTAGACAAAATGTTCACAAATTATAATTAGACTCGTATTCAATGTTAAAAGACAAAGTGTGATGTAATTTTAGTAGGGATTTGCCATACCAGCTATGATTAGATTCATATAATAGTCAAAATGCTCAATTTATAGAACTTGGAAGAAAGGAGAGAAAAGTGAAGTTCAACAGGCATAAATAAAAGTGGCCAAAGGTGAAAATTACTTATAATTCATGTTTATGAATATATGGGGTGATAAATTCAATGTTAATATCTATAAGTGTCATCTCTAATCATTCAAGACCTGTAAAGTGGTTTAGAAACTCTTTCCTTTGCACAAAAAAATGTCCCTCATGATTTTCCTTCCAAAACTACCCTATCATTTAAACTAATGAATTATGATGATGGGTATAATTAGGAGGGGTTACTAATAATCCCTCATATGTATTGGATTATCCTCTAATCATTTCTATCATTTTTTCCATGTATAATCATCCATTGTAGTCCCAAAATGAGCTCTCTCCATGCACCTTTCACACTTGGAACCTAAAAACTTCTAAATTATTTAGTTTATTCCATGAAAAATGAGGAATGACATGTTTAAAATGTGTAAATATAATAAATTAGACTTGAAAGGCTTTCCAAATAGAGTTTCACTACTTTTCCCTAAGTGTTCATTATCTGCTCACTAGATTGGTTAAAATGAAAGAGATAACAGATATTCTTAGGAGTTTATATGGCTAATAAAATGGACATGAGGACTTATAAAAAGTCCAAAAATCTCCTCTAAAAGTTATTTGTCCTATTGAAAGTTTTCCATGCATGCAAAAGACATAAGAAGTTTAAATAGAGTCCTAATATGACCTAATATATATTTTTTAATATAACAAAATTGCATTGGAGGGTACCTAAGAGAGTCATATACATGTTCCTAAAGTTACATGGCCTTTAAATCCCCTTTATATTCTTCATTTCCCTTCTCTTCCCAATAGGGTCCTTGAGGAGGGTTTGCAAGGGTTTTGAGGTGATTTTGGGTCCTAACATTTGTTCATAAAGAATAGACATTGGACCTATAACAAAATTACATTTAGGGATGATTTAGGACTCTCTATAACTTTTATAATCACCTTAGGGTCCCATGAAAAGTATCAAGGGAGTTTTGAGCTTCTTAACTTGGCTACTCGAGCCATTTTCATTCATTTTGTGGGGTCTTAGAACTTTCAAGTCAAAAGATGTATTCTTGGAAAGATTTCATATAAAAAAAGTATTAATAACCTCTAATAATGATTTTTTAACATTTTATAGTCCCTATAACAGTTCACAAATATATTAGAATGAAACTACCCCCTATTCTGAGGCTAGGTCTATACCTTGCTAATGAGCCTGCTTACACCTTTGAGCCAAATGACTATTATTTGAAATTACCATTCAATTTAATAGATTGGAAACATAATTTTCACCCCCATATTAATTATTATAAATAATATAATTTTTTTGAATGGTTTCAATTTGAAATGACCTTGCATTGGGAGCTAATTTTGCATGTTGGTTCACTAGGTCTACCTACAGACCTCCTTGTCCAGGCCACTTTATCTATCTTAAAACATCCTAGAAATGTTTTATATATTTTTTTAGGTGTTTTATATCTTTAAAAACATTAATTTTATCTCTCCTTGTCTTTTAGTCACCTACTTATCACTTTTCCTCAAAACTACTAGTCTTGTGCATGGGAAAATGACCCCTCCAAGACAAAATAGAGAGTACTAACCTTATTTATTCAAGATTTTTTAAGGTATTCTAGGAATTATTATGTCATGAGGACACCCTATAATATTTTTCATAATTTAACTCCTCCAATTTCCCTTATAAATCTCAAAGAGCTTGAAGTAGACTTTTAAGGATGTGACTGTTAGGGTAGGCAGGGTATGAGACTATGTTTTGGAGATTATTTGCAACAAATAAAGGTTATAAAATTGTTTTAAAAACTTTTGAGGGTATATTTATATAAATTTTCAGTTTTTACAAGTTATACTCCATCAAAATAATCTCATTTGGTACTAAGAAACCTTGCTTCCAACTTACTTCCTATATGTCCAATATGACTATGTTTCCCTTAAGAGACACTCTTATTTATGGTTGTAGGTGGTTATAGGAATAAAAATAGGTATTAAATGATGTTTTTAAACATAAAATAATAATTATAATATATTATTCTTTGATTTCACCCCTTCCTCAACTCGAAAGTACATGGAAATTCTTTAAAACCCCCATCTCAGTCCATTTTTTGTCTCAATGCATACAAGCCTACAGGTGGTTATAGGCCATTTAGAATTTTATTAAGTTATGGTAGGATATCTTGAGATTATTTTTGGACTCACATAATTTTTTAATTTCTCTTATAAACCCTCAATATAATTTAAAACCTATGCTTAGGTCCTTGATTAGCACACCCTTGCCTTGAGTGTGCTTGTGTATGTTATAACCTCTATAGGTGTATTCTTGGCAAGAGGTAGGCCTTGTATATGTTGCATAAGAATTAATAATGATTTATAGTATTATTATTATGTGTTTTATATCCATTTTTTAAAATTTTAATACCTTATATCTTCACCTAATCCCTTTTTTCATCTTACTATTTGTCTTAGTTATAGGTGGCACTTCTCAGGCCTATAAGTGCATGTGTGGAGTCCCTAGCCCTTCAATTTTGATGTGATAAAACATATTGGATTTAATTTAGGATCCCAAAATCCTTATTTTAATTATAATTCCTACCTTAAAACCTTAAAATCACCATGTAAATTTCAAATTAGATTATTGTCTAATATGTTGGCTGTAGGTGTTTGTTTTAGGCTTGTGTACAGACATGACGTAAGCTTAGGGAGATCTCAAAACATCCATTCAATATAATTATGATATATTCTAATATAAGTGATAATTAAACCAATTACCATAGTTTGACCTTGGTTATATAATATAAAACCATCAAAATGAAGTGCAAGGTCACCCTTTATCAATGTCCTATAGATCTCACCATTGGGATTTAGTGGGTTTTTTGGCCATGTTGAAGGTGTTCAAACTTCAACATTCACTAATACCTTTGACTCCATTATTGGTATATTTATTTTCATAAATTAAGAATAAAATTTTAATTTACTTGGATATTTTAATGTTCCTTGAAATAATGAAATATGATAATCCCAAAATGCTTTTAGGCATTTGTTTAACATTTTTTGGGCAAACAAGCCTGAAACTATAGTCAACATTCTCAGAGTGACCTTCATTAATATTATACCTTGTATAAGTCTATCCTATATTATTCCACCATGAAAGGTTTATAATTTAATCCCTACATCACTTCCACACTTAAATAACTATTTCAAACCCCTATTTAGACCACATGTAGGTGGTGTTCTCTAATGCCATAGTGAACTTATGATATGGGCAAGCTGAAAATTTTCATAAAAGTAAACCTTGTGCTCTTCCCTTGGGAATATAAATACACTTTTAAATTTTATAAGTAATTTAAACATCTACCTACTTCTCCCTACATCATCATGATATCAGTAGGGTCTTGTAGATGAAGGCTTTGGCTGTGTGTAGGCAGGTATGATGGAGTTGAGCTATGACATGGTTTCAAGGTTACAAATGATTTATAACCTATCCAAACAATATAAAAAAATAATAACACTATAATTATATGAAAAAATGTAATACTCCCTTTTCAACATGAATTCCACTTCTGAAAGCATTTGAGGCAACTGTAAGTGGAACATGGACTAGTCTACACACATACACAAGCCTAGAAGAGGCTTCCTTAGGCACTTGAGATTTAAAAAATCAATAGAAACATGAAAATTTCTTTAAATTCATGTAGCAACACCTATAACAAAAAAAATCATCAAACCAAAGCAAGAAAAACTAAAACAAGTGCAAATAGTGACTCCCTCATGGTTGCATATTCATAAAAAGCTCCCTATAGTTTTAGAAATTGTTAATAAAGGAAGAGTCACCAATATAATAAATATTACTATGAAATTTAAGTTATCTTATAATAATATCTACCCCCAAGACCATTCTTCCCAACTCCACCTATATGATCCAAACCAAGTGTTTGAAGTAGGCCCTTTTTTGCTTGCCAAGACAAGAAGGAAGGAAAAGATTTGGTAGATAGATTTTTTGATGAAATATATACACTAAAAGAGTTAAAGTGTGTTTGGTGATGTGAAGAGAAACTCTACCCATGTTTCAATCTACAAGTGAGCTCAGAAAGTCCATACAAGTACCTAAAGGGGCCTAAAATCAAGGAAAACTCCCTCTTTCTACACATAACTAATTATTGGCTAACATTTGAATGAAATTAACATTATCCTAACGTCTTCCACATTTAAAATCACCTTTTTGACAAACTTTCTCTCTTAAACGTTTGTACAAGTCATTAAATGGGTTAAAATGTGACCAAAAGGCCTCCTTTTGCATATGAGACATATCACATGATATACTCATGACTTGAAAACACTTTAAAACATGAAAAAAACCCTATTATGACATAGCTAACATAATATTAGAGTTTAACTAGGTTTGACCCTTTTGCATATGAGACATAGCACATGACATATTCATGACTTGAAAACACTTTAAAACATGAAAGAAACCCTATTATGACATATCTAACATAATATTAGAGTTTAACTAGGTTTGACCAAGGTTGACCAACTTTGACTTTGGTTGACTAGGCCATTTCAAGAGAGATGAGCTTAGACAAGGACTAGGGGAAGGATAAGAAAGATGTATAGGATAATAAGAGGCCCCATAGGATACATGAAACCTTATATAAAAGTAAAAAATAGTAGGGGTTGATCAAATTTCACTATAAGTCATATTTGGTCAACATTCTTAGTAACTCCTAGGGGTAACATACTTACCTTTGTTAAGGACTAGTAGCCTTATCTTATCCATTAGTTAAAAGAGTCAAAATTGACTTGGATAAAACAAAACTAGACCTTGAATTAGCTAACAAATAGCTGGTTACCTAAAAACACACAAAGGAAAGGAGCAACACATAAAAGTATAAAGGAAACAACAAAACAAAGACACACTTGTGCTACTCAAGCACTTGAGGAACACAAGACACAACTGAAATCAAACAAAAATTTACATTTAACTTGATCATAACTCCCTTCTTGGATCAAAAAGGGAGTACCTTGAATCTCCATCCTCACCAGATGAATGAAGATGCCAATCATGCTTCCTTTTTTATGTGGTGTTAGATGACTCATGTTTTCTTTTTTATCCTTGACTTGACATGTCATTTGATGAAGTCATCTCAAATAGGTCTCCAGAGTAGATGAAGTTTTTTTGTACTTGGAAACATACTTCATACTACTATCCTTTTGTCTCTTCATGATAGATTTGAACATCCATGTATGGGACACCTTGTTGTAAATTTATGTCCTCTTGAAGTCTCTCATCATTCTTCTTACTTATCACTACCTCTTCAAAGTCTTCAAAAAGTATTGTATCATGACAATTTGGAAGTGTTTCTTGCTCACACCTTTCTTTGATGTTGATAAGATGAGCATCATAGGGGGCACTAGGATCAACTTTTGAATCATCTTAAAAAGCTCAAGATCATCATAGATTTTTCCATCATGAACTATACTCTCTTGATGATGATGCTCTTCAATGTATGCTTGTTCTAAAACATCTTGGACTTGTTTCATTAAGATTTTTGTCTTCTCACATTCTTCATACTCTTGGAGAATTTACATGTAGGTCTGCCATGTGTCTTCCTCTTGAGACACAAAATCATTCTTATCTTGTCTTGTAGTTATCTCCAAAGGACTTATAGGCTCCTTGAGCATTTCAAATTCATTGTATTTGTCCTCAAAGTTCTACCACAAGTCATCATGCTCCTCTTGATCATGAAAAGGACCAACAAGAGAAACTTCTCTCTCTTCTTCTTTATAATTTAAAAGAACTCCTTCCAAGGCAACTTTTTCAACACAAGGAATATCCTTTTCCTCATCTTCACAAACTAATGTCTACTTACTATCAGTTAGGTCCCCTTTATCCTTAATTTAATTTGAAATCTCAAACTCATCCTCCTTCTTAGTAGTGCTAGTGTTAGGCCTCTAAAAAATGGGAAGTCTATCCAAAGAAGATTCCGAAGGAGCAAGGCAATCCTCAACATTAGAAGGGAAACATTGATCAGTTAGAGAAGGTGGAAAGATAGGTTACATGATTTTTTGAGTAGGCAAGGTTGAGACACTTAAAGGTTGATGTGGGGTATCTTGAGGCTACCAAAATGGAGTTGGTTCATGAAATCTCAATCTCTCCTCTAGATGGAAAATTAGGCCACAAACATCAAGCACCTCATAGGTAAGATTTGGCCAATTATCCCCCTCTATAAGTATCCACTCTCTTTTGACTTGTTCCAAAGCATTCCTTACACTCCTAATACAAACACTAGGAATGACTTGACCACATCCATATCTAGTGTCAAGGTCTAACAGGTATTTTTTGTAGCCAATAAGAGTTTTTTTAAAACTAGAAATGGGATGAGTTGGAGGAGAACTAGGTGGACTAGGTGAAACATAATATGGAGATGACTAATTATAGGCAACATAGGGATTATGACAAGCTTGGATAAGCACTTACTCATATTGAGTAGGAATGGGCAAAGCAGGGCATATCTCTTCAACTTAATGATCTTCATTAGTAAGAGAGGTTATAAAAGTATTTTATTCATGTATATAATAGGCTCCCAAATCAGTCTCTTCTATGAATATATAGGGATCATGTTCATATGTTTTAGAACCATACTCATCAAGGAAAAGATCAGAAATACCTTCAAGGGAGAGGATGCTTCACCACCCATGACACCTTCTTCTTCTTCACTAATTACACAATTTTGATTTAAATTTGTCTCCACATATGGTTCAATATTAAACCTTGCCAGGGACTATGTTCTTATGGTTACCTTAGCTCCATATCTTGTTTTAAAAGATATAAAAGACCAATCAATATAAAGGTATCCTCATATTTTAGTTGTGAAGTCCCTTGATAAGCAAATAGAAAAATGAGCTAGAAAATATACCACCATAATGTCTTACATAATGGGGAAACTTGGATAAACATGTAGAAATATTTCCAATCCTCTAAACAATTCCACTATCTTGGTTAGAGTTCCATCAAGATACAACACATATTTGCTATGTGGTTCATACTTTAATCCCAACTTATTTATAACCACCTTTGGCATGACTGTGGTACTAGATCCATTATCCACAATGTAATTATGAACCAATTTGTCTCCCATAGTGATTGTGAGGTATAAAAGTGGAGGCTTTTCATATTTGGTGGAGGGATATAGGACATAATTTGGTGTATTGGTAAGGGATAAAACATTGTGTCCTAGAGCTTGAGGGACTACATGGATGTTTTAAATTTATTCTTGTATGAGTTTATTTTGACCAGGCATTTGTAAGACTTCCCAAAGGGATATGTTTAACTTGGTATTCTTTAAATAATTAATCATGTTTAGAGGGGAAGATGTCAGCTTCTCTTGCATTCTTGAAGGTAGTGAAGAATCTCTAACATGATGCATTGTAGTCTTGACAACTTTGCTCAAATTTTGATTATGATTGGGATATGACTAGTAGGGGGTAGTATACTAGGACTCACACTTTGTGGCCTTGGAGAGCCATTACTTGGAGTCATATGTGCTTTTAGAACATCTCCAAAATCTCTCTTATTGGATCTTTTGTTAGTTGTAATTGATTTACTTTGGTTCAACACATAGTTATCCTCATTTTGAAAGTTCTTACAAATGTTACTTTTATTTCTACCCTCTCTATGAGTATCCCTTTGCATGATATTTTATTCTTTTGATGTAAGGCAAGGAGTAGCTCCTTCTTGTTCAACCAAGGCTTGAAAACCTCCTCCACCATCATGCACAAACTGACCTTGAGATTATGCCTAGTGATCCAAATGTTCCTCTCCTTAAACCAAGTTAGTATAGACTAGAACAACCCTTATGGATGGAGTATAGTTAAGATTGTATACATTGAGCTAAATATTTAAACATTGTTGACCTTTTCCTCTTTCTTTGTAATTACATTGGGGAGGAGGTATATAATTTTGTGGAGGATAATATTGGGGATTGGGTGGAGCACTTGCATGCAATTAAATTGTTTGAGATAATCTTGTAATGACCTAATCATTTCATCTTTGTCACCAGAATTATCCACCTTCTTGGGAGTGGTTCTAAATGTGGCATTGGCATTGGGAACTTGTTCTACACTTGGAGTTTTAGTTGAAATTTTAGACAATAAAGGCATATAAATTCTTACAGGTAATGTCCCAACTTATATCAAACTATTCTCAACTTTAATAATTATCTCATATGCCTCAATTAGAGTAAATACTCCCATTGACTACAACATTACTACCACATCAGTGCCAATATCTTTGAGATAAGTGGGGAGTAAAAATCATGGAAGAGGCCTCATGATAGGTGGAAATATATACCATGTATTTTGAAACCTTTCATTGAAATCACCCATATATTCATTAGGACATCTTTTTATCACATTCAACTGATGAATTAGTGAATTATGGTCACTCTTATTCTCAAACCTATTCACCAACAACTCTCCAAAGTCATCCCAATTAGTAATGCAACCACCCTCCAATGTCCTATACCAATCAAGTGAATTAACTTTTAAAGACATGGCAAGTAGTCTAATAGTTATGTTAGCTTGAGTGATATTGTGGAAGTTGGAAAATTTTGATATGTCCCTAATGTTCTCATATGAGGTAAAAGGGCCCTCTCCATTGAAGCTAGGAAGAATTTTGGTATCATTAGGAGGAATAGGATAATATACAAGAAGGTTAATTAGATTTTGGGTATTGAAGGTTGGGAAAGGATGTTGCCTTGAAATCTCTTCTTCCTCCTCTCATTCTCCTATCTCCTAAAATTCTTCTTCTTAAGAACCTTCTTGTTTAGTATTTATAAATGTTAATGGTTCAAGATGTTATTATTCAAGAGGAGCTTCAAATCAAGGGACTTGATTGAATGCTCTACTAGAAGAATATTTAGTGAAGACCGTGAAGTATAATGTGAAGGAATTGATCTACAAGTATAAATTATAAGCTTTTAGAGTCGCCAAATTGTGGATTAAAAACACCTCTGCAACTTTGGGCTTGTCAAGACCAACATTCACCTTGACATGGAAATAATTAGGACCAGCTATCCCACTAGGTGTGATAGAAATATTGGCATCAAATTATACACCCTAGGACACTCTATCCATCTCCTAAAATTTTATGAAACATTTAATCATCTCTCAATTTGTGGGGAACTTTTAAGATAAATTAATCTCTAGTTTATAATGGCTAGCTTCCTAGATTCTTCTTTGAATTCCTATCACCTAATCTAATGCTTGTTCATGGGAAAGAGTTAGAAGCTTTGCATAAATTGGAAAACCACACTAAAGAAGTTATCCACCAAGATATATACAATAAACTATCAAACATATATTAAGAATAAAACTTTCTAAGACCAATTTTAATGATTGAAGGATTATAACATAATTGCTTCAATGTTAAGGTAGCATACATGGCACAATCAATAGGATAACTAACCTAGTAGTAGATTTCACACCATAGAGATAATTAATTTCTTGAAGAAGGGCCTTAAAAAATTAACACACTTCACATGACCTATTAAAATTAGAGCTCTTGCTCAAACATGAAATATAAAGGGAGTAAGGATGATATTATCACTTAGCTCAACTATTTATCACTCACACACTTAGATAAAATGTTCAAAAATTAGAATTAGACTTGTATTAAATGTTCAAATACAAAGTGTGATGTCATTTTAGTAGGGATTAACCATACCAATTGTGGTTAGATTCATACAATAGCCAAAAGGCTCACTTTATATAACATAGAAGAAGGGAGAGAAAAGATAAGTTCAAGAGACACAAGGATAAGTGTCCAAAGGCAAAAATAAGTTATAATGCATGTGTATTAATATATGGGGTGATAAATTCAATTTCAAGAGCTAAAAGTGTCATATACAATCATTTAAGACCTACAAAGTGGATTAGAAACTCCTTTCTTTACATAAAAAACTATCCCTCAAGATTTACCTTCCATAACTACCCTATCATTAAAAACGGTCAAGTCTGATGACGGGTATAAGTATTAGGGGTTACTAATAATCCCTCACATGTATTTTATTAGGCTTTGATCATTCCTATAATTTTTTACATGCATAATCATACATGGCAGTCCCAAAATGAGCTCTCTCGATGCAGCTTTCACATTTGGCACCTAAAACCTTCCCAATTCTTTAGTTTTATACATAAAAAAGGAGGTATGACACGTGTAAAAGGTTTACATAGCATAAATTTCAATAAAATATCCTTAAAAGGCTTTCCAAATTAAGTTTCACTACTTTTCCTTAAATGTTCACTATCTACCCACTAGACTGGCTAAAATGAAAGTGATAATAGATAGGCTTAAGAGTTTATATGGATGATAAAATAGAAATTATTACTTATAAAAAGTGATAAAATATCCTTAAAAAGTGATTTGGCCTCTTAAAAGTTTTCCATGCTTGTGAAACACATGAAAATGTCAAAAAGAGTTATGTTCTAACCTATTATATATAGTTTCATACAACAAAATTACATTAGAGACTGCTTAAGAGAGTCCTCTACATGTTACCTAAGTTTCATTTCCTTTCCATCCCTTTTGGATGCTTCATTTTCCTTCTCTTCCCAATCAGGTCCTTGAGGGTTTGTAAGGGTTTTGAGGTGATTTTGGGTCCTAACATTTTTTCATAAATAGAAGACATTGGAATTATAATAAAATTACACTAAGGGATTATTGAGGACCCTATATAATTTATTTGATCACCTTAGGGTCCCATGAAAAGTATCAAGGGAGTTCTAAGCTTCTCAACTTGTCTACTCGAGCCATTTCCATTCATTCTGTTGGGTATGGGAACTTTCAAGTCAAAATATGGCATCATAGAAAGATTTACTACAAACCAAAGGTTTAATCACATCTAATAATGTCATATTAACATGTTCCAATCCCTATAATATCTCATCAAGATCTTAGAATGAAACTAACCCCTATTTTGAGGCTAGGTATATACCTTACCAATGAGCATGCTTGTACCATTAAGCCAAATGACAATTATTTGCACTTACCATACAATTTAATAGTTTGGAAACATAATTTTCATGCCCATATTAATTATTTAAAACACTATAATGTTTGTAATTTTGAATGACCTTAAATTTGGAGCTAAATTTACATGTTGGTTCACTATGTCTGCCTATAGACCTCCTTGTCCAAACCACTTTATCTATATTACAACCTCATAAAGAGGTTTTATATTTTTTTTTAGGTTTCATATAGATTAAATTATTTTATTTTATCTCTCCTTTTATTTTGGTCACCTACTCATCACTTTTTCTCAAAACTACCTATCTTGTACATGGGAAAATTGCCCCTCCTTTGAGACAAAATAGAGAGTAATAACCCTATTTATTCAAGATTTTTTAAGGTATTATAGGATTTATTAGGTAATTAGGACCACTTATACCAATTTTAAAACTTTAACTCCTCCATTTTCCCTTCCAACTCTCAAATAACTTGAAGCATACTTTTGAGGAGGTGATTGTTAGGGTAGGCAGGGTATGAGACTATGTTTTGGAGGTTGGTTACTATAAAGAAAGGTTAAAAAAGTGTTTGAAAAAAAAATTAGGGTATATATATATATATATATATATATATATATATATATATATATATATATATATATATATATATATATATATATATATATATATATATATATATATATATATATATATATATATATATATATATATATATATCATACCTTTATCCAATTTATACTCCATCAACACAATCTCATTTGGTACTAAGAAACCTTGCTTCCAACCTATTGCCTATATGTCCAACATGACTATATCTCCCTTATATATATATATATCATACCTTTATCCAATTTATACTCCATCAACACAATCTCATTTGGTACTAAGAAACCTTGCTTCCAACCTATTGCCTATATGTCCAACATGACTATATCTCCCTTAGGTGGTTATAGGCATAGAAATAGGTTTTAAATAATGTATATAAACCTTAATTAAGACTTATAATATATTATTCCTTGATTCCACACCTTATTCAACTTGAAAGTACTTAGAACCTTTTCAAAACTCCTATCTCAATCCATTTCCTATCTCAATCTATATAAGGCCTATAGGTGGTTATAAGCCATTTAGAATTTGATTAAGGTGTTTTAAGATCTCTTGATATTATCTTAGGACTCACCTCATGTTTTTAATTTTCTTATAAACCCTCAAGATAATACCAACATTATGTTTAGGTCTTTGATTAGGACACCCCTACATTTATTATGTTTGTGTATGTTCTGACCCCTGTAGGTGTATTCTTGGTGAAAGCTACACATTGTAAACGTTGAATAAGAATTAATCATGATTTCAAATGTCATTATTATGTGTTTTATATCCTTTTTCAATTTTTAATACCTTATATCTCCACCTAATCCCTCTTTTTCATGTTACTATTTGTCTTAGTTTTAGGTGGCACTTCTCAAGCCTATAAGTGCATGTGTGGAGTCCTTATCCATTTGATTTTGATGTGGAAAAACCTATTGAATTACATTTAGAATCACATAATCCTAATTTGAATCATAATTCCTACCTTGAAACCTTCAAATCACCATGTAAATTTCAAATTGGATCATTGTCTAATATGTTGGTTGCAGGTTTTTGTTTTAGGCTTATGTACGAACAGGGAGTAAGCTTGAAGAGATCTCAAAACATCCATTCACTCTCCTTATGATATTTTTGGATATCAGTGACACTTAAACCACTTATAATCATTTCATATAGGTGACACAATCTGAAACCATCAAAATTAAGTGCAAGGTAACCCTTTTATCAATGTCATATAGATCTCACTATTGGGATTTAGTTGTTTTTTTTGCCATTTTCAAGGTGTTCAAACTTCAACATCCACTAATACATTTGAATCCATTCGTTGAATGGTTATTTTCCTACATGAGGAATAAAATATAAAGTTATTAGGAGCATTGAAAGGTTCTTGAAATAATGAAATATGATAATCCTAAAGTGATTCTAGCCCTTTGTTTAACATTTTCTAGGCACACAAGCCTGAAACTACAGTCAACATTCTTGGAGTGACCGTCATTCATATTATACATTATATGAGTCTATCCTAGATTATTTTATCATTAAACGTTTGAAATTAAACTCCTACATCACTTACACACTCAATTAACTATTTCAAAGCCCTTTTTAGACTACCCATAGGTGGGGTTCTGATATACCATAGTGAACTTATGATATGGGTAAGTTGAAAGTTTTAATAAAAGTGAACCTTGTGCTCTTACCTTGGGCATATAACTACACTTTTAACAAAATTAAGTAATTTGAACATCTTCTTAATTCTCCCTACATCACTATGATGTCAACATGGTCTTGTAGATGAAGGCCTCAGCTACGTGCAAGTAGAGAAGATGGAGTTGAGCTATGACATGGTTTCAAGGTTCCGAATGAGTTGGAACCTATCAAAACAACATCACATCCTCACACTATAAATATATGAAACAAGTGAAATATTCCCTTTTTTAACATGAATTCCACTTCTAAAAACATCTAAGGCAATTTTAAGTGCAACATGGACTAGTCTGCAAGCATACACAAGCCTAGAAGAGGCTTCCTTAGGAATTTGAGATTTACAAAAATAAGAGACCCATTAAAATGTCTTGGAAGGCATTGAAGAACACCTAGAACAAACAAAACCATCAAACCAAAGAAATAAAAATTGAAATAAGTGTAAATAATGAAGCCTTCAAGGTGGCATATGCATAAAAACTTCTATGGAGTCTTATAAATTGTTCATAAAGGATGAGGCATCAATATAATAAATTATTTTATTAAATTTAATTTCACTTAGATTAATATCCACCCCCAAAACCATTCTTCCCAACTCCACTTGTACAGTCCACACCAAATGTTTGAATTTGACCCTTTTTTTCTTGCCAAGACAAAAATGAAGGAAAAGAAGTTATAGATAAACTTTTTGATGAACTGTCTACACTCCTAGTGTGTAAGTGGGTGTGGGTAGGTGAAGATAAACTTCACCCACATTTTTATCTGCAAATGAACTCAAGAAGTTTGTACAAGTGCCCAAAAGGGCCTAAAATCAAGGAAAAATCTCTCTTTTTACACATAACTACGTCTTTGCTGACATATAACTACTATTAACATTATCATGACCTCTTCCACGTTTAAAATCACCTTTGTGACAAACTTTCTCCATTGAAATTCTGTACAAGTCGTTAAAAGGGCTAAAATATGACCAAAAGGCCTCCTTTTGCATATGAGACATATCACATGATAAATTAATGATTTGAAAACACTCTAAAACATGTAAAATAATGTATTCGTACATATCCATAATAATATGATCCTTTGACTAATTTTTTCCAAGGTTGACCAACTTTGACTTTGGTTGACTAGGCCATTTCAAGAGAGATGAGCTTAGATAAGGACAAGGGGAAGGATAAGAAAGATGTATAGGATAGTAAGAGGCCCCATAAGATACATTAAACCTTATTTAAAATTTCAAAATAGTATGTGTTGATCAAATCTGACTAGAATTCATATTTGGTCAATAAGGACCTCCTAGTAGGTTGTTGGAGAGATTAACCTACCTTTACAGTTTGGTCTTGCACATGTGGTTACCACATTTTTAGTCATACCTTTCATGATAATCTTTGATATGTTATTGGGAAGACTTTCAATCCATACAATTTAGGTATTATCTTCTAAAATGCATGGGTGTGTTAAATACATTCATGTTAATTGAGTAGTCATAGTTCCAGAATTCAATATGAACATCCTCTTGAACAAGAAAACAATATACCCAGATAATTAACTACCAAGCCTACTAAGGCTCATTTATTGTAAATGGATAAGTAATAGGATATCAAATTTCCTAGTCATATAATAATCGATATACCATTACCTTAAATACATATGTTGGATTCCATAGAGTCCCCATCTAATACACACTATGTTTAAATATACAGAGAACCTACACATGTGCCTAGTATGGTTATTCCAAATAACCATAGATCAATCAATAGTGGGTTACACAAACCCATAATCATATTAATCCTACTACTACTTCATGAACATTAAGTCCTAAATTACATATGTAAATCATAACCAATATGACTATGATAGATATTGAACTAATACATTTTCCACAATAGTGTCACAAGATTATTCCGTAAGATTCATAGTGGGGAGATATCTATGAACATCCATTATATGAAATCATAGAATGATATTTCATTTCCAAATATTACCAATTTTTTTTGAAAACATAAAAAAATTCAAAAACACTTTTGACACCTACATGTTCTATTAGATCCTTGGCATCAATGTGTTCATTCCATGTTGATGGATGGTATATTCAGTTACTTTTACAAACACACATGTGTGTCACACTCCTAGTTGAGTTTGATAGAAACATACATAGATACATGATCTATTCCTATTTTGAGTGTTGGGATTTCCCTCTAATCATGTCATGATGACATTAAGGGCATCTGCTTCTTTGATTTTCATACACATAGGTTATATGATTTGATGGTCACTCTAAATTACCCTATTTGAGACTACATATGTACTTACACATGCCTTTTTATTACATAGTGTAGACACAAAAATCGTGTCTACCCCCTAGATCTTCTTTCACCCTTGGCCCCCCTTGGCCCATGTCCTAACCCTTATCCTAGCCCCCTCCATTTATCAAATAAATATTTTAATTTATTTGGCCCTCTTCCACCTCACCCATGCCACCTTGGATTCCCCCCACCTCTCTCCTAGCCTTTATTGCCCAAATCTCCCCTTTATCCTTCCTCCCGCATCCATTTATGCCTCCCCGACCATTTTCCCATGGCCCCTTGACCCGACAGCGTGCAAGAATGGACAGAGGCTAATTTTAGCCTCTATCCCCATTCTTTGGCTGTCGACGTCGATCATTATGCAGCCGACGTCAATGATACTGCCAACATCGATAGCCTTCAAGACCATTCTCTGCAACCATTCTTTCGACCCCCACAAACAAAACTCTCTTGACGCTTTTGCATTCATATTTTCTTCTCCTCCCCCTCGTACAGCAACACCAATAGCTATAAGCACCTTGCAGGAATAGCTCCAAGCAACAGCTCCATTTGCAGGTCATTCAACAGCTCTGACAACAGGTTTCTCCATTCTCCAACCAGTAAGCAAGAGGTAAGCACAGTGTTGTTTTCCATTTCATTTCTCATCTCCATTTATCTATTTAGCTAACTACTGCCTAGACCTTCCCTGTCTATCCCTGAGAGGCTAAAAAGCCTTCTCAGACCCTTGCCCCTCATTCATCCTCCTTTTGTGCTTCTGGTTCTAGCCAACCACTTTCTCGACAGTCCCTTCTACCCAACCAATTCTGCACAAACCCTCAGACTACTCCTTAGACCCCAAACAGTCCCTCTGAATCGCACACAGACCCTTAGACCCTCAGACGAAGCCTCAGTCCATTCTGCAGACCAAGACCAGACCTGTAACTCATCCCTGACTATTGCCCCAGCTGACCTCATCTATTTCCCCTACCAACATCGGCAGCCTAACCGACGTTGGTGACCTTCCCTGACCGATGCCAGCAATACCACCGATGCCAGTGACTATGCAAAAGTAGATTGCTTCTAAATAGGAATGCATTTGTCTTAAGTTCTTTCTTTCTATCTTTCATCATTTATCACTTTTTGTTTTTGATCAGCATTCTATTTTTTAACAGTGGACTAGCATCCTCCAAGAAGCCTTTGCGCTTCTAGGACCAAGCCTTCACTTGGCAGTCCACCCTTTTGTCATCTAATGTTTTTTCATGTTTTAGTGTCTTTCCCTTTCAGGTGTCATCCTCCACAACCAAAGAGGAGTTCTCCCAACGTCTAAATTTTGGTGCGCACGTCTACAATCTAGGTACGTACAAACCCTCATCCTTCTTCTTAGTTTCTCATTTTCTCTTTCTTGAATGTGAAAAGGAAATCTAGTGTAGAAACATTTTGGCACACCCGGTGGGACCTTAGGGTCTCCCTTAGGTTCCTTTCCTTTCTGTTCATATAGGTGCATTAGGTTTCTCCCTTTTCACCTCTTTCTTCTCTTCTAAATGACATCATAAGTAGGAATAAAAAGAACTTTTCTTTTCTTTTCTTGCATTTTTAGACTAGTAAAAAATCATATCCTTCAACCCTTTCTCAACTTGTTTTCATTCGAACTTAACATTTCGACTTGGGGCTTAAAACACATTACACTTTCATTTCTGCTTGCTTGCATTTCTTAGTCCACACCTAGTAATTAACAAATCACATCATGAATTAATCGTAGTCCACTTGATGTTACACAACCAAACCACTTGCACTAAATCAAACATCAAACTTACCTGAGACAAGGCCTGACTGGGATTTCATCCCCCAGTGGATACCTTACCCGTCCCAACGATCCTACTTGGATTTCATCACCAAGGGGAAAGCCCACTCTATTCTCTGGCAGAGTCTAATCTCTAGGGAAAGTATATTTTGGCTAAGCGAGACCAGCTTACCACTGGACTCGTGAAGTGAGGGGAGCTTGTTCCTTAGCACCAAGCCATGTACGGAACCTAAGCCAGACTTTTGAGCACCTAAACAAACCTGAAGCCATCCATAGACTACCTCTTCTAGGACCCTTCTAACAGCCAACCTCCCCAAACATCACTTTAAGGCATAAGCCACAAGAGCTTAATAATTTATTCCTAGGGATTTAACGCTTAGGCTCTGCTTGTGTTCTTCATCTTTTCTATTCTTATTTGCTTGTTTGAGCTAGTGAGGACATTCTTCTTCCTATTTTTTAAAAACTCTCAAATCTTTTGGGTTTCTGGAAAACACATTCACTGGCATCAGTTTTACCACCGACGTCGGTAACCTTTTCTCGTCGGCATCGATTATCTGATCGACGTCGGCCATATTTATCACTAACATCAGTTTTTCAACTGATGTTAGTCTCTGTCACAGTTCTTTTTTTTCAAAATAGCAGCATTAAAACCTGCCCCTTTTTCTACCAAAACCCCATTTTGAGTTTTTGAAACTAAAAAAACATAGTTTTTAAAACTTGACCTTTCTTGCCTTGAATGGTTCTGACTCGCAGTCAAGCCAAGGCTCTAGTCAACCACATGAGGCATCAACCGCTTCCATCTACCCCATCCATAACTGGTCCTATAATGGAGTTCCACTTGGAAACTGAAAGAACTCCTACTCGCCCAACCCCACCCTAGACTCCTATTGTCCCAAAAGGGGACCAAGATTTTGCATGATTCTTGGACCTCAACGTCAAAGCCTTGCATCACTATGTCGCGCATAGCTGAACGTGAGACTCCTTAGGCAACCTAATCTATGAGATGCTGACTTCCTTAGTCGAGATAATGATCACATCAACAGCATCTGCAATTCAACCTATAGACAATCAAGCCAACACCTTGACCAATAACCCAACCGTCTCCTACCTTCAAATTTTAGCCTCTCCTTCTAGACCTACCTCCATGGGGGTTTCGGTACCCCCTCAACCTCAAATGACTCAACCAAATCCTACACCTTTCCAAAACCTAGTGGTCTCTATCCCCCCTAATCTTGCACCTATCAACACAAGAGTAACTTTCTACCCTTCAACAAGTGTGGCCACTCCTCAACCATCTTTGACGGCCCCTATCCAATTTGTGCCTACCAACCCCATAAAACAAGTGCCTTTGGCTTCAAGTTCTGCCCTGATAACTAGCAACCCATATGTTGTGTCTACACAACCAACCATGTCATATGCCCCTCTCAATATCTATCAAGCACCTTATAATCTAGGGGGCACTCCACCCACCAATCTGTGAGCAGACCATCAAAATGCTGATGGACAAGATGTCTAGCCTAGAGACCTCCGTTTCTGGCTCACGCAATGCTCTCTCATATGAGCAAATTTGCAATGAGCCCATTCACCCTTCTATCCCAATCAGATCATACCCCAATCAATGGGAGCTTCCTAAATTTTCTTGCTTTCAAAGCAAGGAAGACCCACAACAGCACTTACGGGCATTCAGACATGCCTATTACCTTATTGCCCATGACGATGCATTGCTTTTACCCACATTTCTTATGTCTCTCTCTGGTGATGTGCTTGACTGGTACAGCTCTCTTGCCAGCCATTCCCTCTTCACATTCACACAGCTAGCCCAACTCTTTCTTGATCACTTCTCCATCAACATCACCAAGAAGGTCTCGATAAAAGACCTCTATTCTATCCACCAATTTGACGATGAATCCATAGCTGACTTTGTTGCTCACTGGAGAGGCCTCATCAATCAACTCTCCTTTTCCCTACCCCAACCCGAACTTATTGAACTTTTCTCCCAAGCCTGTGCCAAACATATTTCTTCCACCTTACAGGTTCAGACCTTCCGCACCTTCAACGAAGCCTTCACGATGGCTCACAAACTTGAATTACGTGCCATTGAGGAGAATAAAGTCAAGTTGCAGAGCAAGAATTCCAACTCTAAGACCAATGACTCCTATTCTTCTAAACCTTCATCATCCAATCCTAAGTCTAAAGCTTCATCTAATGCTATGGTTGTTAGACCTTCATCCTCTTCGCCTTCAACCAATCAACCTGAGCCATCCACATCTCAGAGTGCCACCCGCCAATTCCAGCAGAGATACATACAACGACAGTATACTCCTCTCAGAGAATCATATGTGTCTGTGCTAGAAAAACTTGTTAAATAGGAGGTTCTCAATCTCCCCCAGATCTGACCACCTCCACAATTTGATCCCTCACGTGCCATCCCTGTGTGGTATAGGGAAAATGACTTCTGCAACTACCACCATGTTAAAGGACATGACACGGGAAACTACAAAACCCTTGAAAACATATTCCAAGACATGCTTGAAAAGGGTGACCTCATCCTAGACAATCCCAATGCACCCCCTAATCAGGGGATCGACATCTTCAAGCAACCATTCCCCAATCATCCATCGACCAAAAATTATGTCCAAACCTTGATTGACAACACTCATGAACACAACATTCAGACAGTCAATATGGTCTCACCCTTCATCCCCGACCAACCTCAAGAGGTTAGTCCATCTATCAGTCCATCATGTGTGGATGAACCTCTTTCCTCGATTAGTTCTCTGTCAACCTCTCTCATCTTGGAGGACACCTCAACCTTATCGGCACCACCAGTCTCACCATCCTCCTTCCTGTTACCTATGGAGGACCCGACCCTTCCTACTCCTCAACCGTAAGTGGAGGGCACCATCATCCCTGCCCTTTACCCACTTGAGGAGCCTCATTCTCTGGTTTCTTCTCCACCCAAGGAAGAACCTACCTCTCCTTCGTCTCCAACCAAAGATGAATCTATCACGACTTCATCATGCCATGGGTCCAAAACTGCTACACCCATCTCATCTTTGGCCCCACAACTATCAACATCTTCTCAAGGACCCAAACCTCATCCAACATCTTCTCAACCATTCTCCCGACTAGTGGAGAAAATTAGACTTCTCCCTTCAAGGAAAGTGGAGCATCAGGGGTTGTGGGAGCATCTTAAAACTCTTCAACATGCCCGTGCCCTCTCATCTCATGCTACCAATCCTCCCAAGATAGAATCCCCCAAGACTCTCAACAAAGACTAGACTCCCGCTTCTAAACCCACATCTACCCCATCTAAACTTATCAAGTCACTTGGTGTTTGCCCTGTTTCTACCCTCACTCACCTGCAATTGAAGGTGGACTTAGACTAGACCTCGACCAATAGTTGTCTTCCAACCAAGTCGAAGAAGACTACTAGACCACAAAAGCGAACGCCTCTTCCCCCATCACCATTACCCTCCATTTTGGGCCCCCATCTTTCGACCCTGACCAAAATCCTTCCCACTCTGACCTCTAATCAAAACTAGCTACCTCCTTTACTTCCTTTACCTACCTCCAACCTACCCTCTCCCAAAAAGGTGGTACCTCTCATGAAGAAAGTGTCATCTCTACCTGTCACCGCACCATCAACCCAAAAGGTGGTATGGAAACCTCCTCCAACTCTACCTAAGCAAAAGTCACCAGCATCACACACATCAACTAGCACAGACCCTTTAGTGGGTTCATACTCATTGATATTGCACTAACTTTTACAATCTTCTAGCATAACCCTTCCACCCATCAGTCCTTTCCAACCTCTTGGGTCCAAGCCCTCCTGGTTCGATGACACGAAGATTTGATTATACCATCGTATGCTAGGACACGATACCGAGACTTGTTGTGCCCTCAAGGTTGTCATTCACCGCTATATGGAAAAGGACGCTCTTCTCCTTGAGGACACTCTTAACTGACCCTCAACACCTTCCCATCCAACCTCTTCAACCACATCAACATCTCACCAGTAAGCCATGACCCCTTCTTCACCTCCTATCTTTGAAATCAATGCTATCCACATAACCACTAGGTCACAAAAGGACAAGGCAAAAGAAAAATCCGCCATTCCTTGGACCTACCCTTTCGTCAAACCACCTCTAGCACCCAGCCTAAAATTTCTATCCTTGGCACATCTCAGCCTTCTTCTTCTTCCTCTTCAAGGCCGGTTCATGAGTCCATGTTGAAATAGCTTCACCAGATGCCTGTGAAGATGTCCCTTTATGACCTCATCTAAACCTCACCTCAGCATTGTCAAGCCCTCATCTAAGCCTTGTAGACAGCAGAGGTCCAACTCGAGGACCCCCAACCACTCGCTACCCTCATCCACTCCTTATCTCCTATTGCCTCCATCACATTCAGTGATTCTAAGATTCCCACATCCAACATGGAAGATCAAGACACCACCCTCTTCATCACTACCTATATTGATCAAACACACATTAAATACATTATGAATGATGGAGGTGCCAGCATTAACATTATCTCCACTCATGCCTTTGATCAGTTGGCTCTTCCCAAGAATTGTGTCTCCAAAATTGATGCAATCTTGTGCTCCTTCAATGACACCACTACCACGACCATTGGCACAGTCATCCTTCACATCCATGTTGGTCCACGCACAGTCCCATAGTTCTTTTATATCATCAAAGGAGAGTTTCAATACAACATGTTGCTAGGCCGAACCTGGATCTGCACCATGGCTTGTGTCCCCTCCACCCTGCACCATTGTGTGAAATTTAAGCACGATGGGAAAGTCCATACCATTCCCGCTGACCCTTCACCCTTCAAAACTTGTAACACCACCTACCATCCAAATGACGTCCTCATTCCTATCAAGCCATTAACCCTGACACCGACTCCATCTGCAGAAGCTTCAACTAGTTCACAACTGGCGGTCACCCTCACCCCTCCTCTTCAAGTGACAACCAAAAACCCCTTAGAAGACATATTCCAACAACTTCCACTTGGGAAATATCACCTGCTGACCTTAGACATGTTCCAAACTCTGCAAGAGTATGGACGCCTTCACCACAGCCCCAGTTATGACCATCGGATCAGGATGGTCATGCCTTATGGTCCTCCTCACCTCTAAACCAATCTTGTCTATGGGGGGCTCAATCAAGCTCCTATTGATGGCAACCCTCTCTCTTCACCCTAACCATTCACATTAGATTTCTCATTTCATGGCAACCCCGCCTTTGAACACACTTACCTTTATAGGTGTGCATGGAAGGGTTTTGGTTTTGAACACTATGAGCAAGGCTCCCATTAGCCCATCGAGCCGCTCAATGATGATGATGCCAAGAAATGATATAGCTTGGGATACCATGACCCCACTTAGGCCTCTACAGACCTTTGCCCCGAGCCAACCATTGACCAATCTCCTCCAAGCTCACCTATTCCTCCTTCTTCACCTACGGAGTCGATGGTTTCCATCCCTCCTAACTTTTTCAATGCCTAAGTGCCATTCGCTTGGAAACCCCTAACCTAGCAACCAGGTGGGGTACCCAGGTCCCTCCTCCTCATCTTCTCTCCATCTCATTCATCTAACCCATTGATCATCTGCATTGGGTGTTAGACATTCTTCTTACCACCAAATGGCTAGCGGGAGTTTGACTTTATACTACCTATCATGACCTTGACCAAACATCAATCACACATCAACCTTGACCTCAATCAGTCATCAAACCAGACTTTAACCAAACCTTGACCAATCATCAACCAACCTTTTAATCATGACCAAACACTAATCTCGACCTGACCATCGACCAGTCTCAACTATTCAGTGACCATATCAACCAACCACGTATCGACCAACATGTGAACAATATGGAGCAAAGTAAACGATGCAAGTTTGCCCCTAATTATCTCAGACCTTTCATCATCATGCACAAGTATGGGTCAAGGACTTATCATCTATCTTCTCTCGACGGACGGCCAGAACCTGAGCCTCTCATGTCTTGCATCTGCGGCCATTCTACTATTAGTCGAGTACTCATCCACTTGACATTTAACTTGAGATCATCCCTTGAGAAATTCCCATCCTCTTAATCCTCATTCCTTTCAACCCTATTCCCCTAAACAAATCCTCTATAACCCTTTTATGATGTATGGATGCTTTGTCCTAATAAAAGGGAGCCCTTGAACTTCTATAGTCTTGTCCATGACTCCAAATTCTGTCAAAAAAAAAAAAAAATCAAGATGTCAAAACATATCCAAGGTCATCCAATCAAATCAAAAAGCAGACTGCTCCCTCGAAGGACAGTAGTACTATCATTGCTGTAGCTAATAGACTGCTCCCTCGAAGGACAGCTATTCAAACTTATATAAAGCAAAAATATAGACCACTCCCTCGAAGGATGGCCATGACTAAATCTTGCTACAAACAACACTTCCTTAGAAGCTTCCCATATCGATCAGCTTCACAAATGACCACCAAGCAAAATGACATCTCTATGTGGACTTCCCGCATTGATCAGTCTACTCTTTCAAAAAAAAATGGGTCATGGACTTGGCTTGTAGTTGTCTCAAGGTCTCCTATAAAAAGGGGCAAGGTTATCCCTACTCTTAAAATGGGTTACCCTATCCTCCTCCTATCATAACACCTACTCAAGGGACTTCGAGCTCACTCTAATGTCAAAGTGATTCGATTACCGTTCTAAAACAACCATGGTCAACAACACAATACATGAGTGGGGCTCTTTGTTCTAACAACCCCTATCTATGCTATCATTTTGGTCCTTGCCAATGAAAGGGTGATTATGCCTTTCGCTTTCTACTTACATTTTGGTCACAATCGAACTTCATCATTTGTCAAACCAACTCAACTCCAATCTCTTATCAAACCACTCACATAGCCTATTCACACTAGTTTCTATGGATACCAATACGCATAGAAACTATGGACTACGTAATTTATGTTAAGCATAAACCAATACTTGTTGAAGCATAAATAGACCTCAATTCATTTTTAGCATACATCCATCACAAATATGGAAAATTGCTAGGGATGAAAGACCACTCAACCAATGTTATAGCATACACCATTTGGAAAAGGCTGTAACATCTTTTTCTCCTCATCATTTCGACACATGACCAAACCAATCATCGACCAATCTTCTCACCTTGTCTGAACTACATTGGTTTGAAGCCCTAAGACTAGGTCTATGTAGGTAGCACTAAGATGACACGACATCCTATGAGGTTAGCTCGACCACCCTTATTTGTTCATCTCTCTGATGGACAAACCTTCTCTTCTTTGACCATGACCTTGACCTCGACCAAGACCAATCAACCACTTCGACCCTCTTCCTCCCTCTTTGGGAGAACTACATTGGCCTGAGGCCCTTAGGATAAGGGCTATGTAGGCAGCACTCAGTTGACATGGGGTCTCTTGGGGTTAGCTCAGCCATCCTCTTTGTCACTTTCTTCCATCCCATTTTCTTGTGACTTGTCAATCATATCACAGTTAGTCACATATTTTCATAATCATTAGCATAATTATTTTCATCATGTCCATCCATAGTCATTAAACATCACCATTTAATCTAAAAATCATAACCATTCACATCAAATATCAACATCAATATCATTAATCATCATCATATAACCATTTCATTAAACATCACATTCATCATCACATTAGTCATCATAATCAAAAACATATCATAATAGCATCATCATTATACACATCATATCAAAACATACATCAAATCAAAGTGCCATAAACATTAAACACATCCATACAATTTCTCATAACTCATGTCAATAATCCAAAATCTCATCATATATATATCAAAGTTTTATACAATCACACAATCTGTGCATCTCTCTCTCACAAAAAATCACATACATCTCACATCATCGGCATGCAAGCTGGTATATACATCACATCACAATTTGGCCTCACGGCTATGGCTATGGTGGTGGTGGTAGTGGCTGAGAAGAAGTTGTATCCTCTCCCCCCTCTGATCTGCACTGTCTGTGCAAATTTGTAGCAGTCGCCCGTGACATAGACTGCTACCGGCTCAGCTCTGCCCTCATATCTAAGTATCACTATATCTAAGGAAACCCCCTAATGGCTCCCTCATAATATGCAATCTCATCCAATGCATTATTATATCTAACTATAGATACAGTATGTGGTGGACCCATTTGACCTATTACTATCCCCAATACTGCCCCCTGCGGCTGTGAAAATGTCAGCTGCATCGATGCCGATGGTCCTGCCCCTTGTGAAAATGTCGGGTGCTAAGATGGTTGTTGCAATGGGCCCTACCCTCCAAAACTCTAACCTACCACTACATGTGCCTGGGTTGCAGCCAACTATCCCTGTAATAGAGTGACCTGCCCTATCAATGCTGCCACCCAACCTGTCATCTCTGTCACCTATCCTGTCACCCCTGCCAACTGCCCCTACAAAACTATGACTTGTCCCGGCAAAATAGTCACTTGAGCCTATGCCGCATCCCTTTCCTATCATGTTGTGTCCCTCTCCTCATGAGCTGTATCCCGCTCCCTGGTGATAGCCTACAGATCTGACTAGGGACCCACCCATACACTTGTGTACCATCCTATCCACCATGCTGTGTAGGCCTCTGTACACCTTGGGTCAGCTATTCTAGGTCCTACTGGTAACTCCTCAAAATCTAGCCCCTCTGTCTCCTCTGGTAGTGGGAGTGGCACCTCTATATCATCTCATCTATATTATGAGAATGTAGGAGGTACATCTTGTAGCAGCCTATACTGTTGCCGCACTCTCTCTACTAGGATCCTCTCGAGCTCACCAGCTCGCCTGCCTCTGACCCATCGCATGCTCTGAGTTTTGACCATCTGCTCACCCTAGTCTCTGAATGCTGGATATACCAAGTATGGTCTCCAGATGATATTTGCTGGAATCAGGGCCTCTAGTACCCCTCTGTAGTGGTCAATATCTCTAACCACTCTGTCCACCCATGTCTGTGCCATCACCTCATGCCATCGCCTAAATCTGACCTTGAAGCCAGCCTAAATCACCACTGGGAGGCTAAGAGGTCGTGTCACCGTGATGTGCTCATAGGCCCAACAGTGCAGAAGGTGGCTTATACACAGACTGTACCATCACCATCGACTGATGCCCCATAGCTCTCTGTATACCTAGGCCAAAAAGATGGGCACCCAGGCAAACACTGTCTACTACTCCAACATGTCCATCAAAACCCCAGTCATGGCAACCGGGAACCTACCTCCCTCCGCATCTGACAATGCATAAACTGTGATGCCGATCATCATCAAGACCATTAGCCAATGTGTGCCCTCATCCACCACGTACAGAGGCTCATAAGTAAAACTAGCTAAATGGTAGCTCGTCTCGAAGACGTGCTCCCCAAACAGTGTGACCATATGAATGTTGTGCACCTCTCTCGAGCATGCATAGATGTTAGCTCTGTGTACCGGTAGCCACAAAATTTGGTACACATCCTCGATTGTGACCATCAACTCTCTTGTGGGTAGGTGGAAGGTGTTGGTGGAATGGTCCCACTGCTCGATCAATGCCACCATAAGACTCACGTCTCTCACCACTCTATAGTAGCATCTCAGCCCCCCTAATCTAACTATGCTCATTTACACCCACTCCTCGACCATCACACCTCCGTATATCCACATCAGCAAAGTTAGGAGGTGATCTCGTAGCATCAGAGTCTACCTCACCTACATCCATCAGCAATCAAACTCATGTTAAATCTAATTCTACTCTTCTTACTTAACCAACCTATCTGACCATCTACATCCATCCTGACACCCGAGAAGTCCTTGGTGTAGCTTCGACCCCTCAACTTGACCATTTTTCATCACTCCTTTTAACCAGGCAGCCACCGATATTAGTTATCATGTTGGTGATGGCTCTCACCTCACTGACGTTGGTCACTTAGTGACCGACGTTGGCAGGTGAGTGACCAACGTTGGTCTTTGGTCAGTTGACACTGGTGAACCTGCCAATGTCGGTGACTGGTTCGGCCTTAGGGTCGAACAGGGTGAGCCCTAAATTTAGGGCTTCCCCATTTTGCCTCCCCCAACCCTCCTATACCCTCCTAAATCACTCTTAATATATCCTAGACCCCCTATCCACCTTCTTAGCTACCCTCCCCCCTCAATTTTTGCCTAAAGCAACCAAAAATTCAAAAATCAAAACAAAACAAAAATCAACCAAAAAGGGCTCAGAGACCCTCCTACCTCATCCTGACATTTGCCAGCATGGTGGCACAATGGGTGCTACTGGTGGTGGACCTCGCATAGGTCCTCTACTCCCCTCTACCATCTCTTCTGTGCTAATGACTCTGCATGCTCTTGCTGGCCCACATGCATCCCTGCAGCGTCTAATCGACTCCCTCTCTCCACCAATGTTCCTCTGCCACCTCACACCGCTCCTCAGTCAACTCTGGATCACTTTCACTCAATCAACTCCAAAGCTCTTTTTTCTCTCAGTCAACCAAATCACAAATGACTTTTGGTGGGCTGCCAATCTAGTTTTTTCAAATTTGGCAGGCCGTCGATGTTGGCATTTTTGTGCCCTTATTTGCTGATGTCAGCTAATTTCCACTAACATCGGTCCTTTTTGTCCACCGACATCGGTTAGTTCACCAATGTCAGCATGCTTCAAACCTTCTCATTGCCTAAAATCATGTCCCCAATCAGTTAGCTCTCCAGTAGAAGTCATCTTAGCCCCCTAGGGCACACTTGAGATCACTTTTGCCTCCATCCATCGACCACCAGACCGTGGAGATCATGACCATCTCCTCTAACTGTGACCACTTCTAAGATAAATGTTGCCTTGGTTGTTTTTGCATGTATGCTACCTCACGACTAGCTATCAAAATTGTGTGCAACCCATATTTATGACCTTCACAAGTATAGGATCGCAAGCCGGTTGATCCCCACTACTTGTGGCATTTTCATGTTTCCAAGAGCACTTCTTGAGCCCAAGATACCTATAACACAACGACCATTGGAGCTTCAACTTAGATTGAATAATTTGATCAGCTACGACCAAATGTTGGGGCCTAGTTATTTCAATTTTGGCACTCCTTGACCTTGAGCTATGACAATTTGACCTGACCATCATGTGAAGTGGTATGCGTGCAATCACGACCATTGCAGCATTCACACTCACCCTCTCTCTATCCATCTCTCTATCAAATCAACACTCGATCTCAAGTTCCCTTCCCTCGACTCTCGCTTTGAGGGGGGAACACCTCATCCCATACCTGGGGCAACTAACTCCTATTTTTGTCTTGCAGTTCGTCAAGAATAACCAACAAGATAAAAAGGGGCAAATGTAGACACAAAAATCGTGTCTACCCCTTAGGTCTTCTTTCACCCTTGGCCCCCCTTGGCCCATGTCCTAACCCTTCTCCTAGCCCCCTCCATTTATCAAATAAATATTTTAATTTATTTAGCCCTCTTCCACCTCACCCATGCCACCTTAGATCCCCTCTTTGGATCCCCCCACCTCTCTCCTAGCCTTTATTGCCCAAATCTCCCCTTTATCCTTCCTCTCACATCCATTTATGCCTCCCCCAACCGTTTTCCCATGGCCCCTTGACCCAGCAGCGTGCAAGAATGGATAGAGGCTAATTTTAGCCTCTATCCCCATTCTTCGACCACTGACGTCAGTCATTATGCGGCTGACATCGGTGATACTGCCAGTGTCGGCAGCCTTCAAGACCATTCTCTGCAACCATTTTTTTGACCCCCACAAATAGAACTCTTTTGACACTTTTGCATTCATATTTTCTTCTCCTCCCCCTCGTACAGTAACACCAGCAGCTACAGGCACCTTGTAAGAACAACTCCAAGCAACAACGCCATTTGCAAGTCCTTCAACAGCTCTGACAACAGGTTTCTCCATTCTCCAACCAGCAAGCAAGAGGTAAGCACAGTGTTGTTTTCCATTTCATTTATCATCTGCATTTATCTATTTAGCTAACTACTACCTAGACCTTCCCTATCTGTCCCTGAGAGGTTGAAAAGCCTTCTCAGGCCCCTGCCCCTCATTCATCCTCCTTTTGTGCTTCTAGTTAGAGCCAGCCACTTTCCTGACAGTCCCCTCTGCCCAACCAGTTCTGCACAAACCCTCAGACTACTCCTCAGACCCCAAACAGTCCCTTTGAATCCCACACAGACCCTCAGACCCTCAGACGAAGCCTCAGTCCATTCTATAGACCAAGACCAGACCTATAACTCGTCCCTAACTATTGCCCCAGCCAACCTCATCTATTTCCCCTACCAACGTTGGCAGCCTAACTGACGTTGGTGACCTTCCCTGACTGATGCCGGCAATACCACCAATGCTGGTGACTGTGCAAAAGCAGATTGCTTCTAAACAAGTACGCATTTATCTTAAGTTCTTTCTTTCTGTCTTTCATCATTTATCACTTTTTATTTTTGATCAGCATTCTATTTTTTAACAGTGGTCTGGCATCCTCCAAGAAGCCCTTGCGCTTTTAGGACCAAGCCTTTCGCTTGGTAGTCCACCCTTTTGTCATCTAATGTTTTTTCATGTTTTAGTGTCTTTCCCTTTCAGGTGTCATCCTCCATAACCAAAGAGGAGTTCTCCCAACATCTAAATTCTGGTGTGCATGTCTACAATCCAGGTACGTACAAACCCTCGTCCTTCTTAGTTTCTCATTTTCTCTTTCTTGAATGTGAAAAGCAAATCTAGCATAGAAACACATAGGGTACTTGTTATGATATATACTTGACATTTTTTCCTAATACATTGATCCATGGGATGTTATGACATGTTTATGTTGGCTGTTTATAACTGACTTGATGCTATCACATGTTTATGTTGGTTGTTTATAACTGAATTTATATACTTCCTAGAGTATCTTGCCTTGATATTGTATTTATTTTTTGAGCATTTGAATATGATCCTTTGCTTGCATCTCCCATGCCTATGTATGATTTAATTAACCTTTTAATATATCATTTTTTATTTTATGGACATTTAGATATGTCATCCTTGATTTTATGGATATTTAACTAAGTCATGTCTCTTCAATTATGAGACATTTAAACATGCCCCTTGTTTGCAGTCTCTTCGGACCATTGTTTTTTGACTTGATTTTGAGTGCTCTTGTGTGTGTGTTTATTTGATTATTGATATTGTATTATTACTATCTATATTTTTCCATGATCCTTATCACACATATTAGGCATATATGTGATCTAATTGGCTCTATATAATTCAATACTACATGGTTACATTCATAGATTATATAGTTGTCTCATAGTTTTGAGGTGAGGTAAATACCAGTTCCTATCTTTACCTCACCTCAAAGGGGGAAATATTAGTGGGTGTATGTCATAGATGCATCTTCTTCACACTTGGCACAATTTTTAGATTCAATGGGGGCATAATTTCAAAAGCATGTTATCCTCACTTATTCAGTATTTAATACTTATATTAGTTCTTAGATTTAGTCAGGGTATTTCATATGGGCATGGATTCCATACATTTATAGTTTTGAATTCAGTGGTGGCATGATTTGAAAGTATGTTCTCCACACCTATTCAATATTTATAATCTTCATATTGTAGTGGGGGCATATTTTACAAACATGTTCTCTATATTGGCACTTATATCAATTTTCAGATTTCTCCATATATAGTGGGAGCATGCTTTGGAATCATGTTCTCCACACTTACATAGTTATCTAAATTGTCTAAATCACATAGTTATATGATTCATATTCATAGTTGTGGTAGAATTATATACATTACTACCATTATTATACATAGTTTCAATATGAAACATATTTAAGGTCCATACACTATGTAATGTGTGTTAATATTGACAAATTCAAATCAATTTTATATTCTAAAACTCTTTTATCAATTATTACCACATCACATAATTTTTTGTACTAATACCCCATGTAATTTATGGACTTTATTAAGCCAATCTACTATAGTAGTTGGTTAGATTTTTTGTATGGTTGAGGTGATTAAATTACTTAATCTTACCAAGTTATTATGTTAGAATTGATTGTATCATCTAACTTTAAAAATTTATAAGTATCATTGGGTTGCATGGTTGATCTAATCAGATCCTTACAATAAAAAATATTTTTCAAAACAACTTGTCAATAGGCAAGATGGTTACATTAACATGCATGTTTAATCCTAAACATTTCTCTTTCAATTTCAATCGATTTCATGTAATTTCAATCCCATATTATGTAAAATAATTATATATAATAACATGATCTTAGTTATAGGTTAGTCACCAATAAATCACTCAAGTTAGGCACACATAAAGACAAGGTGTGTTTTACACACCCAGGTATGCATGTTTTTACTTTAAACTAGAAATTTCATTACTAGATTAAAGGGGTGGGGATGTATATGATATTTATATATTAGATAACACATCAATATTTTACACTTAGTAAACTCATACCTTGGATATTCCTACTAGTTCTTGACATTTCATGCTTTTGTAAGTCTCGAACCTACTTTTCCCCTTGTCCTATATCTCTTAGTCTAACTAGTCTTATGTTAATGAACCAAGACTCTTATATTGCTTAGAATGCTTAAAATTTAACTATCTTCCATTTCTCTAACTTTTGAACATGTACCTACTTTCATGTTCACTAGACACTACATTTAGGGAAAGCACTAGTGTTGATGTTAGTATCCTAACCTAATAAAAGCGTTCAATGCCCTAAAGTCATTTATTTTATGAATTAAACATATCCTATTGGTCATCCTAAGTGATTTAATGTTAGTTATTATACCAAAGGGTTTGACATAAATATAATATCAACCCTTATTGATTCCTCACCTAGAAAAATACTAAAGAGACCAAGGCAACTTATCAAAAGCAATTTATCAAGCATTCAATTGAATAAAGATTCTTTATTTCGATACTAGTCATAGGTACAAAACATCTATAGGTTTAAATTAATAAATGAGTATCCCAAGAGCCCAATTTTCTAAGTTATAATCTAGTTAAATTATGTACTTAATTTCCACATATTTCATGATTCACATATAATCCAACACGTAGGGAAGAACAACATGAGTTTAAGGCCCTCTTCTGGAGTATTGGATATGTACATAGCATCCACTGATAGTGGGGTCTTTGGGGTCAAATAAACATTATGTTCTGAGTAACCCATGTTACTCCAAAGTCACTATGAAGATGAATATATAGGTTTTTAAAAATTCATGAGGAATGATAGTCCATCATGTAGATTTAAATGCACTAGAGTGAAGGTGAAGTCAAAATAAGAAGTACCCAGGTGATCACATCCTCTTCGAGTAGGTATTCTATACAAACACTTATGTCAAACCCAGACAATAACAACAAGGTAAATATCCTAGGATGACATTAGTGTCCAAAGTGACTGAAGCATTGGATCTAGAATTCGATGATTGTTCCAAAATCTCCTTCCAAACTATTTTATGCATGTTCTAAATTTAACACTATTAGATTGTGTATTTCATTCATTTTCTCAAATTTGATAGTGTATTAGCTAGCTATTTTTTCTTTTTGTAGGTTTGTCCTATATAAGGATTTATCAAACATTTATTAATTTATATATTATAGCATTTCATCTTGCCTATATAAGCAAGTACTTACCTTTATACTAGCATCTCATTATCTCATATTCTAAATAATCATTTGTTTTGCTTTGTGTTGTATTTCATTTGTCTACAACAACATTTGTGATGTTTTTGTTATGAACCCTTCATATATTGGATTCATGGAATATTTCTAACATTATTAACATGGTACCATATCATTGAAGATAACCATATGTATTTTTGCAATTCATTTTTTAGAATCTTCCCTTGTCGGATCTGAAACACAAAGAAGAGAAGTGTAAAAAGAGATATTCGTTCCCTTTTTCAAGAATTTTTTGAGGATTTTTTTTGCTTTTAAACTCCTATAATTCTATTTAAAGAGGCAAGAAGAGGTGCTAAGTTTGTAGAATATAAGAGAGACATCTCAATCTTCCATGCTAAGGAGTATAAATATAGTTTTTTGTCTTCATTGATTTTTTTAGCATTGGTGTTTGTAATCATTTTTTTCAAATATAAGTTTCAAAGAAAATTCCTTAAATATTTTTGGATCAACTTATGAAAATATAGGTGCTTTTTTTAAAATTATTATTTCATCTTGGCATCCAAAGGCATTGGAGATCTGGCTAGGCATTGAAGTGTGGGATTAGACATTGTGTTGAAGTGTGAGAAGCCAATATTGGAGTCTTCTTTGACAAATGTAAGTTGTTTCCTCCATTATTTGTAGGGTTGGATGTCATCTACATATCTAAAGCATTGGTTTCTTGTCTTCATCATATTCTTAGATATGCTTTTGCAAATTGATGCCACAACATAGTACAACATTAAAAATCTATTTGTTAGTTTAGACTTTGATATACATGTTAGCTATGGAGAGTGTTAGAAGATCTGCTATAAGTATTATATGGATTGCAACATTGGTTTCTTCTATATGGCATTAGTGTTTGATCTGATTTACCTTTGTGAGGAGAAGCATTAACTTTTAGACCCTTGCATGGTGCCATTATTCTTGTTTTTTCATTGAAAGTTGGAGAAATTTGACTATTTTTTAAGTGGATTGCATTCTTTTTCAGTTTATTCACCTAAATTTCTTACATTAAGAGCTACATTGGAGTCATATCAGGATTTAAGGTGTTAGAAGTCCTGAGTAGAGTTTTTTGCTTGTTGAAAAACACCTGCTTTCCATCTTGAGAGGTATTAAAAGTTTGTGGAAAATATTGGTGCCAACTTCTTATGATTAGATATAGAGGTTCTTGGATAGTTGCTCCCTCTGATAAGGTGACAAAAACCACATTGATACTCTTTTAATTCTATCAAAACACCTATTCATTCATTTTATTTGCCTTAATAGTTGTAATTTTGCTTTAAGAGGAAGTGTAATTCATTTGCACGTGTATAGGGATCACATAACTAGTTATTTTTCAATTTTGTTTATTATTTTAATTCCATGAAAAAATTATAGTTCCAATGAGTGGTTACATGCCTATGTTCATTTTCATTTTGGTCACTAAAACTAGTTTATAGTGTTTTTAAATTGTTTTGACCCATTTTTATGTGACATCATAAGACTTGTATCTTTTGGACTGTAACTCAGATTTAAGTTTTTTTATTTTTTTTCCAAAAATGCATTTTTTTTATTATATATCCATTAGTGTTAATAAATTATAAAACACAATATTTTATAAAGTGCCAAAATTGTGGGGGGGTGTGTCTTATAATAAAATCTTTTGGGGGGTTTTATCGATGCCAATTTTGTGCACCATTTACATTCTTTCTACTCTTAGTTATTAGTTAGCATTGCACCTACATCTAGCATTGATCATTTTGAGTCTTTGACTACACATAATTACCATACATGGAGACTTAGAATAGAGACAATCTTTAAGTGCAAAGGATTATGGTCCCTAATGAATGAAACACAACCATAGTTTACAAGAGAATTTGAAAAATGTTAGCATTAGTGTAAGTTTTAAGAATGTATTAGCTTGATTGGGAGTTATGTGAGTGATAGTCTCTTATTTAATTTTAATGGGTGTGATTCTTCATTTAAAATGTGGACTAAGTTAAAAAGGATGTTTGGGAAGGTAGACCACTTGAGAGTGATGCAGCTTGAAGTGGAGCTTACTTGACTAAATCTAGAGGAATTTGATTCTATTTTAGTTTATCTCACAAAATTTAAACATTTATTAACACATTTGATTGGGAGTGGTTGAGATAAAAAAGGATGAAAAGTGTGTATACTTAATCTTGTCTAACTTTAGTGGCTCATTCCAAATCTTTTCATCAATTTTTTTCTCTAGTATGGATGTATTAGGTACCGCATTAAAAATGCCAGATTTAGAGATGTTTTGTGAGAGACTCACTAGGGAGGAATCCAAATTATGTCACCTTAAGTCTTCCACCTCTCAAAAATCATTAGTGGATTCACATCCTAAGTCTAAGGGAAAATTTAAGGTTAAGAATAAAAACACTCCTCCTTCACCTCAAAATGCACCTAAGCCCACCAACAATTCTACATATAAACCCAAACCATCTTCCAAATCCAAGAATAAGTCTTACCTATCTTTATCGTATTTTAGGGGGATATGATATGAAGCATCTAAGTGTTTTAAGAGAATACAAGCCTTAGAGGATGCCATTAAAAAACACAATATCTTTATATCCACTCATTCACCATCTCATGAGTATGGGAAACAACTTAAAGTTATCGAGAGATCACAGTTACCTATTTTAGATAGTGGGGTTCTATATTATAGTGCTTCACACTATATGACTTTGACTAAGGGGTTATTTGTATCTCATGGTCTGAGTTCCACTTCCAACATTGAGGTTACAAATTTTTCCTTTGTTTCTATTAAGGGGAAGGGTGACATATAACTAGATGGTGGCTACATCAATGATGCATTATATGTTCCAGACATCACCACCAATCTAATTTTAGTTTATCTGATGTACCATTCTATTAAGGGAAATATAGTGAATTTCACACCACAAGGTGTTTAAGTTTGAACTTTGTTATAGCCACATACACTTATTGCACAAGGTGTTGTTGATCAAAGTTCATGAATTTAATATTTTAAGGGTTTTGATGATATTCCTCCTTTAAGGATGTGTTTAATTTATCATGCAAATTATTATAGTCAGCTTTGGCATGAGATATTTGGACACTTAAACTATAAATATTTGAAGGAGTTGAGTACTCATAATATGGTAGAGGATCTTCCTAAAACTTCATGTCTTGATGGATTTTTTCCTAGTTGTGCATCGAGGGAAAAACATCAGGATCCATTTCTTAAGGGCATGTCCATGAGAGCTTACTCACCACTTGAGCTTGTGCATTGTGTTTGATGGTCTTCCATACTCATTTTAATGAAGCTAAGTATGAACTTACCTTCATTGATAATTTATTAAGGCATACTTGGATTTATTTCCTCAATTACAAGAGTGATGTCTTTTCTCACTTCAAAGTCTTTAAGGCTTTAGTTAATAAATAGTTATCAAGTTACATAAAGAATCTTTGTACAAATAATGGGGGAGTACTTCAGTCGAGAGTTCACTAATTTTTTAGAATACCATGGTATTGTTTACCATCATTTTATTGGACATACTCCATAACAAAAGGATTAGCATAGAGGAATAACTGAACATTAAAGGAAATGGTTATTTGCATGATGTATTCATGGGATTTACCTCTTATCTATTGGTTAGAATTAGTTAACTATACAAACTACATTTATAACTACACACCATATTGAGCACTTGAACATATGACTCCAAAGGGGGATTCATCTATATCTAAGCTTGATGTATCATTTTTTTTAGTCTTTAGGAACCTTACTTGGGTGTTTGTACTAAAGAAGAAAAGGAAATCATTGAACAAGAAGAGTAAACCTTTAGTTTTTATAGGGTATTAAAAGGATATGAGAGCTTATCCTCTTTTTGATCTTGATACTTATGACGTTCATTTTAAAACTCAAGTAGAGACATTTCACATCTCATTACTCTTCATCTTCTTTTATGCCTACTTCTTCTTTTCATGATTCACCTCCTATCAAGGATTCACCTTTTGAGGAGTTATTTCAAGAGATTCTTGAGGAGGTTATCTAGGATAAGGATCTTGTTCATATTAATCTTACCACAATGCCTAGGTGGGATCATAATAGAGTTAATGAAGCAACACCATTCATACAAGATCTTCCACCTACTCAATATTGTCATGCACATTCTATAAGTACTATAATTTTGTGTCAGGTATTCTCTAGGCATCCAAAATATTTTTCACATGCTCATGGGATATAGGAATGGGATGATGTGATGATAGATGAGTATTCTTCATTGATTAAAAATCACACTTGGGATTTGCTTACTATTCCAAAGGGAAAAAGTTGGTCAAGTGAAACTATTTTTATCGCACCAAGTATGTAATTGATTGGTCCATTGATAAGTATACGACACATCTTGTTACAAAGGGATTCTCCCAAGTTAAAAGTTTTGAATTCTCTAAGACTTTTACACATGTTGCTAAGATGGATTTATTTTACTGTGTACTTTCTCTTGCTGCATCATAGGGTTGGTAAGAATATCAGATGGACATTAAGAGTGCTTTTTTTCATGGAGACTTGCATGAGGAATTCTATATAGAGTAGCCTATTTTGTTTATTTATGATTTTTATCTTATTTGTGGACTTAGGATGTCTCCTTACAGTCTCAAATAGGGCCCTCAATATTGGTATGAGAAGATGGATTTTTTTCTTCTCTCAATTGGATTTATTTGTTACCACTCTGATCCAATAGTGTATATTTACTGTATTTGGGAGGACATTATTATTTTGGTATTTTATGTTGATGATTTGTTTCTCACAAGAAATTCCTCATCTTATATTCAAACTATTTAACAGACACTTTTAGCATAATTTGACATGAAAAATATTGGTCTTTTGTACTTCTTCCTTGGTTTAAAGATTTCACAGTCAGATATAAGGATTTATTAAAGTAAAAAAAAGTATACCCTTGATCTTCTTAAACATTTTGTCATAGATAATTATAAGACAAGCCCTTCTCCTTTTCAGTCTAGAGTGACTCTCACTACCTCTTATACTACTCTACTTTATGATCCTAAATTATATAGGTGGATGGTTGGGAGTCTTAT
>JARHVA010002894.1:430000-457500 GCA_037957365.1 Torreya grandis | reverse complement strand
TATACAAAACATAAGAATGGTAGACTCTTGAGCGCCTTTTAAAGGAGGACCATTAGATGATTGTGTAATATTTGGTAAAGGAATATCAATGGTTGAAGATATAATTTCATCATTTTGTATGGCATGAAGATTGATATTTCCATCATTTGAAGGTGATATGTTATTTGAATTTTTTTGATATATAATAGGAGTACAGTAATGAACTTCACTTGTAAACACATGATCTTTTTGAGAAGAAAAGGCAAAAGAGGGAGGAAAAGAAAAATTTACTACTTCACATGGAACATTAGGAAAGGGACTAATGAAATTTTCAATTTTATTTATATCAAATACACTTATAAATTTAATTTTAGCTCCACACAAGGTATATATTATAAAATCTTTCTTAGGACCTTCACATGTATTTTCACTATGTCATTCAAGCAAGGGAGGAGAGGAAGTACTACATGTGTTTTTATCATTACAAGTTTTAGAAAGAGAAGTAATTTCACAATTTTAATTTGAGTGAGTGAAATAAGGGATAATATTTTCAATATTAGCATCACTTTGACAAGAAGGCAGACACTCTAGTTTTTCAACACTTTCATTATTGTAAATATGAGAGGAAATTCCCATCTTTCATCATTTAAATCATTGTTAGGAGAAGAGGAATATTCAATTTTTGATTCATATAGGTAATGTACAAAATTTTGACTTGAAAAATTATAAATTCTAACTTCTTTATTATTTATGTTATCATTTATTTGTAAGGCACTAACAAAATATTGTTCTTGAATATTTAAACCCTTCATCATCTGAAAACAAAAAAATAACAGAACTAGGTTCTACACACCCAAGAGTAATATAATTACATTCATAACAATATGATATAATATTATGATGATTACCATGTTCATTTAAATTTGTATTTTCATCATTAATTCTTTCATTTCATAGTTATAATCAAAAGAAGATGTGTTATCCTCTTTTTAACTTGCCATAAGATTTTCATATGTAATACACTAGTCATCAAGAACATTAAAAAAATAATCTAGAGGTTCATGCTTTATAGGTCCTTGTGTAATAAAATTAATAATAGCTTTAACTTTGTACCCAACCAGAAATAGTGTAAACAAAATATCTAGAGCAAAGATATAATCAAACATTCCTTAAGTGATACCCAATCAAGAAATTAGATCTAAAATATAAATACAGAAACCTAAAATAAATTTTGGAAGGAGAAAAAACACAACATGTAAACTAGGGTTTCGTTCAATAAACAGAGGTCAGGTTTACTAGAATGTTTTATGATACTTGGGGTTTTACACAAAAGCACTTAAGAAAAACAATATGATTGAATGGAATAAGACTATATTTATATTCACATTAAAAATTTAATCAATAATACATGATTACAAAATTTATCTTGTAAAATATATATAATTAAATACAATTCAACCAAGGGGTGGAGAGATTGTATCTTATTCAATATTTTGATATGGACTATAATAGTGATCTAGAATTGTCTTAGAGCATTAATCCAATTTTAGAATCTACTTGCTAATTTCACTTGTAAGACACTTGAATCAAACATAAACAATTGCATTGGCATAGATGTCTAACTTTAACATAGGTGTCCAACTCAATGTATGCATAGGGGTGATCAAGTCTCCTCTCAGACCTTTTATGTCACCTTTATTCTTGTTTGGATCCTTATAATATGTATATCTGTGCATGAGATACAACCAATAAGAAAAAACTCAATCTTCTTGCCTTTAATATCTTGTGACTTAGTAAAAAGGGGTTAACACATGAGTTAAGATAACCTAGAAACCATCATTATTTCTAAGTGTTACCTAAATAGCTAATACTCTAAATAAGGCCTCAAACTCACATGTATTTATGCATCATAAGAATGTGTGTTATTTTAAATATGTAAAAATATGCTATCTCTTCTATAATAACCCTTGGTACAAATAAGTGTGGTGACATTTTGAGTGATTTATATATTCAATATAGTAATTTAGTTAAATTTTATAGCTTTGAATGTAAATTATGTTCTATTTATAAACTTTCTTGATGCAAATGGTAGGTATTATAATTATACCATAACCATTGTATATATAGGGAAATCTTTATTTCACATTGGAACCTAGTGTCACATGAAAAGCTAAAAATATGATGAATAAAGGACATTAAAATGGTTTTTTAGAAAAAAAGATATGGAAAATGATAAAATTATATGTCTAGACACTAGTGTCATAGTTGAACACTTGTGTTGATTCAAGTGTCCAACACAGATGTAGGTGTCCAAAATCTAAAAGCATAGGGATAACAAAAAAACCTGTGCATATCCTTATCATATATTAGATAAAATACATTTACAACATATAGTATCACATGGGAAAATAAATAAATTGAAATAAGATGCAAATGAAGAGGTCTACAAGAGACTACACGAATAGATACATAGGGATAACAAAAAAAACATGTGGGTATCCTCAACATATATTAGATAAAATACAATTTACAACATATAGTCTCGTAGGGGAAAATAAATCAAGTGAAATAAGATGGAAAATAAAAGGTCCACAAAATACCACACCACTAGATACCTAACTCTTAGTCAAAAGATGTATATATGAAAAAGGGTATAAGAACATGATATGGAATTATGTTTTTAAAAATATGGGTGTCTATACCAACACATATAATTCACCAACATCATGTTATTAATCATCCCCATTCTCTAACAAAATCCTTTCCTATACTATGAAGAGAGAATTGTTTGACTATGCCAATTTCCACTTAGTAATTTTGAAAAATATATTGTGTACATCATCCTATTCTCTAATTTTCCCTTGTATATACTCAATGGTAGAACCATGATTACTGACTTCTATAGGAATATAATTGGGCTCAATAATAAACCCACCCACTTCAAAAGAGTTATTTATACCATGGAATACTTGGTCTAAGGCTATTTATTCAAGCATATTAACTCATAACACTCCATTTATGTTATACGGGTGGTTTATCATCATTGAATTTAGATTCATCATCTATTCTATTAGATACTTACCCTATGTGATAAACCCCTTATGGTCCTCCTTTAATTTGTATGCCATGTATACTACTTGTTAATTCCTATTGCTCCTATCTAGTGGTATCCTGTTCTACCTCAATTCAAAGATATGCATAATCTATTACTTTTCATTTTTACTAATTATCATACAGATTGAAGAAAATAATACATTAAATAATAAATCAAATAAATATTGATAAATGAGATATAGCATCAACTAAAATATATAGTAACTATCTTATACTATTAAAAAATTTACTACATGAACAAATGTTATAACTTTTATTCAACAATTTTTATTATATAAAAGAAAGAGAAAGAAAATAATGATAGAAAGTAATTTGAGTGTTACATTTTTTTATGTCTATAGAGTATTAATATAACAATGGCATGCACAAATAATTCCAAATTTGGTATACATGTATAACATATATAAACATAATTTTATCTAATAATATATGATTTGACATTACAAATATCTTTCTATATCTAATATTTTGCTTTTAAATATTATTTTTTTTAATAATATTTTGACAAATATGGTAGCTTGTCCTCTTAAAGCTAATTACATTATTATTAACCTTTAAAACATTATGTTTGCATGTAAACATAAAAAATATACAATAAGTATAATTCATATCTTTCCTTAATATATTTTATGAATGTCAATCACACATTCAGTCAAAATGTCACAAAACATTCACTGATCAATTACCTTCAGTCAATGGCATCAAGTGTCATTGAGAATGTATTGTTAAATACATATTTTTTTTAATTACACCTACTATATTGAACATTATATTTTGCAGACTATCAAAATTCCACATCGTATGTTGGAGGATGAATATGCTAACATTTTCATACTTTTTGTGAGTGGCATGTGTTAGTCTAGCCACATCTCAAGGCCTAAATATGGCCAACATGGATATGTTTTCACACTAAAAAACAAGTAGTAGACATGGAAGTTTGGATACCAAAATCTAATTTAGATTTTGGTATCCAAACTTCCATGTCTACTACTTGTTTCTTAGTGTAAAAACATATCCATGTTGGCTATATTGAGGCCTTGAGATGTGGCTAGACTAACACATGCCACACACAAAAAGTATGAAAATGTTAGCATATTCATCCTCCAACATATGATGTGGAATTTTGAGTGTGCGAAATATAATGTTCAATATAGTAGGTGTAATTAGAAAAAATATGTATTTAACAATACATTCTCAATGACACTTGATGCCATTGACTGAAGGTAATTGATCAGTGAATGTTTTGTGACATTTTGACTAAATGTGTGATTGACATTCATAAAATATATTAAGGAAAGATATGAATTATACTTATTGTATATTTTTTATGTTTACATGCAAACATAATGTTTTAAAGGTTAATAATAATGTAATTAGCTTTAAGAGGACAATCTACCATATTTGTCATAATATTATTTAAATAAATAATATTTAAAAGCAAAATATTAGATATAGAAAGATATTTGTAATGTCAGACCATATATTATTAGATAAAATTATGTTTATATAGGTTATACATGTATACCAAATTTGGAATTATTTGTGCATGCCATTGTTATATTAATACTCTATAGACATTAAAAAAATGTAACACTCAAATTACTTTCTATCATTATTTTCTTTCTCTTTCTTTTATATAATAAAAATTGTTGAATAAAAGTTATAACATTTGTTCATGTAGTAAATTTTTTAATAGTATAAGATAGTTACTATATATTTTAGTTGATGCTATATCTCATTTATCAATATTTATTTGATTTATTATTTAATGTATTATTTTCTTCAATTTGTATGATAATTAGTAAAAATGAAAAGTAATAGATTATGCATATCTTTGAATTGAGGTAGAATAGGATACCACTAGATAGGAGCAATAGGAATTAACAAGTAGTATACATGTCATACATATTAAAGGAGGACCATAAGAGGTTTATCTCATAGGGTAAGTATCTAATAGAGTAGATGATGAATCTAAATTCAATGATGATAAACCACCCGTATAACATAAATGGAGTGTTATGAGTTAATATGCTTGAATACATAGCTTTAGACCAAGTATTCCATGGTATAAATAACTCTTTTGAAGTGGGTGGGTTTATTATTAAGCCCAATTATCTTCCTATAGAAGTCAGTAATCATGGTTCTACCATTGAGTATATACAAGGGAAAATTAGGGAATAGGAGGATGTACACAATATATTTTTCAAAATTACTAAGTGGAAATTGGCATAGTCAAACAATTCTCTCTTCATAGTATAGGAAAGGATTTTGTTAGAGAATGGAAATTGGCATAGTTAAACAATTCTCTCTTAATTTATATAGTACCTTACTCTTATACATTTGGAAAATACCTAACATGGTTGTACCTTTCCATTTCATACCTTCCCACTAATGAAAGGCTTACATCTAATATTTATTTGTGACCAAGTTTATTATCTCTTATTCTAACCATTATAATTAAATTACTAGGACTTATATACTTTGCAAAAGAATTTAAACCTGATTATTAACCTCACTACAGGTTATGGATCTATACCTATTTTTTATCTCATTAGACACATGCATCGATTAATGTGTCTAATTTTCATAAAAAGTATCTACTTCCCAAAATTCATCCAAATTTTAAAAATAAATGTAAATTAAATATTAGGCTTAGAGCTTTAATGTGATATATTTGAAAAAATAGATTTATATATATATATATATATATATATATATATATATATATAGAATATCAACCCTCATTCATTCATCACCTAAAAGTCACATTAACTCACAAGGAAATATACCAAGAAGTATTTAATCACACATTCAAGTGATCAAACTTGCTTATCAAATCCCCATTTTTTACCCCTTTTGATGGGTAAGTATCAATTCAACTGAACAAAGTTAATTATTAAGACTAGTTTAAAAGGTTGTATAATTGAGTTTTTATTCTATTTATGTGATCATAATTAAATTATAGTCATTTATGTATCCTCTTTAATTTAACAAGTTAATTTATGGAAATTATTTGATAAGTTACAATAAATACACACACACACACACACACACACACACACACACACACACACACACACACACACACACACACACAGAGAGAGAGAGAGAGATGCCTATTTATTTATTAGTGTGTGTGTGTATGTACACACACAAACACACATTATTGTTTGTATTGATTTCACTCTTAAGTGTTTTAGATTATCTTATTTCATGACCTTTAAAGTTATGGATGAGATTTATATATGAAAAAAGTTGTTATTGCATAAGCATTTAATTATTCATCAAAGTAATATTCTTAATGTAGTAAGAGAAATAAACATCCTATCAAGGTAAATAATACTACCATTAAGGTTAATTCACCTTTTATTTGGGAAGGGGAGAAGTATAATGTGTCAAGAAGTAATGTTATTAAAAAAAAATATTAGTGTTAACATTGGTGATCCCCATATTAATGTTCAATCCCACTTTGATCATAATTATATGAAGTATGTGGCCAAGAATCAAAGTAGACTAGAACAACTAGAGGATAAAGTGAACCTACATAAAACTTTCCTTCAATGGTTATGAATGATCATACTCACCTGAAATAGGACATTAACAATATCCATAAAATGGATGGGATTTTTTACATGAGGGAGAAAAAATTGGAAATGACTGCTCAAGTTGAGCTTCTCACTGACGTAAGTATCATGATAGAAAGGGCTAATAAAGAGCTCAATGATAAGCTCAATCTCCTTGTATTTTTTAGCAAGGTTATGGTTAACAATGTTATGCAAAGTATGGAAGGTTTGTATGTATTTTTAAATAATGAAAACTACAATGATGATGGTGTATACACAATATATTTAACCCTTATCAAATATTTATGTTTTACATCTTGTAGGAACTCATCACAACTCAATCTCTCAGAGTGCATGCCTTAAGGGGTGCACCAAGAAAGGGGTGGGTAGACCTTTGGTGCTTCACAATATTATTATCCTTTATTGCTACAATATCTCCAATACATTCATCTCCTAAAACCTTTCTCTAAGCTATTTATCCTCCCTTCCATATTCCTCTAGTCTTTTCCTCTTTCTAGCCTTCTTCTCCTTCTCTGTTACCCTTTTGACTTGTCTAGTACACTAGGTCAACTGGGTAGACCTAGTGTGTTCTAGGTTTACTTTATCTCTTTAGGTTTCTTATCCTTCCTACCAACCTAACATAGACTCTAGGCACTAGCTCGAGAATGTACTAGGTCGATCGGGTCAACCTAGCACAACTAACATTTTTCAATGATTTTTGGGTGAGATAATCCTATATATACAAGGTCATTTCTATCATTATTAAGATATGTAATCAAGATTTATTATTCACTCATATTTCTTCATAGTGTACTCTTCCACCATTCTACTTGAGGAGCCTTAACTTGGGTTTCTTATTTTGGATAATCTAGTCTTGTAGATAGGTCTTAGATTATTTGACCTAACAAAGTGATCCTTAAAACCACAACAACATCTTGTGAAGCCCCATTGGCCAAGGGAGAGATTGAATGGTGATGGGTTCACATTCAGATAGGGATATTCTAACTTTGTTCTCCTCTCTTTTAGTAGATATAAGTAGCATAAGTGTTGCCTCAAATAATATTAATCTTCATATTCTATGTATTAAGATATTACTCATACTTAATTTATTTAAATTTCCCTATACATATTTGATTTATTTTCAGCTAACCCCTCACATTGTGACACAAGCTTTAGTACACACTAGATTAGTTTACTTTTCTTATTATTAGAATAGTTTACTTCCTTGTTTATTAGCATAAGTGAAATATCAAATCATAGGACTATTTTAGGGTTGTTGTGTCATTCTGTTAGACTATAGGATTTGGAACCCTTCCTAGTATGATATGTTGTGACAGGTGATACAAGTTATCCCCTAATTGGGTCTAGTGGACCCCCATATTGGTCATGCTCTTACATAAAAAGTGTATACCCAATCATAAGTGTAGGTGTGCTCTTTTTTATTCGATCCCAGATTTATTCATGCACATCATGCAATTTTGATTGCATACATTTTGGTAAACCCAACATGAAACTAACCCTTGTAGGTTTTCTTTCACTTATTTATTTCTTTTTTTCATCACTTTCATCATATATTTTGACACACTAGTTTAATTATATTAACCCAATTTATTTTTATCTATGCAAAAGAACAATCAAATATATCAATGAACTTGAACCAATACAGGTTTTCAATACTTTCTAAACTTTTAGTTCAGCCTACTAGGTCGACCAGGTTAACCTAACACATTTTTAACCACTTTGTAGAAAGTTATTATATAGCCTAATTGATCAGCTCAACCCAATATAGGTTTCAATTTTTTAGACTTCTAAATTAGCCTATTACAATGACCATCTTGACCTAGTGCATTTTTAGACATCCTATTCAACCTAATAGGTTGACCAAGTCAACCTAGTGCATTTTCAGTACTTTTTAGATTCATAGTAGGTTCATGTATAACTTTATCGATCAGGTCAACCCTATTTTATAGATTAGCTAATATTTATCCAAGGTTCCAAATCAAAAATCTCCTTCATTTTCATCTTTGAATCATCAAGGTTAATTTCTATTTCTCTGTATCTTTCTTTTTTCGTACTTTCCTTTCAAGTTTGTAATCTCTAAAACTGCCCTTGCATAGTCGACTAGATCAACTTGGTTAATGTAGTTTTATTTATTATGTGTGATGTCTGAAACAACTAGGTCAACCTGGTTGACCTATTAGGTTTTCCATACCCTGTCTTCAGTAGTACTATATCCACCTTGTCGACCTAGTTGTATATGTTGTACATGTAGTGTTCTCACTATACCTTGTTTTAAAGTTGGAATTTACCTTATATGTTAATCACACATTCTCTTTTAGTTTATTACATGGTTATAATAGTTCACATAGTTAAATTGAGATGTTTTTAATTAATTACTTAGTCTAACTATTTTTATTTTATACACACATAGTGAAATCACATAACATCAACAAGCATTTTAACATTTGACTACTACCTAGGCCAAATTATTTAGATTTCATCACCAAGGGCCAAGATGACTTGATGTTCTAGTCAAGTATAAAGTGTGCTTAATGGTATATTTTGGCTAAGCACCTAATACCCTTATCACTATGGTATGCGAAGTGAGGGGGTAGGTCCCAATATCAAGTCTGTATCATTTCCACTATAGTCCCTTTCATTATAAACTCACTTGAAACCATCCATAGATTTCTATCTAGTACCTTAATTATAGCCAACCCCCTATCATTTAAAATTATTCTTAATAATCTAATTAACATTCTTGGTTGACCAATTAGCTAACTTTATTTTACAAGTTGTTTGTTTTCTCTTTGATCATTTGTGTGTGCAAGAACTTGCATTAGCCATTGTTGGTGCAAGGTCTTGCTTTGTGTGTATCAATTGGATTGGCTAAAATCAATTCAGTTGACTATTTATTTACTATCAGCATTTACTTTCCTAACTTAGCTACAAAATTCTCTTGTTTTATTTCCCATCTTATCAACAATCTTTCATTTTTACCTATCTACTGTACTAGGTTGACCTAGTTGATCTAGTACTATCTCAAAACATATTTTTTGTCCTTATTTTAAAACTAAGTAGGCTTAGTCAACCTAGTATATTATGCAAGTTTTGTCTTTACACTAGGTTGATCTAGTCGACCTAGTTTTGTTTGCTGATGTCCATGTCTATCAACCTAACTCTTCATCTCTTCTAATTTACATTTCATTCATTTATTTTTGTTTAGAATGAGGTCTCATATCAATTTTTTTTAGATATTCTTAATCTATTTATATCCTATATGGGATGTTCATTTCTCCCTTTCTTTTCATTTCAATAACACCAGCACTCTTAGGGTATTTTTTCTCCTCCATCTACAAATTATAATATGGTTCAAATAACACCTCAAGATGGAGTTAATGGATCCAATCATTTTTGTACCTACCAAAAAACCTCTAAAAATTTTCAAACTAATGTGGGAGTGATTGATACAAATTTCTTTAACAATCCCACTAATAACCCTCCTTATAGTAATCCTCCCACAACACTAGTTCAGGGAATGATTCTTCTAACACCAATCCACCATCTGATACAACCCAGTTATTATCCCAAGTGATTCAAAAAATAAAAATTATTCAAAACTATAATATCAATCAAATGATACAACTTCAACAACACTTGATCAATGTGGCTAATCAACCTCCAATCATGCATCCTCAAGAAAATCCTAACTACATTCCTCCACCTCTTATAGATGCCTCAAGTAATGTTGTTCCTCAAAAAATAATGAATAACAAGATGCTTCAAACCATTCAAAATGAGTCTTTATCTCACCTCATTATATCTATTGATATCAGTAACATATCACCAACTATCAAATATGAGGGACTAAAAACCCTATCTCATTTCTTAAAGCCTTTGGTAATATCTACAAAGAGTGTATCCAAACTAATACATTTGCTACTACTAATCTCTTAGTAAAAAAATTAACTGGTGATGTAGTAAAATGGTATTATCAATTATCCCAACATTGTATTTAGCAACTTGAAGATTTGATTAACCCTTTAATTAAAGTGTTTCAACATAATGATCTTCCTTAAAATTGTCTTAGTAATTTCATAAATGTTAAGCAATCTCCTAATGAATCAAATCATGACTTTATTAAAATATAGAAATCTATAGCTCATAAAGCTGATCATAATATGTCTAATGATAACCTATTTAAACTCTTTATTATTGCTTTAAATCCCACTCTTCAATATAAGGTTTAAAACTTTCCTCCTCAAACTCTTAATGAATCTCTTGACCAAGATAAATGACAATACTTTATTATGAATAAATTTGAACCTAGTTCTAAACTTATTAAAGGATATTTTCAAACATCCAATACTATCACTAGTAATACTTCTCAAACCAAACCAAGAGTTGCCAAACATGATGTTCCTTTACCATCTCACATACCTCTTTTGCTACATCAAATGAAACAATTTTTACCTCCCTCTAAACTTTTCATATATCCTAATGCTCCTCCTAAGTGGTATAATCCCAGTCTCTTTTATTGGTTTCATGCCAACATTAGACACTCTCATTAATCTTGTAAAGGGATTTCTAAATTTGTTATTTCTTACATGCTTGGTGATTCATTCTACCATGAAACCATAATCAAACATCATCATCAACAATACACTAATGCTTCTTATAAACAATAATCCTCTGAAGCTTCTACATCTAATAACCTACAAACTTCTCCCCATAATCAATCAACTTCTAAGGATGTTTTTGTAATTGATGTTGATTATGACTAATACTTTAACAAATCTCAATATGTCAACATGGCTAAACTCAATTATCCTTGGAAACCAACCCAAAAATATCCTATTACCAAGCCTAAGAAACCTTCTTTCGATGAACAATTGCTTAAAGATACTACCACCTTTAATATTGAATCCAAAGCACCTAAGGAATAACTTCCTCCTTCTAATCCTATAACCACATCTATTCATCCAAATTATAATTTGTCTTCTAAACCTCCTGGATCTTCTTCAAAATCTCTTTGGAATTTTCTTGAAGAACTTAACTCTATGCCATGTAAGATTCCTCTTATGGAGTTAGTTCACACTTCACCTTATCATCGTCAATTCTTTATACAACAACTCCAAGATATTGATGATACATCTTCTTTAGATGAACAACCACCTTCTATAGATTCTCAACCAACTAAAATTAACACCATTGAATCTATGTATCTCTCTTCCAAGCCTTCCATTAAATTCCTTAAAGAGGATATGATTAATGATGAAATCCTCTTTCATGTCGATAATCCACCTCTCTTCATCAAAATATCCATTAACACCACTCTTATTCAAAAATTTCTAGTTGACAAGGGTTCTGGTTTAAATGTGACCTCTTTATGGCTTATACAACAACTTGGTTATAATAAAGGTCATCTTAAACAAACCCATCTTACTTATCATGGTTTTGATAAAACTAATAAAAAATAACTTGGTTGTATGTGGCTTCCATTAACCATTAGTCCTAAGACTGTTCAGACCAAAATCATGGTTTTTTGTTTTCCTTTATCTTATAATATACTCCTTGGTCATCTATGGACTCAAAAAATGAGGGCCATTGCTTCTTCCAATAGTCAATGCATTAAAGTTTTACATAGCAGAAAATTCTATAAGCATGAAGCTGATCCCAACCCATGGAGTATCCAATTACCTAATCTTGAACCTCAATATCATGTTCCTATAATCCCTAAACTTAATAATGCTCCTATACCTGAGTTCATCAATATGAATCTTGATTTACAAGTGACTCTTGTGGATTTTGAAAATGATGATCCCAATGAATTACAACATACTTGCAACACAACCAAATTACTTCTATATATTTTATAATGTCTTCTTCCTTCTCTTTTGGTAAGGGATCATACCGTTCATCTCATGGATGAGATTATTGATTCTCCCTCCATGTAATGCTCAAGATCCATCTTTACCTAAAGTTTCACTTATTGTTAAGCATAGAATATACTGAGAGGGGGGTGAATCAATATATTATATATCTTATAAAACTTTCCCTTTATCAAATTCCACTTAATCAAACATTCAAGATATGCAATAAAACTCAAACAATAAACATCACACAAGATAGAGAGAGACACCAAATATAACATTGATATCCAATGTGGGAAAAACCATGGAGAATGAATCTCAAATATATTCATGAGAACAAAACCACAAGAGCACCATACCCCTTTTTTAAGTACCAACCTCAGCTACAATTCATGAGCACCAACCCATAGGAGCTTCAAACCCCTTTGCCGAGCACCAACCCAGCTACTATTTGTGAGCACCAACCCACAGGAGCACCAACCCCTTTGCTGAGCACCAACCCAGCAACAATTCGTGAGCACCAACCCACAGGAGCACCAACCCCTTTGTGTATACCACACACCTATCTCTCAATGTTTCTATCTCAACAAATGATAGATCAATACAACATTTCCTTCCTCTCTCTCTCACCTTTGCTCTTTTAAGCTAGATATAACAAATACAAACCATATTCATCTCTCACAATTTCTCTTCTAAGCTAGATATTACAATATCAAATCAACCTCTCACTTCGATATTACAAATGGCTACTCAAGCCTTTATTTATAGCTTTCCAAATGACCTTTGGCCTTCCCCCTTTGTGACCTTTCAATCCTCATGGAAAATGGTCCCAATCTTGGATAGCCCTTCATATTCAAGCCTTTGAAAAGTCATGTGGTGACCCTTCATGACCAAAAACGTCCTTCCCACTTTTGTCCTTATCTTTGGTGACTTTTCGTATTCCTTAAAGTGTCCCTTCATGAGAAATTCGCCCTTACTCTTTTGTCTTCACTTGGTGACTCTTGGTATTCCCCAAAATGACTCCTCATGGGAAAATGCATCCCATCCTTCTTTTGTCTTTATCATGTGGCTCTTCGACTTCTCCATGGGCACTTCTTTTGTCTCATATGCAACTAAAAATATATTCATTAATATTAAATAAATATTAACTCATATTAGCCAAGATATATTTATTACAAACAACATTAAATGCAATGGGGCCTTTATCACCAATAATGCTAAACCTCTGACATCAATGACAATATTTCCAACACTTATAATGATTTTAGAGTGGCTAAATTATTTCAAAATCCTCTCACCACATATCCTCAAACATTCAGTAATCTTGGGATTTCACCTTTTAAAGATCCTCTTGAATCTCAAGCATGCACAATTTCTCGCACATATGATGAAAATTATATAATGGCCCAAGATCAATTTAGAGATTTGGATGTCTTACATTATCAAAAGACATTATCCCAAATTCATTATTTCAATTGGGATGTGCATACCATTTCTATATATATCATCCTAAAACTTGAGGGTTATTTGCTTCCTAGTAATCTTCCTCTTATCAATTATCCTTGGTTGGTAGAGTAAGTCACACCTTCTGAACCTTCAAAAATACTTTTTTATTTACCTCCTTAGATCCTCCCATTAAATCTAATCATTCTCATATCAAATAACACATCAACACTCCATCTACCTCTTCTATTCCATCTACTTCTTATACTCCTAAAATCACACTTGATTCCAAAGTAATGATGTTTATCAAATAAATTCTAAATATGATCTCTATGGAAACCAAATTTTAGATCTTGAAGTGGATGTTGAGTATTGTTGTCATCTTCTTAATTTTCCTATTGAAAAAGCTATTCTTGAGTTACTTTATGCCTGAGAACCTCAACTCCCCTAACAACATCATAAACATAGAAATTTTAAGACTAAAAATCCTCACTTCAACAACTTTGTCCCCAATATTGATCCTAAGACTAATCAATTTCATCTTTACCCAATTCACCATACCACTTTTAAGATGGTAATTCCATGCTTATTAAAGAAACATCTTGTATTGAATATGGTACTCCCTCATGTCCTCAACTAATCATAGTTTCCAAAGAACTTTCATGCTCTAAACATGATAATTTCACCCTATTTTTTGAAAGTTTTAAGAGGCATTCAATTGGTCTTACAAAGACATGCCTAGCATTGACCCTATCATAGTGGTCCATAACATCATTACCTATCTTGATGCCAAACCTGTGCATCAGAAGAAATGTAAATTTCCTCCCAAAGTTAATAACTTATGCCATAAGGAAATTATCAAACTATTCAATGCTATATTTTTTAAACATATGGATTATTATGAATGGGTTTCCAATATTGTCATTCATATTTTAATTGATTTCTACAATCTTAATCTTGCTTATCCTAAATATAGATTTTTTTTTCTTTTAATAGATGCCATTATCGATTCCATGACTGGAGATGAAATGTTATCTCTTATGGATGGCCTTTCAGGATACAATCAAATTCATATAGCTCTCGATGAAAAACATAAGACTACTTTCACCATGGAATGGGTCACCTATTGTTATGTTAAAATTCCCTTCAGTATTAAAAATGATAGGGTCACTTACCAATATGCAATGACTCATATCTTTCATGACCTCGTCCATGAAATTGTCAAAACATGTGTGGATTATCTTATCACTAAATCTAAACACTTTACAAATCATCTTTTTGATCATGCCATCATCTTTGACCATCTCATCAAATATAAAGTCAGAATTAATCCTTTCAAATGTGTCCTCAGAGTTACATCTAGAATTTTTTTACTATTCTTAGTCTCTCTTCATGGCATTGATATTGATCCAGCCAAGATTAATGCTATTATCAACATGCCTATTCCTCATTCTATTCCTGATATTCATACCTATTTATGTAAACTTGGGGCAATTAGATGATTCATTCCCAAGATGGCTTATTGAACTAAGTCTATTAATTTCCTTCTCAAGAAAATTATAGCCTTGGAAAGGATGGATCCATGTCAAAAAAGCATTTGGAAATATGAAAGAGTCATTACTTCGTGCACCTACACTTCATCCTGCTTCTAATGATAGACCATTAATTCTCTATACTTATTCCACACCTATTTTATTTGGGTAAATGCTTTCTCAAAAGGATGATATAGGCAAGGAGTATGACATATTTATATTATTTGAGGCCTCATCAATTATGAAACACATTATACCAAAGTTGAGCGTGATTACTTCGCTATCTATTTTTCCACTAAAAAGCTTCATCACTACATGCTTTAGCAAACCACTTATGTCATTGTTCATCTTGACCCACTTTGTCATTATTTCTCTAAATAATTTCTTCCAAGAGATAGAATTGGTAAATGGATGGTCTTAATTATGTAATTCTATCTTCAAATCATCACATAAAAAGCTATCAAAGAGAAAGTCATAGCTGACCAACTTGCCATAGCTCCTATTCCAACCACTTCTTCCCTTCAATATAACCTTCTAGATGATAATATCCTTTACATTAAAGGTCTTAATCAAGAAATTTCTCTTAAGGATTATTTTCATATCTTTACTACATATCTTGAAGATAATCAACTTGATGAATCTTACACTTCCTCTGATACTACTAAACCAAAGGTAATTATCAAAGATCCTAATATTAATTTTTAATTATGCAAGTATAGTTGGACCCTTCATTTCTATGGTGTTAAATGCCTTCAAGAAGCTAGGGTAGGTTATATTCTCACTAGTCCTCTTGGAAAGATAATTACTTTAACTTTTCATTTTACATTTGATGTCACCAATAATATGGCCAAATATGAAGCTCTTATCTTAGGTATAAGAGTTGTTGTTGATTTAGGCATATAATATCTTCATGATTTGGGTGATTCTGAACTCATTTACCATCAAGTTAGTGGTGCCTATCAATGTAAAAGTGAAAATATTATCACCTACCATCAAATTGCAACCACTCATGCTAAAACTTTTGTCTCTTTACAATTGAGCCTATTGCTAGAGATCAAAATTACATTGTTAATTATCTTGCCTCTTCAACTTCTCTTTTTCATTCACATCAAGTTCTTTTTTATCCTTATTTTATCATATAAATAATCAAATCTCCATTATCCACCCATCCTCTTAGCTTGCTTATCTACCATATCAAGGATATCACCATCTGATAATGTCCATGGTATCAATATATCATCCAATTTTTAGAACGTCAAACATATTCTCCTGACTTAGATTCTTGTGAAAAGATGCATATTCACAAACAAGATTTCAAGTAGGTATTTAGACATAACATCCTTTATTACCAAAATGTCAAAGGTACCTTGCTATGTTGTGCCATGCAAGATTAGATCCCTCCTCTACTTGAACAAAAACATGGGGGTATTTGTGGTGGTCACTATAGCAAACATGCTATAGCCCACAAATGCCTATGCATGGGTTACTATTGGCATACTCTAGAAAATAATGTTATTGAATATGCTAAAAAGTGTACTCTTTAACAGTTTCATGATGATCTCATTAATTTGTCACCTTTTGAGCTTCAAATTATTGAATATCTACAGCCATTTTCCACTTATGGATTCAATCTCATTGGTAAAATTCCTCACTCCAAAGATGGGCACATCTTTATTATCACCACTACCAAATACTTTACCAAGTGGGTTGAAGTGATGCCCCTTATCAATGTCACTAGTCATACCATATCTAAGTTCATTCTTAACCAAAAAATTTTCTATTTTGGCATTCCTCACACCATCATTTCTGATAATAGTGATAATTTAAAAAATAAACATGTTAAATAACTTTGCACCAAATTCAAGATCAATCATAAGTTTTCCACACCTTATCATCTATAATGAAATGGTTAAATTGAGGCTAGGAACATGAGTCTCAACAAAATTATACAAAATACCATTGATGAAACCCACATGGATTGTCATCTTCATCTTTATCCTATACATTGGGCCTATTGGACTATAATTTGTACTGCCACTGAGGCAACTCCATTTTCTCTTGTCTATTATTATGAGTCAGTCCTTCATCTTGAAGTTGAGCTTCCTTCTCTTCACATATCTCTTCATGGACTCATACCTAATGAATAATTTCATGAGGCTCATCTTCATACCCTTTATCTACTTGATAAATTATGCCTCTCTACCTTACATCATAACCACCAATATAAGGATCGCATTGCCTGACAACATAACAAATGTATTAAAATTTGCAAATTTAATGTTGGTGATCTTCTCCTTAAATTATAATAAACCCATGACAAATAATGTAAATAATCCCAAAAAATTTGGGTTCCATACTTAGTTAAATATATCCTTGGTCCAAGTACTTACCACCTTCAAACTAATGAAGGCCATGTTTTCAAGGAGCCCACCAATGCTCAATTACTAAAAAAGTACTTTGCCTAATCATTTCCTTCTTGTCATATTTTATATTTATATCTATCTAACACTTTTTGAATGTTACTTAAGCATGGACCTTTCCCTCTGTAATAGTTCCCTCTTGTTCACAAACCTTTAGTCTTCCCATTTGGTCTTTTGGTTTGTTGATGTAGAATAGTATTCATTGTCTTATTTGTCATTTTCCATATATTTATAAATTTTGATTTGGTGTTCCTTGGGATTTTATTTTGTGAGTTTATTATTCATACCATGGATATGACCTGACATCCCTCACAAAAACACCACCTTTTTCTTATTTTCCATCTCTTTTTGTTGCTTGCCAAAGTTGTTTTTGTATCCTTTAGGTTTTTCTTTTGTGAGGTGCTTTATAAAAAGGCTCCCTCACTTTGATTTTGTATTGTTTATTACCAAACTCATGTGTCTCTCTTTTATGAGTTTATTTGTAAGACCATGGATAGGACCTAACCCTCCTTATAAAATTACCATTCTTTTCATTTTTTGTATCCTTGTTCTTAAATTTATCTTTTTTTCTTTTACTAGATGGAATTTTCAAACAATCTGTGTTAGCATGTTTTCCTCCATTTCCCTCATTCTCATGATAAGGAATAACACTTTACATTCATTATATCCCTCTTTTCCCTTTGTCACATTTTTTTCAATTTGAATAAATTTAATATTGTTTCATGTGTCATTCCTCTCGATTTCCCCTTTCTGTGATCTCTACATTGGATGAAACAAGGTCAAAGTAAAGATAGTAATTTTTTTTCACTTAGATTTTTGAGACTCTTAGACCCCATGCTAATTGATGTTCTCCCTCTTAGCAACCTTGTCCCAAGTTTTAAAATTAAAGTCATCTTTAGTACCCATGTTTGGTTTTCCCGATCTGTAAGGAGCAAGAATAAAAAAAAATCATCAAAAGAAAGTTAAAAGCCAAATCATTTAAAACAAAAGGCAATGATATCTAAAAGGCAACATACAAAATTTCAAAAGTCAAATTCACACCAAAAGATGTGATTAAAATCACATCTCTTATCTTTAATCAATGCTCAAACTCCATAGTTAGCTTCACATAAAGCCAAAGTCCTTTGGGGTGTGGTAGGCCAGTAGATTGGAATAGGGGATTTCAAAAAAAATCTATGGTGTTACCTACTATCTCATGTAAGTACCCAATCTTCAAAGTAGATCTATGGCTCTATAAGGGTTTCTAAAGAATGGGGAACACGTCATGGGGAGGTAGGTCCACTTTAATTTTCATGTATATAGCCTTCATGGGATGATCTATATACTACATTTGTTGACCTAAGACTTATGTAGCTAAGAGAAGTTCTTCAGAGTCCCTAAGGTTGATAGTCCTCTTTTTTTAACAACAAAATTTGAGTGTCTTGACTTCGATAAAGAGTTTTTATACCTTATTTTTTCCTTCAGTCTCCCCTCCACCCATTTCAATTTCCGCTCTTGATAGACAAATTATGATTCCAAATCTATTTTCCCTCTTCCATAAATTCCTTCTTCTTCATCTCTTAAAACATGCTAACACTACTTTGTTTCAATTTGATCTATCTTTATACATAAAATAACATGTTTGATCAAATTTGGATCATATTCTTCACTTTATTTTATATTTACTAAAATTACTTTACTTTCCTTTTTCCATTGTTAAGTGAGGTGTGGATTGTTACTGCTCACTCATCAATGTTGTTTTCCCTTTTATGCATTCCTTTTTCCATTACTAAGTGAGATGTGGACTGTTACTACTCACTCATCAATGTTGTTTTACCATTTTGATTTTCTTTTTACCATTGATTTTTATTGCTTATCATTCCTTTTAAACATGTATCCTTGGTTATCATTGGAGAGATTACCTTTTTCTTACTTGAGGTTTACTTCTTTGAGTTTTTTTGGTCTTTAGTAGCCTTGGATTTTTAGTTACCCAATTTAATGTTATTTAACTTGACCATTTGGTCTAACATAGCATTTGTCACCCAGCTTGCCAAATTCCCAAGTATGTCCCATCCACATAGCACCCATTATCTTGGCTTCTCTTGCTTTTGTTTATTTTTTCTCCATAGTTTTGTATTTTTGGGTTTGTTAAAAGTAGTCTTTACACCCTACATAATCAAAACTAAAAACATAGCTAATAATCATCTTGTGATAAAGGTAAGGCAAGGTACACATCAATTTTAATTATAAGATTAGTTTCCATTTCTATAATTTACTTTTAGTTATTTTATGATTTTTAAAATACTGCAACTTTTTTTTAGCATCAGTGTTGTGTGTGTCCTTATATTCTTTGTCAAAGGACCATCCCCTATTCCACTTTAGTGACACGTGATGACCTTCAAGTGGGGCATATGTATACACATAATATTTTTTACTTTTATCAAATATTGATGCTTTACAAATTCCAAGAAGCCATTGTGATTCAATCTCTCTAAGTGGATGCTTCAAGGAGTGTACCAAGAAAGGGCTGGGTAGACTTTTGGTGCTTTGTAGGATTGTTGTCCCTTATTGCCACATTATTTCCAATCCATCCATCTCCTAAAACTTTTGCCTAAGCTATATCTCCTCCCTTGAACATTCTTATGGTCTTTTCCTCTTCTATCCTTCTTCTCCTTCGTTGTTACCCTTTTGACCTATATATTACACTAGGTTGACCTAGTCAACCTAGTGTGTTTTGGGGCTACTTTAGCTCTTTAGGTTTATTATCCTTCCAATTGACCTAGTATAGACACATGTTTGAATGAATTTCAAGTGAGATAATCTTATATATACAAGGTCATTTTGGTATTAAGATATGCAATAAAGAGTTATTACTCACTCGCACTTCTTCACAATCTACACTTCCACCATTCTACTTGAGGAGTCTTAGATTTGGTTTCTTATTTTGGAGAATCTAGTATTTTGGATAGGTCTTGGATGCTTTGGACTAATAAAGTGATCCTTATAAACCAAAATAACCTCTTTCAAATCCCCTTTGGCAAAGGGAAATCTTGAATCGTCATGAGTTCATATTCAAGTAAGTATATTCTAACTTTGTTATCCACTCTTTTAGTAGATAGAAGTAGCATAAGTGTTAGCTCAAATAATATTACTCTTCATATTGCTCACGCTCCCACTTAACAAGTGTATACCCAATTGGAAGTGTAGGTGTGCTCTATTTTATCCCATTTAAGATTCATTCATATACATCATGTAATTTTGATTGCATACAGATGGTACCAATCCCAAGAAGAATCTCAAAGTGGTCACCACTAATAATTATAAGTAAAATATGGTTGGTAGGCTAGATAAGAATTTTTAGAGTCTAAAGGATGATGGTCCAACGCATATGATGAATGGAAGAAATACCAAAATTAATTTTCTCTACTTTTTTATGAAGGTTTCATGTCATCCTTTTCTTTGTTATGTTTATGTTGTTTTGTTTTTGTGGATATTTCTTTGCTTACAATGTTTGTTGATCCTTTGTTTTATGTTTTTGGCCATGATGGTGGTTATTTTATATGGGTAGGGTCCCTCTAAAACCCTATTTCACCTTCAATAAAAATAAAACCTTAATGTTGGATTTCAAATTGATAAATAAATTTAAACTAAGCCATGGCAATTTATATTATGTTTTGTAGACCCAATCCATGATTAATATTCAAAAAATTATTTGGAAGTCTTGGAACAAGAAATAAATTGGTCAATGTGTTTTGATTTTCTTAAAGACAAAATAAAAAGATTTATTAAATCAATTTTTTTTAATTTTGTGGGTTTTGGTGCATGTTAAATCAAGTTTTTTTTATCATTACATTTTATTAACATAAGTCAACTTGGCCTTATAGAGTGCTAGGGTATTGGCATGAGAGTCTATGAAAGCTCTTATTTTTCACCATTTGGAATTTTGGGGTGGAAGAAGTGGAATGGAGAAAATAAGAAGAGATTTTTTAGTTATTTCATTTCCTCATCTTAACTTAAAATATAGTAACATTAATGTAAAGGGAAAAAATTGGCACCCGCTTGTTGAATAGTGCTATTTCTATGGGTACGAAACTTGGCTTAGTTTTTAAAAGGGCCATTGGAGGCACCGTGCAAGCCATGGAAATCCAAAAAAGGGAGGATTTTGAAAATAATCCAATGAAATAGAGAAGAAGGAGGATCCTCTTGTAACTAGGCAAATCTCACATCCCTTTTTGTTAAAAAAATTTACATTAGTTTTCTTTTATTGGAATGGAAAGTTAAGCTAGTTTGATTGCCTAGTTTAGGGTAAAAATCCATATATTCATACTTATGTATGCATTTAGGAACATATATTGGGAATTGGGTCATATGATTGTATGCTTTTGTGTTTAAAAATGATTTAATTATTATTTTTTGGTTGTTTACCCACCTTGCATTATAGCTTTTTAGATAGATTTTTAGTGTAACTATGAACTTTGTTTAGTTTATTTATGATCAAACCATAGCTCATTTCGAGAAACTTTTGCATTATTATAGGAACTATGGCTTTCATGTGGTATAAGAACTACATTTTTATTCATTATCAAACAATTTTCACTTCCAATATTTTTTTATTTTCTTGGTTGGGATGAACAACGTTCGATAGGGTTTTTGTCTAAAACTTTAGATGTTAAAAATGACAATCATGTCCAGATAATTATAATAGAGCATAAGTAAAATGTTTTATGATTATATATTTTTTGGGTATTTTATTATCTTAAAATTTAGTGTTAGTATAATGGTTTTATATTAAATTGGTGGTTTTTCCAACATTTGTTTTCTATTATGTTATTGATGTAAGTACTAAAGTATGCTGACTTAGAATGCAGATTAATTATGTTCTCCATCAATATAGTGTTTGTGGATAATTATAGTACTTGATTGTATGCATAATTATATACAAAAACAACATAGAAACCTAAATGTCTCATGAAAAATGTTTAGGTTGACATTGTATAAGGGTTTGGAAGAGTATAATCTTTACATCTTTTTAAAATACTCACCATGTTTAGAATTAAACTACTAGCTAAATATTTTTCCATAAATATGGTATTCTTATTTATTTTAAATGATGTGATAACTAGAATATGATTTTATATTTGTCTTATGTGTTAAATTATCATGGTTGTAAAAGCATGACTAAAACATACTTTCCACCAAGTCTAAGCTGAGTTATTGAATTAAGGCTTCATCATTTGTATTATGAAAAGTGTATAGTGATACTTGTATGTGGAGGCTTCTCTTGGTTTAGCTTGACATTGTTATATAAATTTGAATGTCAAATAATAATCAAGGTTATGATTATGTTGTTAAATGGCCTATTGCATGTTAGGTTTTATATTCAATCGCAATCTAAGTCATGATTATGATAATTATATAGTAGTATTGTTGATAAGATTGTTTACCACCAATATTGGGCATGGTGTGAATAGGGTAGTTAATGCATATGTTATACATTGATTACGATAATTAATTTTTTAAGCCATTATGTCTAGTAGGATATTCTCTTAGTAAATATTTTTCTATATTTGAAAATCATACATATGGGAAGGATTATTTCGAAATGTACTTAGAGTTATCTAAATTTTACTTTCATAATAAGTATGATTAAATTTATTTTGTAATGATTTATCAAATTTGAAATTCATTTGTATAGGAATTCCATTTATAGGGATAAGAAATGAGAATTTTATATATTGTTACACTGAGGTAAGGGCGTGATTTGTAAACAAGGAAACTTATTGTATGGGTGATTCTTATTATAATCTGTGTTATGCACGAGCATTGACTACTACTCATACCATTGGAAGAGTAACTACTCTAATAACTCTTGGGATTTCTACTCATCTATTATTATTATAACTTAGATTTTTAATCAATCTAATGTATTTTAATGCTTGTCATTTGGGAAATATATTTTCTAGAAGAATGTTTACCTCTTTTGTTGAATAATTTTTAGGGTTTGAGAGGAGTGGATTACACCTATCTAGTTTCCATCATTTGAATTAGCTTTTCATGTTCATTACTTTCTTGTATGAAGTGATTTTATTATAATTATTATTGAGACATTAATTTTATGAGAAAATTGTTGAAATTAGTTATGATTTTTTTCATTACGAGAGTTACCTTTTATGTAACATTTTGTTTTACTCTTGATTTATCACAAATGATTTTGATATTTTATTGTCTATATTGGATGTTTAACATACCAAGGGGAATATAATATCTATTAAGTATAATTATCCTAGGATTTAACATGTATCCACCTAGTGTTGAGTGTGAAATACTCATTGCATGGTTATATTTTGGTTTATTATTAGTTGTAGCAAAACCTATTTATCTATTATGTTTTGTACTAGTATGATGTAATACAAATTTTGATGACGAATAAAGGATATGTTTTGAAAAGTATAATTGAATGTTGTATTATATATTGATGTTTCATCCTTGCTATAGATAAAAATACATATATTATACTTTTAGTTGTATTGTTTTATGTGTATAACCACTATAGTTCTCTGTATTGCATATTTTTAGATATTGAATATTAATTTAAGGTTGTAGATGAATCCCTAGAGTAACTATAGTTGGGTTAATTTATCTTGGTTTGGAACTATCAATATTATATGGGGCTTAATTCAAGTCTTCTATGTGGCTTAGCTAGTTTTGATTTATGCACTCAGAATCTAGTTAGAACTACCTTGTCTCATTATTCAATATATATTTTAACGTATTATAAAATCCACTACCTAAGCTCAGTAGGTAATTTATCATTAATTATTGAATTTTGAATTGAGACAAGTTGTTTGATGTGAATTCTCATTATTTTAGTATTCTACCTTGGTCTTTTAGACTCAATGTCAAGGTTATGGTGCATACATAGATCTAGGTCATATCTAATTTTCAATGAAATCTCCCAAAATAAATGGGAGGTATTACATAAGTTGATTAACATTTTTTTTGAATCCTCACCATCTATTTGGTTTATCTACTAGATGATTTGTGTAAGCTTTATTGAGAAATTATTGAATTGAGCTATAGATAACAATAGCCTAATAACATATGGTTCTCAACATCTAGTTTTATTTGTGAATGGTAATAGGCTCACATTATTAAGATATAAAAAGGTTGTATTTTGGATGGTTCATTAATTTTAATATGGGATTTAAGTAATATTTTCCTCCCTAGCTTAGCTTGATATGTTCTCCTTGAGGACTCTTACTTTGCTAAAGACCATGGATGAATTCAACGTATGTGGGATTCAATAAACTTAACCAAATAATGGTACAAGTAGGAAATTTCAAATCCTTATGATATTAGTGATATCTTGATTAATTAATCATTGCTTGGAATTATATTAGACATCATTAAATTTATTGAATAAGTAAATATAGACTATACTTAGTCTAGATCTGAATAGAAGCTATGTTTTTTTAATTAAATTATGACTAATCGACAAGACTAGATTGGATGATAATTAGGATATGGTAATATTATAAATATATAGTTGTATATAAGGCTATAGGGTAACCAAGTGTAGTCAAACTGTTTAATATGAGATAATATTGATCACTTATAGCCTGCTTGTCTATTAATGTCGATTTACAAAGAAATGATAAAGCATGCCAATATACTAAGATATTTATGTATGTGACCATGAATTTTTGAGAAGGTTAAAAATTATTTATCATAATTTGATCCAAACTTAGTAATAAAAGGTTGATAAAATTGATTATTAATCTATCTCATTAACTATTGGTAAATCTAACTATTCTTTAATAAAAGGGACATAAAAACTAGGTTTGTTCTAGCCAAAAAGAGTATTTATACCATTTATACTATCTTTATAATTTTGGGAGTTACTTTCTCTTGTGTATGAAATGACAGAAATAAATTCAACCTTGTATACCATACCTCTTAGGTTGCCATTTGAACTATGTATTTCACTAGTAGGGTGATTTTAATGATCACATGGGGATGACATTTATGCCACCATTGTGGAAAGTTTGTTGTCAATGTCAAAACCTTCTTAGTTCAACTTATTTATAAGGTTTAATTTTATTGATTTTTATGAAAATTTATCAATATATGAATGACATTTTTTATATATTACTAAATTTTATCCTTGAACATAAAGAGACACATCTAAATGTTGAGATAGAATCCTTAGAGTCAATTATTTTGGGTCAGTTTACGTTTGTTAAATTGGTATCATAGTCAGGTTTGTATCTCTAGGGATATCTTAGAAAAGGGAAATTTCACCTTATCATTTAGTAACTTAATCAATAAATATTCAATTAATTTAAAATGGGAGCATGTTTGGTAAAGATATGAAGCGTATATTGAGTGGAAGAGAGAAACACTCAGTTTTATAATTTTAAACTACTGAAGATCACTGAGCTAAAATTGGTTTGAAATCCTCTTAATATTCATTCAAATTCTTGGTTGAGTTAATCCTTTTTGAATATATTTTGCATTTAAAAACTAGTGTCATTAGTCAATTGTTGGTCTATAAGGGTATGTATATAAGAGACAAATTGATGAAGGCTTTGTTATTGCAAAAAAAAAAAAAAGACTATCAAGTATCTAATGAAAACTTGTATGGGAGAGTCATCACTTGATCCTTATGGTATGATACCCTTGAAAGGATCATAGGTGAGACTTTATATTATAAGGTCATGTGGGATGAATATGACTAACATGCTTTTGCATGTCAAGGAAGTTTTAAGACCTTTATCTATGAATCTATTATAAATTGATTAACCCTTGAGGTGTGAATATTAACTATGAGGTTTTTAGGGATAATAAGTACTAACATTGAACATTGTTGAAATTAACTTGATACTTATAAGAAAGAGGTAATGCATTAACCACTATGAATGATAATGTTCATACTATGTTAGTTGATGAATGTAGAAAATCAACACAAATGCTAAGGGAACATTGGGGATAAAATTGATTTAGGCAAATAAATTAATTTCATATCAACTAGGGAGAAATAATTTATATCAACTGGAATAATATAACTTATAGTAAGTTGTTATAAAAATTATTTACAAACAATTGAGGAAATTAGGGAATGAAACACTTCCTATAAGTTTTCCTTTTGTTTCATGCCATTTAAATGGATTGATTTTCCAAAATAAATTTTCAATGAATGATCACTACTGGGTGAGGAAAGTAAGCTTTGTCTCATCCTTGGATAGCTAAAAGATAATCTATGTACGTTGGATTCCTAGAGGGAAAGGATTTACATATGCATGATGATTTCTAATTTGAGTAAAGAGACTTTTAGTTTTGTAACTTATATTCACTTGTTAAATCAATGTATTTTTTATTGTATCTAGATTTTTATGAATTGAATGTTTGATCTAAATTATAACTTAACTATTAAAAAATACCAAGTGTGGAAAAATCCAAGTTGGAGTAAAACTCTTAATATAGATGGCCTTCTAATGTGAGAAATAGTTTTGAAAGCATAAGATGCACTTTGTTTTAGAAGACTATTTTTAAAGATAATTTTCTCTTAGATGGCATAAAGGTGATCCTTGGTTAAAA
>JARHVA010002894.1:370000-425000 GCA_037957365.1 Torreya grandis | reverse complement strand
CACCACTATCTCTCAATGTTGCTTTCTCAACAAATGATAACACACTACTATATCCCTTCTCTATTCTCTGCTCTCCTCTTCTCTTCTCATCTAGATAAAATCATTTGCTTCCATACACATAACAAATGGCTTCCCAAGCCTCATTTTATATCTTTTCAAATGACCTTTAGCATTCACAGTTTGAGACCTTTCAATTCACATAGAAAATGGCATAAAACTTGTCTTACATGACCCTTCAAATTCCTCAAGGTGACCCTTCATGGAAAAATGTATCCTTTCCATCTTTTATCTTTATCTGGTGACTCTTTTAATTCCTCAAGGTGACCCTTCATGTAAAAATGCATCATTTCCCTCTTTTGTCTTTACTTGGTGAGTCTTTGACTTCCTCATGGGCTCTCTTTTGTCTTTACGCAACTAAAAATATATTCATTGATATTTAATTAATATTAACAAACTTTAGCCAAGATAGGAATATTAAAAACACCTTTAGACATTAAATGCTATATTTTTAGGCTTTTGACATCAATGACAATATTTCCAATAGATTGTGGATGGTGACAGGCCATGTAAGTAGAATTTGTAACCCCCATGTGTTTGAGATAGTCCTGCATAGGTAGACATTGGTAAATAATACACCAAAAGAATGGGATTTTTTGGAATTAATATAAGCTACCCAAACATTATCAAACCTTCCAGCCTAAACACAATCGCGAGATTTAAAAAAAACTAATGATTGAGGGTTTTGGTATCAATATGCTCAGGGGAAAAACTATTATAACCTAGCCTAGGGGAATAGTGAAAAAATGATGTACTTATAGGCTGGGACCAATCAATTCACCATGGTGAAAGAGAGGAAACTCCAATTTCATATTAGAACTCTTCAAGTATGGAATTCTCGAATTAAAAAATTGATTATGCATCTTCCATGTTTAGATTTAACTTAGCCTTTTACCATATTCCAAGGAAGCCAATCTTTAGTACCCTTAAAAAAAGGTCTCCATTTATGTGAATAATGTTTTAAAATAGTCTTAAAATTTTGACTAAAGGGACCATGGTAAAGGGGACATTGTGGAAACTCAACATGGGAGACCACCATAAAGACTAAGAACTAAGATAAAAACCATTTTTAAACCCTTCCATCACTTATACAAGGTGAGGTATGAGCTTTTCCTAGGCCTTCTACATATTTTTCATATCAAAATTACACCCTATCTTAACTGGCACAAGAGAGATGAGAATACTATGTAAAAAAATCCCTTTCTAGGACATTCTACCATGCGGGCAACCTTGAGAATAATTATTTTTAGGCCTCATCCCATTAAAACCTTATGAGAATCCATTTAATGCTGATAAAAAGACCTTGAAGATTAATATCAATGAGCCCAAGTTCACCAAATTCTTTAGCATACCAATAAATGGCCCCAGATGCTCGGTGAAAATCATGGTGCCCTTCAAAATTATCCGAAATAAAGTCTCTCAAGATATTTTATAGCTTCACATAAGAGGCATTAGAAGGATCATGATAATGATTAGTAAACATGAGTAGAAGTGAGCACCTTAGAACATATCTGGAACTTCTCAACCAAAGTCAATAGTTTGGTGATCCAAAAGGAGATTTTTTCTCAACTCTTTGAACCACATAAGACCAAAACTATATAGGCAAGGCACCAATTTAAGTAAATAAAATGCCTAAGAATTTAAATTGAACCCTAGGTAGGATCCATTACCATTTATATCCCTCCAACCAAAGAGGTTTGGGTGGAAGGGACTAGTGATAGCATTGAGTGTTTTACCATTGAATGGAAGACTCAGAGGCAAGATAGAAAATGTCAAGGCATTCCATAGCATACTTAATAGAGTCCTCATATTCCTAAATAGAGAGGAAAGAGTCCTCAAAAAATTTCCCATTAATAAAATGGTGGTTTGAATTAAGGATCAAAATACCTTTCACCAAACCCATAGAAGCATGGCTGGCCCAAAGTTAGTTGAAGCCTTCAATATCCATAACATAAAGAGAAGTCACAAGGGGGCACCCCCATGTTATAGATATGTGAATTTTAAATTTTTGGGATTAATATTAATTTATAGTTATACAATCCCCAACATCTTGAAACAACATATTAATAGTGTGAACAAACTTGGGACCAAACCTGAGATCTTGGAGCATAACTATAAAAAAGGAAAATTAGTCTGATCATAAGATTTCTCAAAATCAATCTTGATGAATAATGCCTTGTGTTTGAATAGCCTAGCCGATTCCATACACTCCTAGATAGAAATAACATTATCCAAAATGTATCCATGTTGAATAAATGATGTTTGCTCACTTCTCATAATTAAGGGGAGCAAATGCTCGATTTTAAGGGCTAAAACTTTAGCTATGTTTTGTAAGATATGTTAAGCAATGCAATTGGTCTCTAGTTGGTAATAACCTCAAGGTATTTGACCTTAGGAGTGAATTTGATGTTACCTTGATTAATGATATGGCCCAAAATGTTGGACAAAATAAATTCAAAGTAAACTTTATGAAAATTAGGTCCAACAATATCCCAGATGGTTTGATAGAATTCATAGGGAAACCTATCATCTCCTGAGACCCTGACAAAGGCCATCTACATGATGAATTATTTAAGGCCACTGAGATTGAGTGACCTATCGCAAGAAATTATTTACAATTTAGAGAGATTACAGGAGATAATTCAAAGGCACTATGAGAGAGAGAGAGAGAGAGAGAGAGAGAGAGAGAGAGAGAGAGAGAGAGCAACCTAGGGATGAGGGCTGCACAACAAACACTCCATGATAATGATTCACAAAAACATGTTAGATGTCAAATAATTTGGTAAACTTATTTGAAGTACATTTAATGGCTTTAATTGTGTTTTTAGTTTGTCTTGATTGAAGGAGAGAAAAGAGATATTTGATCACTTTGTCTCCAACTTTCAACAAATGCAGTCATGCTCTAAGTTATGGTTCTATATCCTTGTAAGCGTCATTTGACTAAAGTTTATGTCTCCACATAGCATCCTAAGTCTAGAGATAAGGTCGTAAAGGTGAAGTTTCCAACTCCTATGAAACCCTAAAGTATTCATGCTTTGTATCATGATGAATATACTACATAAAACTAGCTACTTATTTTTCATAAATCTAGAGAAAATAGGTGGTGTGGGGTACTCCATCTACTCACCACTCAATCTAGCAAGTATCCCATATGGGTTTGTGATCTAGGCTCCACATTCTAATAATATGCGCAATAATCTGCTCATCTTTGAGATTCATAGTATTGAGGTAAAATTGATAATTATTAACTTGGGGATAGTCGAGTAAAAGCATAAGCAAATAGGGCAATGGTAAGAAAAAAAAGTGTCTGGGATCAGCAAAATAGGTCAATCATGAATAAGAGTGAATAATAGAAGGTCTTTTTTCTTCTAACAAAGCATGATCAATATGTTTAAGAACTCAATCTTCTCCTTCAAGAAAACTAGACCATGTGAACCAAATAAAATTTGACTCTCTCCTCTTATGGTGGTTTGGATGAAAATTTGCTTGTTTATGTTGCATGTAAAACCATACCTCCCACTCACCTACACACCATCTCATGGGGAGACATCCTTATTTATCTTTAGTAGACTCAATCATATTGAATTCAACACAAAGAATCCAATGCGCATCTAGAAGATAGTTTACCAACCATCTCCAAATCAATGTGTGTTAGACAACATCATTAGAGGCATACAAGTTGACAAGGCCAATGATGTGACTAACAAAGTCAAAAATAGTCCAAACCACCCAATGGTTGGGTTTGGAACCCCAAGAAATAAAATTTTGATATAGTTCAGGAACCAAAAGGATGAAACACCTCCATGTATAGGCTCATGATAGGTGGCTTGATAAAAAAAGCCCATGCCAAATAGTGTGAGTAGTAGATTAAAGTAGGAAATCATAAATTTTAACTTATTACATGCATATTATTTTCATTTTCAAAAAATAATGACAATTGTTCATAATTATATAATTATGTGTTAGATCAGTGAGCTCTCTAACATTCTAAGAATAAACTATCACTTGGAATCATCAAGGTTCATATCATTTCCCTCTGTAAGACCTGAGAAATACGTAAACTGATTTAAGGATGAGTTGAGTGTCTCCAAGTTTGAAAGGTTGCATTTTAATAAGTAGGAGGTATTTTCCACAATGAGTCAAATTACAATATTGCAATCATGATTCAACTATGTAGTTTTTCAAGTCAAACTCCTTGACCCATGTTCCATGAGTAGTGGTTTCCATGAACCCATCTCTCCTGAGAATGAATGGTCCACTTAGCAATGATTGCATGTAGGTGATGCTCATAGGGGTGAAGCATTGGGCCTTCCTGGGAGGTCACCAATCCTAGTACTACTCCAACTCAAGTGCACTTAACCATTGAGTTTCCTCCAAGGTTAAGCCCACTTAGCTTGCAAAACCATTTGCAAGCTAAGTGAGCTTAACCTTGGAAGAAACTCCATGGTTAAGCATGCTAGAGTTGGAGTGGTAATAGGATGGGTGACCTCTCGAGAAGGCCCAATGCTTCACCCCTATGAGCATCACCTAGATGCAATGAGTCTTAAGTGGATCATTCATTCTCATGAGAGATGGATTCATGCGAAACACTACTCATGATACATGGGTCAAAGAGTTTGACTTGAAAAACTACACAAGTGAATCCTGATAGTAATATTTTAGGTTGCCTTTTATTTGGCACATAATCCTCATCTACAAAAGGTGAGGGACTATGAGAGTGTTGCAGAATAGTTTCACAGTTGAGGGTCACAAGACTAAGCTCTAAATATGAGTCATTCACCCTCGAAGGGGGATATGAAGATGGAATCACATGAGCGGGAGATGGAGATGAAACAAAATCAGTGACTATTTGAGGAGAATGATAGATAGGAGGAATGGGTTTAACTTGTGTGGGCATAGGGACTTTACCAATAGAGACTGACTAGCTTTACCCCCTGTGGGTTGGTAAATAACTAGTTGGGATTTGGCATTTCCATAGATTACATTATTCTTCCTATTACAGACTGTCATCCACCCGTTAGAATTCCCATTCTAGGGTTTTGAATTAGACCCACCTTTTTTTAGGAATAAAAGGAATAGGGACCATTAGATGGCATTCTCTAATCAAATGGTCTGAATCATGGCATTAGAAACAAGTGTTCAAGACGTTCATATAAATCACATGCCATGTGAAATGATTATTACCTACTTGAATCTCAATGGACTCCTTGAGATCTTTGGCAAAGTATATTTCCACACAGGGCCTTCTTTGAGGACAAGATGCATAGAACTTCTATTTTTCATCGCAAATAAAGTGGCCCAAAAGCTTCATAAGTTGGTCACTAAAATTCCATAGAATAAGAGGTAAGTCTAGAAATTCTACCCAAATTGGGATTTTAATTTAAGATTTATCTGAGACCTGAAAGTCTCGAGTCCAATGGGAGAAAACAACCAGAGTGTTGCAAACAAAGTAGGGCTCATTGTTAACAATAACTTTGCAATATTTGGGCTTTGTGAAATGAGATAGGAAGAAACCCTTAGTAAGGTTTTGAACCCCTTCCAATTTCACCCCATGGCCTTGCGAATGTTATGTACTCACTGCTTTTTTAGGCTCTCTGGAGGAATTCAACCGATAAAATAAGCAACTAAGATATTTTTTTAATAATAATTATAGGCTTTAACAAATTCTGATAAATTCAAAACTGCATCCAGTAAAGGAGTATTAGGGTTGGAGTAAATATCTCGTGGTAGACCTTTGGACCAAACTTTCGAGCTTGTATCGGTGCCATTGCTTCTTAGATTCCCATCAACTATCCCTGCATCAAACGATGCAGAGATGGTGGTGATAGACATTTAATAAATAGAAGGTAGCATCTCACAAATGGTAAAAGACCACCCTAACTCAATGCAATAAATACATTGTCAAAACAAAATTAATCTAACCTATATCAAAAATAGATCGACAATATAATAAATAGAAAAGAAAGCCTAAAATTTTACCCTGGGTTTGCAAATGAGTTTTCAATATAACTCATTATTACCCCTTTAAAAGTAAGTACCATTCTTTAAAAAATAACCAACTAAAAATACTTAATTAATAGTCTACACGTAAAACTAAACCCTTGTAAATGCTAAGTCCGTCCACATTTGAGGGGCCCGAAAAAGAATTTCATGTGACGAGGAAACCAGTAGACGTGAAAGACTTTATGGAACTTCCAGTCTTAGATTTAATCGAAGTACTTCACACCACAAGAAAAGCATCAAAATCATAATCTAATGCGGAATGCCGCAGTGTGCGCGTGATAAAGAAACTCCACCAATATCAAATTATATTGTATCCATGGTGTCATAAGAAAAGCATTCAACAGAAGAAAAGTATTCATCGTACTGACATACACTATATATGCTCTATCATGTGTGGTTTATCTCGATGTCCTCTTTGGAATATTATTTTTCCACCGCTAAAAATATGGCAAAGGCAAGCCTGGCACTAGTTATACATGATGTCAGGGAATTAAAAGACTAGTTTAATACTCATTTATACGTAAAAGTGATAAACAACCTGTTTTTTAACAATGGTGATGACGGCCAAGAACAGGAGTTTAAGCTCCTCCTCACAATAGATTCCATAAACAGGTATAAATGTCTCTTTGGGGCTATGAATATATGTAAAGCAATTCAAGCAAAGTTTTGAAGGGTTGAATATTAATGAGAAATAGCACGTCCTTCCATTCGATATGGCATTCAGCAGTTTTGTATATCTGTTTTGGTGTATCTGCCATGCTTTTGCTATTAATCTTTGCTTTGCTGGGTTTGAAATGTTCTGAGTACTGGAAGGAGTCTGGTGGTGATGATTCTTCTAGTAGTGAATCATTTGATGATGTCGAGGAGGAGTTGAGATATTATAATGATGATGACAAGAAGGAAGAGATGGCCGTGGTGATTATGCCTGGGGAGGAACAGCCTAGTTTTATTGCCAAATCGGTAGTTCTAGTAAGGGGTATTAGTGAAGATATTGCATCATAAATGTCCTAATTTTTTTGGTTGATAGAGTACTTTCGTGATGGTTGTGCCTTAACAAGGTAATGAGTTTTTCGGGGAGGATGGGGGAAGAGTCTGAGTGAGGTCAGCTGTAGAAAGCATAAATGTAGTAATTTTTTTTTGGTTTATAGATTGCTTTCACGATGGTTAAGCCCTAACATCGATAATGGGTTTCTTTTATTTATTTATTTTTTGGGAGGGGGGAGGAGTCTAAGGGGTGAGGCGAACTGTAAAAAACATGAATGCCCTAATTTTAACATTGGTAATGAGTTTTGTTTCTTCTTTGAAATTTTACAAACCAATAAACGATTTGAAACAGAGTTCAGGAGGCCTTATCTGTTTCTCATATTTTAATCCCTGCAAGACGTTGAAAAGGAGATTTTTATTTGTATTGTACTCGAGTTATATTTATGCACCATTATCAGTCGATAATGTAAACGGCCTATTCAAAAAATTCATTATACCACCAATGATGATGGGTTCACGGTTTTTATTCTTTTAGCTAACAATAATATTTGAATTCAGAGAGCTTACTGCCAAGACAAACATGAGTATTTGACATCTCAATAATTGTCATTTTGAAGCTGTTCATTTAATAGCAATAATCTTTTCTACTACCATGATATCATTGGTAAGAAATTGTTATAATAAAACAGAGCTTTCTTTTATTTTTATTCTTCTGCTCCTTCTTTGGGGATGCGGTAAACTATTCGGTTTCTCACAGAGCCTTTTATACAAAGAACATAAGGGAAAGCTAATGTTATAGCTAGCAAGAGTAAAGAACGGCCTTAAAGAGATAAAAGAAAGCCCTAACATAAACTTTAGGTAAAAGTCAGTAAACAATCAGAGAAAAATATGCCATCAGTTAGCAAGAAAACAAAAAACTATCCGCTAAAGACACCTAAGATCCCCTAAGGTCAACCAACCTCTAATTTAACAAAAAAGCCAACAGTAAAGAAAAGCAGTGACATTAACCATGAAAAGAAACCAACCTTCTCCCTCAGCGGCAGAAGATGCCTTTCATATTATTAATTTTGAAGATTTACGGAGTTCCATATTTTTTAATACATAATTTTTTTTAAGTTATATATATATATATATATATATATATATATATATATATATATATATATATAAATACCAATAATATTTAATTTTTGTCAATGTAAGGTCTTAATATTATAAGGAATGGGATTAGATTTGAATTTCAAAATAATTTTATTAAAATAAATATTTCTCAAATTTTAACATAAAACTAAAAACTTTAAAATGTTAAAAAACACCTCTCTCTCTCTCTCTCTCTCTCTCTCTCTCTCTCTCTCTCTTATAAAAATTAATTTCTCATAATTGTTAAGTTGTGGAGCTAAAAGCTTCACCAAGATGCTAATCAGGGAGTTGCTGAGTTCAGTCAGCAACCGGCATCGACAGTATTGCCGACGTTGGTCAAGTAGGGACCAGGGATCGACTGACGTCGATCAGGAGCAGACTGACAGCAACTGACGTCGGTCACCTATGCGTGTGCATGCAGTTGCATGTGTTTTCCAGAACGCGTTTCTAGAATTAGACTTGTCTAATTTTAAGAGGTCCAAGAGTGTTTGCATGTTGAAGACTAATTTAAGTCTTGAGTCTGTGTTTCTAATTATTGTAATTAGAGGTCTAATTATTGTATGCATGGGATCCTATTTAAAGACCCATGGGGCATGTATTGTAATTAAGACAAGTAAAGCATTGAAGCAAGAAAGCAAGGTCAAAGGAGATCTGCAAGGTGTAAGGTCAAGGAGATCAACTGAAGCTATCAAGGAAGGGCTAACAACTCAAGTTGTTGAGTTGGTTGTGGTTGAGCAAGAGAGAGAGAGGGAAGAAGTCCTTGAGGTGTGGCAAGCCTTAGAGGTGGAAGAAGAAGTGGCATCTTCTTTATTGTATTTTCTTCTGAAGATTATTTAATACAAGATTGTGTATTGTCTCTCAAATTGTTTGCTGTTTCAAGTTTTTAGTTACTTAATCATTCTGATTCAATTCCATGTTTAATTGCTTATAAGAAAGGTAATGAATTGTGCTTCCTTGGAGGGGTTCCTAACAGTTGGTATCAGAGCTACGGTTGCAGGGAGCAGGTTATTGTTTGATTACAGGTTACTCACAGGGGTTTCTATTTGAGTGGGAGTACAACAATGGCAGAAGAAAGTATGCTATGAATGGAGAAGTTTAACGGCAAGAATTATCAACTATGGAGGATGCAGATAGAACATTATCTATATCGAAAGATTTGTACTTACCGTTGGGTGGGGTTGCATGCAAGCCCACAGATATGAAGGATGAAGAATGGGAGGTTCTTGATCAGAAGGCTTTGCTATCCATAAGGTTGAGCCTTGCATCGTCTGTGATTTCTAACTTATCACAGTGTAAGACAACGGAAGAGTTGATAGAATCTTTGAAAAATTTATATGAAAAGCCCTCGGCTTTAAATAAGGTATTTCTTATGAAGCAGTTATTTACTTTGCAAATGCAGGAAGGTGGATCGGTACATACTCATCTTAGTGATTTCCATGGTTTGGTAAACCAGTTAGCTTCAGTCAATATTGTTTTTGATGATGAAGTAAAGGCTCTCTTAATTTTATGCTCTTTACCTGAAAATTGGGATAGTTTGGTAATGGCAGTAAGTAATACTGTGTCTGCTTCTAAAATATTAAAAGTTGATGATGTGGTTGGTGTAATTTTGAATGAAGAAATATGCAGGAAAAGCACAGGTGAATCATCATCAGGGATTTCTCTAAGTGTAAAAAGCAGGGGAAGGCAAAGAGAGAAGGTTGAGCAAGGGAAATCAAGGTCAAAGATGGGAAAGAGATCCAAATCCAGAAATGGAGGTATCACCTGCTGGTTTTGTGGAAAGAGAGGACACACAAAGAAAGAGTGTTGGTCGAAGGATAAAGAAAATCAATATGAAGGTAATGAAGAGGTAAAAGATGAAGGTATTGTGGCACAAGATGCTCTCATACTTTCTTTGGATAGTCAGGTAGGATCATGGGTTTTAGATTCTGGTGCTTCTTTTCATGCAACTCCAAATAGAGATTTATTCCATGAGTATGTCCAGAGAGACTTTGGAGAGCTTTATGTAGGGGATGGTACGCCTTGTCAAATGGTTGGCAAAGGGAAAGTGTAGCTGGAATTGCAGATAGGCAACACATGAGTGTTGAAGGAGGTTATGCATGTCCTAGTCTTGAAGCAGAGTTTGGTTTTTGTAGGAAGGTTGGGTGATGAGGGATGCATAGTAACCCTCACAACAGATTCTTGAAAGGTTACCAAGGGTGCACTTGTTTTAGCAAGAGGTAAGAAAGTAGGTACTCTTTATCTATCTACTTGTATTACTTTTTCTACTTTTGGTTTATCTACTTCAGCTGTAGATTCGAAGATGTGGCTTAATAGGCTTGGTCACATGAATAAGAAGGGAATGGCCATTCTTGAGTCAAAGGGTATGAGTTCAGATTCGGAGGGCATAGATCGATTTCATTATAGGAAAAGGAAATTTGATGCTTTTGACACGAACAGGGAAGCCTTGGTGTTTATAGAGGAGATGATGGATAGAGATCAGTCACAAGGGCTGAATAATTCTGAGCAAGGTAGTATGGACAGGGTTTTGATCTAAGATGAGCTTGCAGGTGAAAAATTCATCACTTACAAGAATACACAGTCACCGACGTCAGTCACTTGTAACCGACGTCGGTCAAAAAGATACCGACATCGATCATGTGCAGACCAGCAGGGTCGATAGTGTCGAGCAGGATAAGACTGACATCGGTCAGACAGGAACCGATGTCGGTAGAAGGGACACCAGCGTCAGCTAGGGAAATGATGTCGACAGTCAGGGTCAGTGCAAGGAACTGACATTGGTTGGGTGCAGACTGAGAGATGGCTGAGATCGGTCACTAGAACAGATGTTGGGCGGACAGCACGCTGTCAAAGAGTCTCAAACGCCCATATGGAGGTCAGAAAGGGTAAGTGAATCTCATATTCATTGTTCACCTTCTTTATATTGCTTGTTGCTTACTGATGGTCAAGAACTAGGAAGATATGAAGAGGCAATGCAAGTAGAATCCAAGAAATAGTGGGAGCTAGGCATGGATTAGGAGTTTGAGTCCTTGGAGAAGAACCAAACAGGTGTTTGTTGGTGGAGTTGTTAGCTGGAAGAAAGCACTAATAGAGGAATGGATTCCCAGGTTAGAGAAGAGAGTGGATGGACACGTGAGATAGAAGGCCAGAGTATATGGTCTTGAGCAGGCTGCAGGACAATGGAGGTTTAACCATTGTGTTTTCTTTTACCAAGTTGGATAATATTAGCTACATTATCCTGTTACTATTTTGTGTGCTTGTTGCAGGGTTACACATACAGAGAGTTTCTGATCTAAAGGTAAAGATAGTTCAGAGGTGTGTCATGAAGAATTTGGGAGCAGCAAAATTCTTTTGGCATGAGAGACATTGAAGATCAGAGGTTGATTTTGTCTCTAGTGGGAGCTGATGTGAAAAAGGTGTAGGTGCAGAATCGATAAGTACACTAAGGGCTTGACAGTTCAAGCTGAGCTTAGAACAGTGTTCAAAATCACATGAGGTTTGGTGTAGATCTGAGTTTTCTTAAGCAGTTGGAGTTGTCAGAGAGTTTGGAGCCAATTCAAGAAAGAAAGAGTACTGGAGTGCAGTTTAGTGGATTCTCATGTATTTGAGATGGACCAACAGCAGGTGCACATGTTATGCAGGGTCAAGGTCTTCACTACATGGAGTTGTAGGTTCAGATGTAGCAGGTTACTTGAATGACAGGTGTAGCATCACATGATGTGTGGTGGTTGGTCTTCAAGATTAAGTTTGAAGATGGAGGTTCCTGAGATGGTTAGTGGAGGTTGTTGTACAGGTGCAGCTATTTATCTCCAAGTGGGAGATTGTTAAGTTGTGGAGCTAAAAGCTTCACCAAAATGCTAATCAAGGAGTTGCTGAGTTCAGTCAGTAACTGGCATCGACAGTATTGTCGATGTTGGTCAGGCAGGGACCAGGGATCAGTCGATGTCGATCAGGAGCAGACTGACAGCAACCGATGTCGATTATCTGTGCATGTGCATGCAGTTGCATGTGTTTTCTAGAATGCATTTCCAAAATTAGACCTGTCTAATTTTAAGAGATCTGAGAGTGTTTGCATGTTGAAGACTAATTTAAGTCTTGAGTCTGTGTTTCTAATTATTGTAATTAGAGGTCTAATTATTGTATGCATGGGATCCTATTTAAAGACCCATGGGGCATGTATTGTAATTAAGGCAAGTAAAGCATTGAAGCAAGAAAGCAAGGTCAATGGAGATCTGCAAGGTGTAAGGTCAAGGAGATCAGTTGAAGCTATCAAGGAAGGGTTAACAACTTAGGTTGTTGAGTTGGTTGTGATTGAGCAAGAGAGAGAGAGAGAGGGAAGAAGTCCTTGAGGTTTGGCAAGCCTTAGAGGTGGAAGAAGAAGTGGCATCGTCTTTATTATATTTTTTTCTGAAGATTATTTAATACAAGATTGTGTGTTGTCTCTCAAATTCTTTGTTGTTTCAAGTTTCTAGTTACCTAATCATTCTAGTTCAATTATGTGTTTAATTGCTTATAAGAAAGGTAATCAATTATGCTTCCTTGGAGGGGTTCCTAACAATATTATATTTTTGATAAATAATCTAAAACTATCAAATACTATAGTGTCTAACTTGGGAGGTGTCAAGGACATACTCCCTTCTAATCTAGATCTAGGGTTATGACTAGCATGAATTCATGTCCTCTTATATGTACGAATTCCATTGTTGCATAGTGTCTATAGGAAAAGAAAGGGGAACATTCTCCTAAACCTTAGAACATCATTACAAGTGTCATTCCACCATTGATTTTTTTACCATGGGTTTATGATTGTTTATGTTTTATAATTGTTTAATTAAGATATCTAATCTTTTTAAATATATGATAAAATGTGTGTGATTTAATTAAACAAACTCAAAGCACGTGCACACACACACACAAACACACACACACACACACACACACACACACACACACACACACACACACACACACACACACACACACACACACACACACACACACACACACACACACACACACACAATAGAGAGAGATATTACATCAATTATTTATTTAAAGATTGCTAACTCATAATAAGGCATCGAAAAATATTATTTCCATTTCATATCACATGACTTCTTTGCATTTCATGTCACAGGTTACTGTAAATCAAGATCATAGCATAAAATTTGTTATATAACCTCATACTAAAATATGAAGCAATGAAGAAGAAATTCTTTTGGGAGATGTACTGAGCACTAGATGCCTATGGGCTTTTAGGGTTTGACCTTGATTTCACACCACTAATTTGTTTGATCTAGGTGGGAGTTATTCCTATTGTGACAATGTATTTGCTAGATTGAGTCAGGCTTGTCATCCTCCCTTTGGGTGGTATTTATTCTTCCCTATATTAAATGATAACTACCACCCCTTTTGCATCGTTTGATGCAGGTAATTATCAGTGAGAAATAGAGAAACCATGTTGCTAAAAAATGCTCAAAAGTTGGTCCTAGAGGTCTACCATGAGGTATTAATTTTTAAATTGATGCTCATTTACCAGGTCTGGTTCTATATTTAGTAGAGTCTGGTAAAACTTGTCATTATTTTCAAAATATTACTCTAGCTGCTTACTTTATGGGTCGAGTTCCTCTGGAGAGCCTTTTGAAGCTTTGGGTTCATGACCATTGACAAGGTCATGTGATGAAAATGGAAGGAGTACAAAACCTCACTAAGGGTTTCTTCTAGTTTTATTTCACAAACCTTGAATATTGCGAACCTATTACTAACCATGGAACATGGTTTATTCACAACATTGTAGTTGTTTTCTTCCATTAGAATTGAGATTTTCAAGTCACAAAATAAGCTAAACTTAAAATCCCATTGTGGTTAGAATTTCTAAGCTTACCTCTTCCTTTGTGTATTTTTGTTGACTAGCTTATGAAGCCTCCAAGTCATTTTATTTACCATGAATAACCAAATTTATATACATCTAGACCTTAGATAAGGGTCCATGTTGAAATACTCCTCACCAAATATCTCAAAAAATCTATCAATATTCAAGTTGGCAATAATCAATTATCTCAGCATGTGCTCTATATTAACCTCCTAAATAGTCATTTCCAGTGCCAAGATTTGGACCACATGTAGAGAATGTCTTCTAATGGTCCCCACTCCTTTGGTCCCTCAAGATAAAAGTGGGGTCGAGCCAAAACCCCAACCTTATGATGAGTGGACAATGGTTTCTAATAGGAAACATAATGCTACTCATGGCAATGTTAGAACCCATCTAACTATATACCAACCCACAAGGGGAGAAAGCTCCTCAACCTCTACCAAGAAATCCCCCATGTCTTCACAATTTAAATTTTTTCCTCCCATTTCCTAGTTCCCATAGGTGGTCACCTCATTTGTGACTTCCCCATCACCCGCTCTTATGGACCCTATGTCACAACCCCCTTAAGGGATCAATGATTCAAATTCAGATTAGGGGCTTATAACCCTTAACCATAAGGCTATTTTACATCACTCAGGTCGTCCCTCTCTCTGTAGATGATGATTATGTGTCAAACAAAAAGAAACATTTCAAACTTGGAGACTTTACTCCTTTAAGAATAAATTTTATTCATTTTACATCCCTCTAAGACCTCACCAAAGGAAATGATACGAACATGGACAATTCTAAGAGTTAATTTATTCTTTGAATGTTAAAGGACTCACTAATCTGAATCATAAGTATATGGTAAGGAATAGTTGTCTTCATTTTGCTCACATGAAATTTTTATGCATGCAATATGTCAAAATTTATAGCTTTTTTCTTCAATCTATAGCTCACACTATCTATATTGCGGCCCTTTTCCAAGCCACCTATCATGAGTATGGTTGTGTCTAATTTTTCACCCTTATAACACCTAACCTTTCTCAAAATATAATTTTTTTGGGTTTCACTCCCACCAACTGGGTGGTCTAGACTCTTTTTAACTATGGTCATCACATCATTCACAATTTTAACTTGTATACCTCTCATTCTACTATGGAATGCACCGTGTTCTAGAAATGATTGGATAATTACCTTCTAGATGCACATTAAATTCTTTATGATGACTTCAACATGATTAAATATGTAGAAGAAAAAAAAGGTCACCTTCCAATGAGATGGTGTGCAGGAGAATGGGAAGCTTGGTCTTACATGCAAAATAAAATTAGGGTTTTCAACATAGACCACATCAAAATGAGAAATTCAAAATTTTTATGGTTCACATGATCAAATTTATGTCAAGGAGAAGATCAAATCCATAAACATCTTGAATGTGCCTTGCTTGCTGAGTAAGTTATTTTTTTATTCACTCTTGTTTATGGATACCCTATGTTTGTGATTTTAGACTCTTTCTTATATGATCATCATCCCATTTTATTCTGCATAGAATGTATGTCTCCTTAGGTTAAACCCAAGGGTTCTTAGTTTTACCTCAATGCTACCCATGTCAAGCATGAGTGGATTGTTGAGCATATCATTAGTATTTAGAACATGGATCTTCGATCCACAAGGGACACTGACTAGATTGAGTGGTGGTTTGATGATATAGCTCGTACCACTTTTTTCTTCTGTATCTATGGCAAAAAATTTGCCCTCTTTTATCAGTGCATTTATAATGCTACAAATAATGAATACCTTAGGGTTTCATATGAATTACAATTTGTGCCTTTAAACCCTCACTTGTAGACTCAAGATGCCATGTGGAGACATAAAATATAGGTTGTTAAGGCTTATAAAGTCAAAGGAGCTCAACTCTGAGTAGGGATGGATTGGTTGAAGGTAGGAAACAAAGTGACCAAATAATTTTTTGTTTGGTCATGACAAACTGTAGACAAAATTAAATCCATCAGAAGTGCTTTAGACAAGCTTACCAAATTACCAGACATCCTTCAAGACTTTATGGATCACTACCATGGTGTTTTTTTAACAAAACCTATGCACTCAATAACCTATGAACGAGATTCATAAATATAAAATCAAAGGTGACATAAAACTCAAAATAGGTCATTGCATCTTGATATAGATAATATTTCATACAAGACTGTTGCATTTGATTATGAATAATAGTGTCAACCCAAGTGTCCACATGGTGACATAAGTGTCTAATAAGTAAAAAAATAATATTTATAGAATTTGACAACTATTTTTTGAACAATAAAAAAAATTCTACACATGTACATCTCAAATCTGTCTATGCATCATTGCATAAGCTAAGTATTATTTTTCCATTGTAATTGTGAAATCAAAATACTATTTTTCATTTTACACTCTATATTTATTATTTTCATAATTCATCACTAAAATTGAACATTATAAATTAAATTATTTAATTGGCATACTTTAATGAATAGGTTATCTCACTCTTGAATAACCTATTCTCCCAAACCCTTTTAATTTAAAAAATGGTCAAACATTTAGGGAAGATGGTCTGTAGTCTTCCATGAAACTATTATCTTGTTTTAGGGTTTTTGGCCTTCTAAGGTATTTACTTGTTGTTTCTATTAATATTTGTTGTATTATTTTCATGTAGCCTAGGCATAGTCCTAGATTAGGTGGTGTTCCTATTGAATATCTTGAATTATCTAGTGGGATACATAAAATGTCTCAAGCTAATACCATGTCAAATTCTCCTAATAATGAGAGTGCACATAATGATAATGCGCCACATACTGAAACATATATTATATAATATATATATTTGATCATGAAGATAATGAAACTCGAGGGTAAAGAAAATGAACACGTTAAGGTTATTTGATTATTTTGCGAGCACATTCATGAAAATATTGAATATCTTCATAAGATCCTCCATACTATATTAGACACTAAAATAACTAAAATCATAAACAAACAACCATGTGCATTTATTGATCATGCTATTAGAGTTATATGTAATTCCCATATTCCTCTCTATTTCATCTTGAGCACAACATTACATACTACATATAATTGGGAAATGGGTTATGTGTTTAAAACATTGTTCCCCAAAATAAATACAACTATTTATACATCTTCCATGGGAACCATTAAGACTTCAACCCAATTACTAGTTTTAATTCCTATTTCAACACAAAAGTTTGCATCCCATTTGGTGACTTCTCAAACTTTAAACCTTGGTGATCAAAATGTGCAAGATCTTGTAAAAACTATAAAACTTTTGAAAGTTAAGATTACCAAAATTGATGAAAATTATATGAAATCACCTCATGCTATTCACTGACAAGATGTATTTCATAACCCTCTTTCATTTGAGATATCTTTTTACCCTTTTTCAACTAATTTTATTGCACCCAAATTCGCACTTAATGATGGGAAGGGTAATCCTGAGCAACATTTTCTATCCTTTTATGAGAAATATATTGATTATACTTATAATGACAAAACTTTTACCAAATTATTTCCAAAAATTTTAAATTACTATGCTCTCATATGGTTATATGATCCATCAATACTTTTAGTAAAAGTATTGAAATACCTAGTTGATCTTTCTTAGCACATTTTTTAATAAACATTACTAAAAAATATGTCATATGCACAAATTACCAAGATCAAACAAGGAAACAATATACCAACAAATAAATATCTCTTGAGATATAATAAAATGTTGGCCAAAATTATAAATCTAATGGTGGTTAAATAACTTCAAGACATATTCAAGTAAAATTTTCTTACTCCTTTACATGAGTCTATTGTTTTTTATGAGATTAAAATATTTTTTTGACTTATGCCATATTATTTTAGATAGATAAATAAAACTTACTGTATTAAATAAAATCATGTCTGTAGCTAGTACACCAACTACATTCACTAACAAATTACATATCAGACCAAGATACAAAGTAAAACCTATGGAAGATAAAAAGGACAACACTACCACAATTAATACAATGTTGTAAAAATCAAATAGGCTCATCTTATCTAATTCACATAATATAAAATTTACACAATTACCTATGTATCTCACTTCGTTACTTCTAAAGTTGGTAGAGTGGGATCTCATATCTCTCCCTCTATGGTGGTGGATATGAGTCGACCTTCACAAAAAGGCAATGATGCCAATGTTGATTATGACTACCACTAATGTGTGGGTAACTCAAAAAATATATATTATAAAATAAATCACAAGATACATGACCATATTGATAGTGATCAACTTAGCTTTAAGGATTCTCTTACTAATTTAGGATCACAACCAAATGATCATCAAAACCAAACAATATTCAACAATCTATTGCAAAATCATTCTAAGATAGTCTATAAGTGTAAATGGCATAGCATGCACATGCTCCTCCATCCCATTATGGTTTCCCATTAGATGGTATTATTGGTACAATTATGCATGAGATACCTCAGATGGTTTAGATACCTTTGATTTCATTTGATGACAGTGATATTGTGGATGATGACTCATATCAGCATTATTTATTTATCAAGGCATATATTGGCCATTAACCTATAGGTAATATTACAATTGAAAATTTTTCTAGTGAGAATGTATTTACAAATAAATTACTCGCATATTTGGGATACATGCATGATGACATACTAAAATCAAATAAACAATAAAATCATTATATGGGATGCCACAACATTTTTTGTGTAATTTTATTTACCTCTACAGGTTGGTTCAAAACATATGAATACTACCTTTTTAGTTATACCAAATATGATAATTTGGGGACATATTTAGATACATAAGATCTATGCATTACTTTACAACATGCATGGTTATCTTAAGTATATTTATGAGAACAATATAATTAAAGTTTTTGGGATTCCTTATGAACCTCCTTTACAACTTAATTATTTTTCCACGAAAATTGATTATACAACCTACTTTAAGGTAAATCATGCTCAAAATGGTAAGAAATGGGAAATCAAATTTCCTAGTGTTCTCATACTTTAGAGGATTTTTCATCAAGAAGTTACAGTGGAATATTCAATATCCTCATTCACACCTTTATGGCCTAGCCATTTACCTACATCAGAACACCATGTTTCAAAATGAGTAAAATGACCCATTATTACACTAAGGAAATTAAAAATCACATAAAAGTTCATTCTGTGAACCCGTACACCTTCTATTAATAATTCATTATGGCAAAGTCTTATGAGACATACATAGAGCATTATAGATTTTACACATTCAAATTTGACACATATACATGATCCTTGGAAGCATGGCCAATTTATTATACCACATTCATAGTATAGATCAGCCTATGCGAAGCTATTAAATGGGACCATTGGCTAGTACTTACTCTATATCTAGATGTTCAAAAAAATTAAAAGAATCTAAAGATTCAAAAAAGAAAAATGAAAAAAATAAATATTCAATAAATAACAAAAACATTCAAATAATTTGAAAAATACTAAAAATATTTATTATTTCACATGTTTGTTAAAATTTGTATACGTTGTTTAATTTATGTTATTAGTTATCATATCATTTCTATACACACATATGTTTCATAGGTACTTGAGTGTGATATAGGCGTACATTATGCCCATGATATCTAAAGCACGCAGATGTTGGACCTTTCCTCTTCCAATGTAATACACTACATTGGGGGAATATGGATTCTATATGATCATGATTGACACATGTTCTATTATTTTATTATTATTTTACATTATCTTACATAACTTATATGGGTCAAATCATAATAGTGTGCCCCACTTTTTGGCATAAAGAGGCCACATGCACTTTCATCTTTTCCTCAAAATAGCTTGAATTTGGGTCATTGAAATTAATCAAAAAATGTTTTGGACTATATATATAAATATGTAGTGCATATACATTTTTCTATATTTTTTTAAAAATAATTAAGTATTTTTTAGGATTTATTTTTTAGTATTTTTTTAAAAAAATTCTGGCCGTCTAGTTGGACACAGTATTATGTTGTTACCCATATATCTTACAAATGCATATAATCATGTTTCTATCTTATACTATGTATTTAGTATGATATCCTTCATGAACTTCTCTTAACACATGTATGCAGGGACTAGTGTGACATGCTTATGATAGTTGTTTGTATCTCATTACTTAATCTTTTTACATTAGCTTACTTCAGATTACTTCTTGTTTGATTATTTTTCTTACTTATGGAACATTTTAAAAAGTTACTTTACTTGTTGGCCATAGTGTCTTGAATGTTATTCATTTATTTTGTATGTGGAAATTTTCACATGCCTTCCAATTGAGTGTACATATTTTGAACATGCCCTTATTTTTAGTCTCCTTGAACCTTTATTTTTGCGAGACATTTAAATACTCTTGCATATGTGTTGTATTATTTTCAGATCTTGTTGTCTGCTAAACATTGCCCTTATTCATATAATGCATATTATGGCCTCTTATGTATGCATATTATAAGATTCATCGATATATCTACTTTGAGATGACATTATTAAATCCTTGTTTTACTACATTTTTCACATAGATACAATGTTGTTGTCTTATCCTTTTGAGATATGGTGATTATGACTTTTACAATACCCTCACCTCAAAATCGGGGGAGGTCTATTAGTGGGGTAATTTCATAGAAGGCATAACTCAATACATACATTTGACATAGTGGGCAAAGTTTGATTTAGTTTACATGATCCAACTATGTATTTGGAATAAAATTTTATGTATTGGGCATGGATTTGGGACAAATGTTTACATATTTGTGATACATATTATATATATGTTATAGATAATAGTTTACATTTTTATAGATATTTTAGCTTAAGAAATATTTGAGGTTTACATACACAAAATTAAAAATACACTTCAAAAATTATACATGCATTTATGCACTAACCTTACCAAGATGCATCATTTGGCTTATATATGTTGCCATAGTTGGTTATTTTATTAGTGTGATCAAGATTATATGATCTCTGTGGAATTATAAATATGATTCAATTATTTCCATTTGATGTGGTTACACCATTTGACTCAAAGTAGATTGGCTAAATTTCTTAGGTTCATTATATGAGATTGGTTATTATTGACTTGTGTGATTAAGATTTTGTGCTCTTAATGGACTTGGCACAATACATCCTTATGCCAAATTTGGGGAATGATCACCCTATAATTTTCCCTCTTCACATCTCCAAAGTTTAGTTGTGAACATTTGTCTAATGCTTCAACTAAGAAGCATCTCTACCAAGGCAAAATATGGTTGCATGACACACATGTTTCCTCCTTCCTTACTCTCTTTATTTCAAATATTTTAAAGTTATACAATTCCAAACTATATGCATGCTTTATACCCATAACATTCTCTTGGTTTAAGTTCATTACTATATAAAAAATCAAGTCTACTCAAGCAAAGACAAGATGTGTTCTAGAAACCACAATACACTTTATTTCATTTAACCTATTAATTTCATCCTTATACATTAATAGATCAGATTGGTGTAGGTTGGGGAGCAGCGTGGGGTTGGAGGGGGATGAATCTAGATGCTTAAATCTAAATTTATATATTAAAATAGTCATCTACAATTGAGAAATTATATTTTTTAAAGGATTTACCCTCTAGTTTGACCTTCCTCACAGTAAAAGGCACACACTCACCACCTCACTAGGTCTAATTATTTACTTCTTAGTCAAAACTTATTTATACTAAATATCTAGATCAAATATAACCATAGAATAGCTAAAATTTGATATATCCTTCATAATTAGTTACATAACCTCAACAACTTTACTTCATACTAGACATTTATGTTCTAGGTAAGACCTTAGCATCCACACAATTATCCCTACTCCAATTCAAGTGTCCTTACCTTACAAAAACTTAAATTTTAAAATCTTTTCAAGTCTATATAGGCCAGATTAAGAATGTTATTAACCATTCCATGAATATTATTTCAAAATAGCTAGTATAAATTTAAGTCAAAGATAATTCATTTCGACATGTAGCACTCACCAAGAAATCACACATTCATGGTAAACTAATCAATTGAATAATCGAGTTATTATATCCTATTTATCCTTATTTTCATCTCAAGCATAAGAGTAATCATAGTATGGGTCTAAATGACTTAAAAGATAATGCATGAGCCACTTGTCAAGATACAAGATATATCACTACATGCATTATCACTTAGTATATTTCACCCTTGTGCACAAACATTCATACATATAGGGGAGAAGTACATAAGTTTGAGGCCCTAGTTGGAGTGTTGGATATGTATCTAGTAATCATTGATAGAGGGGTCTTTGAGATCAGCTCGACAGCATGATCCTACAAACCCATTATTGGCAAGGTAACCTAATCTAAGTTGGAGAGCTAGGTTTTAAACTATAACTAGTCATTGATAGCCTATGTGTGAGATCCAAATATATTAGATAAAATGAAATAAATACCTATAAATACCTAGGATATCACATCTTGATACAATGAACATTTTGTAATGAATGTTTACATCAAGTCTCAGATAGTAACATCAATGTAAGTGTGAACAGAGTGGCACAGGTGTCTAGAAAATAGTAAAGAATATTTATATAATATGAAGACTATTTCATAAAAATTAGAAAGCTTGTTTCTTTACATATACATCTAAGACCATCTTTGTATAATTGCATAAGGTAAATATTATTTCTTCTTTGTGATTGTACAATCAAAATACTATTTAGTATTGTAATTTATAAATTTAGTATGTTCATAATTCAATATAAAGTTGATCATCATAAACTAAATTATTTAATTAGATTGATTTAAAGAATGGGTTATCTCACTCGACCCTTAGATTTCTAAAAAGGGTTAAATAGTTTGATCCTTGTCACTCGTTGTAAGTTTTCTTACTCAATGGGTGTTGGTGACATTACTTATAATCTTGTCACACAAATAAAATAAGTATTACATAGTTTTATTAAGATTAAATAAAATATTAAATATTAGCATGATTTTTTTAACATATTTTAAATTTTTATTATTTTCTTTACTATTAACCAATAATTTAAAAAAAAATAAAAATAAATAAGCTATAAAATGTCTTAAAATATTATAAAAATTCATTCCATTTTATTCCATATTTTCTTTACTTTCAGTTCCTTATCTTTATCATGCATTTTGACATGTAAAAATAGTTTCTAATATTTTAACACTATCAAGATACATTAGTTTTTTCTTGTTGGTTTTATTATGTAAAATATGATTAAAATATCAAACATATTCTTAGAACTTCTTCATATTTAGGTTCCTTTTTCATTCAAACAATTTCAAACCAAAAATAAATACAGAAAAAATTAGTTAATAACACACTTCATAACCAGTTAATCCATGTCACTTGTTGGAGGCTCTCATATTTAACGAATGATGTTGACACAACTTATAATCTAAACATGCAAAAAATAAAATTACTATATGGTGTTATCATGCTTCATTAGATTATTTAATATTGGTTTACTTGTTTTCACAACTTTTTAATTTATATTAATTTTTTAGGTTTGACCAAAATAAATAATTTTGAAAATACATATGAGTTATTGAATGTTTATAGTATTTTAAAATTTCATTTTATTTCAATTTATGTTTTTTTTTAAATTATTTCCTTATCTTTATTATGTAATTTAGAATACAACAACTTTTTTCAATATTTGAACATTGTTAAGATGTATTACAAGTTGTTTGTTGATTGCATTGTGTAAAATGTGATTAGAATCTTAGAAGTTTTTTTAGAATTTCGCATTTGTATTTGATTTCCTTTTTTTTTTTTGAAACATTATCATCACTTAATTTTAAACAAAACATTCATTTCAAATATTTAAATATTATCAAGAAATGTCAATGACAATTTATTGATTTTAATGTATAAAAACATGATTACCATGTTGAAAAACATTCTTAAAAAAATCTTCATATTTTCATATTTTTCTCTTTTGAATAATCAACATCATATTTCTTGCACTCTATCGATGTTTCTATTACCTTCTTCAAACAATTGCTAATAAAATACTATAATGCTATGTTATCACCCTTTTAAAAATAAAGACCTATTTTGTTATTAGTCCTTATTAAAATAGGGTACTAATGAATTCACTTTTCAAATACTTCATTTCCCTTTAACAAATCAAAAAATTTAAAATATAAATTATAAAATAATTAAAACAATTTAAATAAAATATGTCATAATCTCAATACATTATTTAGGAATACTTTCCTTCATTTTATTGCATCTCTCAAATTATCAAAAAATTTATAACCAGAAAACTATCTTCATATAAAATAAAAATAAAAATAAATTATAAATTTTAAAAGTATTAAGTACATGGACCGAAACAATTGACATCACATACTCGTTAATTATTCATTCATTAATTGAAGCATACTGAAGGATGGTTAGCATAAAATGATTCAGGCTAGCATAAAGTGAATTAGGAGTCACCGTCCAATTTGACGTTGAATTGAATTAGAGATGCATTGTGAATAAAAATTTCTACAACTCGTCATAAATGGTATCAAGAAAAAAAGAAAAGAAAAAAATGTTGATATTATTTCCTACTTTTTACATTTTGATCCACACGTTAGATAAACCTCTTTGTTTTCATGAGCAAAGAGATGAGTGCGTTCCCCCATTAAATACAAGAGCCAAACAACCATTAACACTTTATGTGTCATATAAATTTAATTTATGTTTTTATTTTTCCATTTGAATAACTGTTTTTTTATGTTATTGGAAATTGAATCTATTAATGATAAAACCATGTTATATGTTTTCTTCAATTTTAATGAAAATTAATGTTTTGAAAAATGAAAGATATCATTAATTATATTTATTATTATTTTTTCACTACATTGACATATGCATATTAAGCATTTATACTCAAAATCCAATATCACTGTGTATGATTGGTTCTTAGAGATCGAGTAATTGAATACGTTAATGTAATTATTAATAAGAATATATCTAAACTATAGTTAATAGTTTAATAAATTTAAGAAGTTTGACATATAAAGTTATAGCTTTTTATTGTATAGCTATAAAATCGTATTTTTCATATAGATGGTAGATGTTGTGTAAAGTTAAAATTATATGAGTGCTCGTAAATTCAATGTTCATGATGGTTACAAAATATATGATGATTTAACCAAGTCTTTTGATAATGACAAAAAAAACCTTGGTTCATATGTTTCATGTACATTACTCATTTAAAGACGTAATTTTGACATGAAGAAATTAAAAAAATTTATTGCAAGAGTCATGTTGAAGATCACATTTAATGGTGTTATTATCATCAAAATCTGAAGCTTATTTTTATATTATGTAGGTTTAATCGAAGGCATCAACAAGTATGATTTATTCTCATAAAAATTCTGAACTAAGAGCCTCAACTTTTGTTGAAAATATCTATCTAGGATGCTCCCCATTTTACTTTCTTTCCTCTTTTTTTATTTCAAATTAAAAAATTTGCTACAAACCTAAGTACTCATTTTAATAAATTATAAAATATTCAATTATTAATTTTTTAAATTTATTATTATTTTTATTTCCATTTTTAATACTCTTATGTATTTAATTTCTAAAGGATAATTTTACTTATAATTATTATTAATATTCAAGATATAAATAATCTTCTTACTTATAAAGCCTAAGTAAAAATGCATAATTTTCAATTATAAAAATTATTAAAATATCTTTAAAAACATTAAACAATATTATTATTAACAAATAAAAATGATAAAAATGTTAATAAAAATCACAATATAAAGTAGTCTTAAACACAAACAATTTTTAATACAAATGCAACGGCCCTGATTTTTCTGAAAAACTTAACCAGCCAAAAAAATACTCTATACGTAAAACTAAATAGTTGTAAATGATAAGGCCGTCCACATTTGAGGGGCACATAAAAGAATTTCATGTGAGAAGAAACAAGTAGAAGAGAGAGACTTTATGGAACTTCACGTCTTCGATTTAATCAAAGTACTTCACACCACAAAAAAAAACATCAAAATCATAATCTAATGCGGAATGACGCAGTGTGCGCATAATAAAGAATCTCCACCAACATCACATTATATTGTATCCATGGTGTCATAAGAAAATCATTCAACAGAAGAAAAGCATTCATCGTACTGACATACACTATATATGCTCTATCATGTGTGGTTTATCTCGATGTCCTCTTGGGAATATTATTTTTCCACCACTAAAAATATGGCAAAGGCAAGCCTGGCACTAATTACACAAGAAGTCAGGGGAATTGAAAGACTGGAGTTTAATACTCATTTATACCTTAAAAGTGATAAATAACCTGTTTTGTAACAATGGCGAACAGGGCAAATAACAGGAGTTTAAACTCCTCCCAAAAATAGATTCCATGAAGACGTATAAATGCTGTTAGCGACGTCAATTTAGCATGTGCAGCTTGCGCTTAACTAAGCTAACTAATGCTAGCTGTTCTCTTGTTTCTTCCGCTGTGCCATGCAACAGTTAAACAACGGTTGACTCTGCTTCCGCCAGCCATGCAACAGTTAAACAGCAGTTGACACTGCTCTTTCAATTAGTAAACTGCTTCTCCTTGCTGCGTTTGAGCAGCCTTTGTAACCTTTTATTAAGGGTAAGGTCTTTTTTTAGTGTAATGCAGAAAATACCACAGTAACTTCTATTTTTTCTTCTTGCTCTGCCTTTCTGTACTCTGTTTTTTTTTTGCTGCTCTGTTTTTTCTTCAAATTTTATGCAGCTGTGGCTTCAAATTTTACATGGTATCAGAGCCTGGTTGTTAGAAAGAAGTAAAGTATTTTTTTTTGCAGATTAGAAGATCAGAGCTGAAAAATGGAATGTTCACCCTCTGCCATTCTCACACCATACAACTATTTTGATTGGAAGCCAAAGATTCTACTTCAGCTCAGAAGTAGAGGCCTCTATCGGATAGTTATGAATACAGAAATTGAACCCAATCCAGCAGTTGAAAAATCCAAATACTTCAACCGCATGGATGAAGCATTTGGTTTGCTATGCTTATCCATCTCTCCAGAATTGTTGTTTCATCTTGAGGCATGTACAACTCCAAACCAAGTTTGGAATACATTGGAGACTCTTTTTGGAAAGCAAGATGAAATGCGGGGTCATATCCTTGAAAATGAGCTCAACTCATTAGATCCAAGGATTTTTGATAATATTCAAGATTTCTTCACAAAGTTCAAGGCCTTATTGCTTCAGCTCAAAGGATCTGGTATTGACAAATCCAAGGAAGAAAGCAAATTAATCCTTTCTATTCTATCAAAGTTGGGTCCAGAGTATGCAGTATTTGTCTCTGCTTTCCACACAGTTAGGCTCACAACAGGAGCAACTTGGAAGATACCTTCATTGAGTCTCTAGTACATGAGCAGGATAAGCTTATAAAGATGGGCACATTGAAGAACTCCAAAGCTCATGCACTTGTTGTGCATGCAAATGGGAAGAACAATTCCAAATCCAACCAGCAATTCAAAGGCAAAGAAAAAAAGGATTCATATCCAAGAAAGGAAGGCAATCCCAAACCTCCAGATGGATCTACTGGCTCAAAAGAAAAGAAGGACCAAAAGGGCAAATCAAACTGCAGCTATTGCAACCGTGGGTACCATCCAGAATCATCATGCATGAAGAAGACCATTGATCTCATGGCTCAGACACTTCAACAACATAATCTTGGTAGCCTTATCCCTGAGAGTGCCAAGAAGAAGCAGGAAGAAAAAGCCCCTGAAACAAGAGACAATGCTCATGCATTGATTGCTATTAATTCTTCTTCAGATGCATGGATCATAGACTCTGGAGCTTCACACCACATGGCAGCCACAAAAGAAGCTCTTTCTTCTTTGAAACCATATTCTGGTTCTCCTATTCTCATGGGAGACAGTTCTCCTGTAGAGGCAACTGGAATAGGGAGGGTAGAGGTTGGAATTGGAAGTTTTGAGAATGTCTTACATATTCCAAAGCTTTCTGTTAATCTTCTTTCTGTGTATCAAATGACACATACTGAAACTGGTAGGAGAGTTGAATTCACCCCTGATTCGGTGACCATATTTGACATGCAAGACAACTCCAAAATTGCTGTTAGTAAGGCAAATCATCACTCTCATCTGTACACTTTTTCTGATTTTGTTGCTAAATCAGATTCTACTTTACTTCTAACACATGCAAATGATGAAAGTAGAATTTGGCATGAAAGATTTGGTCATTTAAATTTTAGATACATGCAGCAACTTAACAAACAGGGAATGGTTATAGGCTTGCCAGCCATAGACTTTTCTGATGGAATTTGTGAAGGATGTGCTCTTGGAAAGCATCCACAAGAAAAGTTTCCAAAGGGGAGTGCATGGAGAGCCTCTTCTCCTTTAGAGCTTGTTCACAGCGATCTTATGGGTCCATTTCCTGAACCTTCCATGAGCAAAGCCAGATATGTGTTAACATTCATTGATGATTACACAAGATACACATGGGTGTATTTTCTCAAATTCAAATATGAGGTGTTTGAGAATCTCAAGATTTTCAAAGCCCATGTAGAGAAGCAGTCTGGAAAGATGATCAAGATCCTCCGCACAGATAATGGAGGGGAGTATGTCAACAATGATGTCCAACATCTTTGTGATGAAGCAGGAATACAATTGCAGAACACAGTTCCATACACTCCACAACAAAATGGGGTAGCTGAGAGAAAGAACCGATCTTTGAAAGAGATGGCTAGCTGCATGTTGCATGCTAGGTCCCTTCCCTCCAAATTGTGGGCTGAAGCAATCAACTGTGCTTCATACATACAAAACAGATCTTTTCATAAATCTGTCACAGGACAAACACCTTTTGAAGCATGGAGAGGCAAGCAACCAGAAGTCACACATTTTCGCATCTTTGGATCTCGTGCTTGGGCACGCATTCCTGCAGATAAGAGGAAGGCTTTGGAGCCTCAAAGCAAAGAATGCATCTTTGTTGGATATCCAGATGGTGTAAAGGGATACAGACTACTAGATCTTTCCACAGAAACACTCTTCATTGAAAGGAGTGTCTACTTTGATGAAAATCTTCCACATGCATCTCAGGTACAACATGCCACCACCTCTATGCTTCCTCATCTTACAAATCTTAGAGATACATGCAATCATTCTGATCTTATTTCAGATATTTCTGAATCTGATTTAGAGGAACATGAGCATGCATATGCTGATCCACAACCAATCCTTGATTTGGATTCTAGTGATGATTCAGTATCCCATGTGGAAAATAAAAGAACAAGGAGCTTAGCTGATATATATGAAGTTCCTCATGCACTCTCAGCTACTGAGCCCATCATGCCGATGCATGCTTATGTGGTTCTAGCATCTGACCCTCAAACTTATGCAGAAGCTACAAGGAATCCGCTTTGGGAAGCAGCCATGGATGAGGAGTACAACTCCCTCATTGCAAACCAAACTTGGGATTTGGTTCCACTTCCTTCCAATCGCAAGCTTGTCAGATGTAAATGGGTCTATAGGACAAAGAAATCAGCAGATGGACATGTGAGCAGATACAAAGCACGGTTGGTCGCCAAAGGTTTTCAACAAATTCATGGCATTGACTATGATGAGACTTTTGCTCCAGTGGCAAAAATGGACTCCATTCAATTGGCTCTTGCCATTGCAGCATCAAGAAGGTGGGAGGTTCATCACATGGATGTGAAGAATGCATTTCTTCACGGTGATCTTGAGGAGGAGATCTACATGGAGCAGCCACAAGGGTATATACAAAATTCCTCATTGGTATGTAAACTCAAGAAGTCACTCTATGGCCTAAAGTAGGCACCTAGAGCTTGGTATGCTAAAATGGATTCTTATCTTCTGTCTCAAAATTTCATACGATGCAAATCTGATCCAAATGTTTATATGCTAAGAACCTCTGATTCTTTGTTGCTCATAGTACTCTATGTAGATGATCTACTAATAACAGGTGATTCACCCACCACCATTGCAACAATTAAAACTATTTTGCATGATAGATTTTCTATGACAGACATGGGTCTCCTACATTTTTTTTCTTGGCCTTGAAATCAGCCAGAATCCATCAGGAATCACAGTTGCTCAATCCAAGTATGCACGAGATCTCTTGGTTCGGTTTCACATGACTGACTGCAAGTCAGCTGTCACACCTTTCCTATCAGGGGTCAAGCTTGAAGATGGCAAGGATACACCATTGGTTGATTGCACACGCTACCGTCAACTTGTGGGGAGTCTTCTTTATCTCACTCACACTCGTCCAGATCTCTCATATGCAGTGGGGGTTGTTTCTAGATACATGCAAGAGCCGCATGAGCTACATTGGAAGGCTGCCAAGCGTATACTTCGCTATGTCCAAGGAACCATTTGCTATGGGATTCATTATTCAGCAAGTTGTGCTTTGGATCTCATTGGCTACACTGATTCTGGCTGGGCTGGTGATAACATTGATCGCAAGTCCACTTCAGGATATGTTCTTAGTTTGGGATCAGGGCCCATTTGTTGGTCAAGTAAGAAGCAATCTACCATTGCTTTATCATCAACAGAGGCTGAATATAGAGGTGCAGTCAACGCTACCATTCAAGTCATTTGGTTGCAACACTTCCTAACTGAGCTTGGTATCCTCTTTCATCGTCCGACTGTCATTTGGTGTGACAATCAGAGTACACTGAAGGTTTGTAGAGATCCCATACAACGGCAACGGACCAAACACATCGAGATCCACATGCACTTCATCCGTGAATTGATACATGATGGAGTCATCGACTTGCAATATTGTGCCACTTCTGAATAGATTGCCGACATCTTCACGAAGACATTCATTGAGCAAAAGTTTCATTTTCTACGAGACCTTCTTGGTGTGAAGAACACTGCAACACAATAGCTGCCATGTGCAGTGAGTGTCTCTTTTGAGGGGGGGTTTTGTTCCCACTGGGTTTTCCCTCTTTCCTCTTTTTTTTTTTTTTTTTCTCCTTAATTAGCTTAAGGGGGGGTGTTAGCGACGTCAATTTAGCATGTGCAGCTTGCGCTTAACTAAGCTAACTAATGCTAGCTGTTCTCTTGTTTCTTCCATTGTGCCATGCAACAGTTAAACAACGGTTGACTCTGCTTCCGCCAGCCATGCAATAGTTAAACAGCAGTTGACACTGCTCTTTCAATTAGTAAACTGCTTCTCCTTGCTGCGTTTGAGCAGCCTTTGTAACCTTTTATTAAGGCTAAGGTCTTTTTTTAGTGTAATGCAGAAAATACCACAGTAACTTCTATTTTTTCTTCTTGCTCTGCCTTTCTGTACTCTGTTTTTTTTTTGCTGCTCTGTTTTTTCTTCAAATTTTATGCAGCTGTGGCTTCAAATTTTACAAATGCCACTTTGGGGCTGTGAAGGTATGTGATACAATTAAACCAAGGTTTTGAAGGGTTGAATATTAATGAGAAATAGCAAGTCCCTCCATTCAATGTGGCATTCACCAGTTTTGTATATCTGTTAAGGTGTATCTGCCATGCTTTTGCTGTTAATCTTTGCATTGCGGGGTTTGAAATGTTCTGGGGTATCTGCCATGTTTGGAAGGAGTCTGGTGATGATTCTTCTAGTAGTGAATCATTTGATGATGTCGAGAAGGAGGTGTTGAGATATTATAATGATGATGACAACAAGGAACAGATGGCCGTGGTGATTATGCCGGGACAAGAACAGCCTAGTTTTATTGCCAAATCGGTAGTTCTAGTAAGTTGTATTAGTGAAGATATTGCATAACTATAGTCAAGTAGTTAAGTGGGGATTTTCTGGGCGAGGGGCGGAAGGCTAAGGCCATAGCTAGCAGGAGTAAAGAATGGCCTTAAAGAGATAAAATCCGTTAAGAAACCGGAGACCCTCTGAGGTCAACCAACCGCAGAAAAAAACAGCGAAACTAACAGTAAAAAGAGGCCAAACTTCTTCCTCATAGGCAAAAGATGCTTTCCATAATATTAATTTTGAAGAATTACGGAGTTATGTAATTTTATATAAATAAGTTTTTGTTAGTGATTTTTCAAAATATTTATCTGCAATTATAAATATATTGATTCATAAAGCGACCAGTAGTAATCAATTCTTGTCCATTGTAATGAAATGACTTTTTTTTTTTTTAATAACATGAATTCTCTTATATCATCTTCACGCAATGAAAAGACTAGTTTCCAAGTGATAGAATACAAAGGTATAAGGATCAATGAAGGTTGACCTATAGGTAGAATGTATGGTGAACATCAATGACTTGTGTAAATGATGCTAAGTGCTGGGAGAAGGTATGTTGAATGTTTGACGCTTGTGATAGACCCCCCATCACTTCCAAGGTCAAGTGATGTAACTGATCAATCCAAGAAGCAATTGAGTATGCAAAGTTCAACTTGGTAGCACATACAGTTATCCACTCACAAGCCTGCCAGTCAAGATGGAAAAATATCTTTAGTAATCCAAGAGCCAAGATATACTAGAAGTTGTAAGATTATGGATATATTGTCTAATTCATGATAATTCCTATCTTACTCTCAAGGTTAATGAAATTGAGTCCAAATGTTAGACCTATCTAGGTCTGTCAAGCTTAAAGCAATATAGTAGAAGAGAACGGAGTTATAGAAGGGTGAGTCCTTGTGGAGAGGATTGGCAAGAGTTCATAATGAGTGCTTAGAGTTTAGAACTAGAATGGATTACACATTGATTTCATCCAAATTGAAGATCCACTCAGAAGCATAGACTGGTTTCAAGACCTAATGCACAGTCAAGTGGCCCTAAAAGGCCACCTACATGCCTATTAGAGGGTCAATTCACTGCAAGCTTGAGAAAAGAGGAAAATTAGTGTTGAAATGGATTTTGAGCCAAATTTGAAATCTCAAACAAGTTTATAGCCTATGGAAGAAAATCACTAAGATTAGTGGAGAGGGTTTAAACCCAAAAGACATAGTCAAGATACCTAAAATATCATCTAAAAGTGATGGTATGAAGAAATAGATTGATATTGAGCCTTGGATTGAAAACAAACCATGTATGAGGTGTTTATACCCAATTAGGATATTCAAACAAGTTGATATCATGGATAAGTCATTGAGGTGAGAGGGTAAAGTTTAAATATCAAAGCATAGTCAAGTGACCTTCACACACTCACCTATAGGTTGTAAGGGCTTAGTTATGTCTAGACCTAAACGAGGGACCAGATTATGTTTGAAATTATTTGACCTTATTTTGATATTTCAAACAAGCTCATGAACCATGAGAAAAGTTAATGATCAGAGGGTCAAGTTTATACTCAGACACATAGTTAAATGACCCTAAGAAAAGTATCTACAGGTGGCTTAGGGAACAATTGGCCTTAATCCTAAATGAAAAGAAGATAGAGTTGTTTGACAATAATATGAACTCAAAAAAGACTGCAAACATGTCATGGACTATTGAAGTGGTTTGAAATTCCATGAAAGAGAGACATAAAGAGAAAGAGAATATAGTCAAGTGACCCTAGAGCACCTATAAGCCACATGACAACATACTAGTCTCAAAGCCTAAGAATGAAAGAATAGGGAAGCTTGAGGTCCACCTCAGTTTGACAATGAGAGGACCCTCCTACAACAAGTCAACAAAAAATGCACGAAATAACAAAATTATAAAATGAGTAGAAGCACTGAATGGATTATATTGATTGCAAGCTCAATAAAAATAATTCATGGATGCCTCCAATGGCATTAAAACTTACTAAAGATGATGGTCAGAGATAAGTTGCAATGTGAGCTCCAAATGTTGGAGATGCTCAAACCATGTTTTATTATAGATGAGGATATCATCGAAGAAGACCAAAATGAATGTTCACAATTAGGGCCAAAATATTTTATTCATCAATGCCTCGAATGTTGAAGGAGCATTAGTGAGGCCAAAGGTGTCAGGATCTACTACCCACTAAGGGCACACTTGATTACCTTTGTATTAGCAACTAAACACGGAATTTAACCAGAATGAATAAGTAACTAGAAAATTCAGAATCAACACGGAATGTGAGAGACAATACCCAATTGTATTAATACTTATCCAGAAGGAAATACAATAAAGAAGATGCCACACTTCTTCCCACACCTCTAGAGCTCCCAGACTTCTAGGGCTCACTAGTAATTCTCCTTCAATAGTTCACTCTCTCAATTACGATCGCAACAATCAACTCAAACACAGAGTTGTTGTTCACCTCCACCAGTCAATAACAACGCTGCTAGTACACCAAATACACAACCATACTCCAAGTAGATCTCCCTGCTCTTGCAACAATCTAAAAATCACCAGACCTTACTTACCATGTAGATGTCTCTACACCCTGAAGAACCCTTGTCCTTGCCTCACCAAGTCCTTATGATTCTTCAACTAGTACCCCGGTGGATCTTCTATCAAAACTTTGCACAACTTGCAACTCTACCTGATCATACACACTCAACACCCCTTTTGAACTAGGAGGAGCTACTCTTGCTCTCTCTACAAGCACAATGGCTATCTAGCACACCTTACAATACAACCCATGAGTCTATTATATAGATCTCATGCATACAATAATTAGACCATAATTACAATAATTAGACACGCAACTCAAGACCAAACATAGTCTTTTACATGAAAACAACTAGTTTGTTAAACTAACAGTTCATCAACTCGCAGTTTTGGAACCGCACAGGTGACCGAAGTCGGTCCCTATCTGTCTGGAGGTGACCGACGTCAGTCGATCCCTGACCGATGTCGACAGCTTCCTGTCCATTCCTGACCAACGTCGGTTGTCCTGATTGATGCCAATTACTGTGACACTTCAGCAACTCCTCCTGTTCGCATCTTGGTGAAGCTTTTAGCTCCACAACCTAACAATCTCCCACTTGGAGATAAATAGTTGCACCTGTACCTATACTTTTACCTTCATCTAATTCATTTCATATCTTGTATCCCTCTTCAAGTTCAATCTTGAAGACCAACCACCACACAACCTATGGTGCACCTCCTGTCATCCAAGTAACCTACCACATCCAAACCTACAACTCCATGTAGTGAAGACCTTGACCCTACATAACATGTTAACCTACTGCTAGTCCCTCTCAGATACCTGAGAATCCACCTTCATCGAATTAGTTCCAAACTCTCTGACAACTCCCACTGCTTGGGAAAACTCAGGTCTACACTAGACCTCATGTGATTTTAAACACTGTTCTAAGCTCAGCTTGAACTGTCCAACCCTTGGTGTGCTTACAAGTTCTGTATCCTGTGTATTGAACCCCGCCAACACCTTCTTCACATCAGCTCCCACTAGAGACAAAATCAACCATTGATATTCCATGTATCTCATGCCAAAGAATTTTGCTGCTCCCAAATTCTTCATGACATACCTCTGAACTAACTTTAACTTTAGCTTAGAAACTCCCTGCATGTGTAACCCTTCAACAAGCAACCACACAACATACAGTAATAGGATAATGTTGCAATCATCATCCAACCTGGTAAATAAAACACAATGGGAACATTGACCTTGACTAAAGCCATGCTTTGTCATACTCCTATCAAACTTATACCACTGTCCTGCAGCTTGCTCAAGACCATATACCCTGGCCTTCCGTCACATGTATCCATCCACTCTCTTCTTTAACCTGGGAATCCATTCATCTTTCAGTGCTTTCATCTTGACTGGCAACTCTACCAAATCTCTCACTTGGTTCTCTTTTGAAGAATTCATGCCATGCTCCCACTATTTCCTACATTCTACCTGCATTACCTCTTCACGTCTTCCTAGTTCTTGACCATCGGTGAGTAACAAGTAGTATCAAGAAGGTGAACAATGAATATGAGGCTTACTTACCCTTTTAGTCCTCCACATGGGCATTTGAGACTCCTTGATAGCTTGCTGTCTGCCCAACATCCATTCCAGTGACCGATCTCGGCCATCTCCCAGTCTGCACCCAACCAACATCGATTCCCTACGATTGACCCTGACTGCCGACGTTAGTTCCCCTGACTGACGTCAGTCTCCACCTGCCCGACACCATCGACTCTACTGATCTGCATATGATTGACGTTGGTACCTGTCTGTTTGATGTTGATTTCCCATGACCGATGTCGGTAATTGTGTTTTCCTGTGAGTGATGACTTTTTACCCATGAGCTCACCTTGGATTGAAACCCTGTCCAAATTAATACAGCCTTACTCAGAATAATTCAGTCCCCTCAGTTGATCTTTGTCTGTCATCTCCTCCATGAACACCAAGGCTTTCCAGTTCTTGAGTTTGTCAAAGATATATGTCTTCTGCTTAAGAACATGCATTCCCTTCTTACATATGTGACCAAGCCTACAAAGCCACATCTCTACAACAGAAGGTGAATCAGTAATATAAGTAGATAGATAAAGGATACTTACTTTCTTACCACCATCTAATTCAAGTGCATCCACTGTGAGAGTTACTGTGCATGTCTCATCACCCAAATTTCCTGAATAAATTAGAATCATCTCCAAGACTGGTACCTACATGACCTCATTCAACACCCGTGTGTTACATGTCTGCAATTTCAGCTTTACGTCCCCTTTGCCAACCATGTGACAAGGCTCACCAACCCCTAAATCAATCTCTCCAAAGTCCCCCTGGACATACTCATGAAAAGATGCTCTATTTCGGGCTACATGGAAAGAGGCAACAGAATCTATAGACCAAGATTCTACTTTATCCAGAGCATCTTGTGCAACAACACCTGCAACATCTGCTTCTTCATTTCCTTCATGCTGACCTTCTACCAACTAGCAATCTTTCTTTACCTGCTCTTTCGTTCTATCAATCAGTAATTGACCATTCGTGCTATTCAGTTTCTCCATTCGTAGCTTACTTTCTTCTACCATTGTTATACTCCCACTCAATCTGAAACCTTTGAGAGTGACCTGTAATCAACAAACACTAACCAGATCTGAAACCCCATATTAGTGAACCCAAGCTCTGATACCAACTTGTCAAGATTGGTACCAACCTAGTCAACCTGGCTCTGATACAAATTGTCAGGATCTACTGCCCACTAAGGGCACACTTGATTACCTTTGTATTATCAACTAAACATGGAATTTAACCAGAATGAATAAGTAACTAGAAAATTTAGAAACAACACAGAATGTGAGAGACAATACCCAATTGTATTAATACTTATCCAGAAGGAAATACAATAAAGAAGATGCCACACTTCTTCTTCCCACACCTTTAGAGCTCCCAGACTTCTAAGGCTCACTAGTAATTCTCCTTCAACAGTTCACTCTCTCAATTATGGTCACAACAATCAACTCAAACACAGAGTTGTTGTTCACCTCCACTAGTCAGTAACAACGCTGCTAGTACACCAAATACACAACCGTACTCCAAGTAGATCTCCCTGCTCTTGCAACAATCTAAAAATCACCAAACCTTACTTACCATGTAAATGTCTCTACACCCTGAAGAACCCTTGTCCTTGCCTCACCAAGTCCTTATGATTCTTCAACCAGTACCCCGGTGGATCTTCTATCAGAACTTTGCACAACCTGCAACTCTACCTGATCATACACACTCAGCACCCCTTTGGAACTAGGAGGAGCTACTCTTCCTCTCTCTACAAACATAATGGCTATCTAGCACACCTTACAATACATCCCATGAGTCTATTATATAGATCTCATGCATACAATAATTAGACCCTAATTACAATAATTAGACACGCAACTCAAGACCAAAAATAGTCTTTTACATGCAAACAACTGGTTCGTTAAACTAGCAATTCGTCAACTCGCAGTTCTGGAACCACATAGGTGACCAACATCGGTCCTATCTATCTGGAGGTGATTGACATCGGCCGATCGCTGATCGATGTTGGCAGCTTCCTGTCCACTCCTGACTGACGTCGGTTGTCCTGACCGATGTCGGTTACTATGACACTTCAGCAACTCCTCCTGTTCGCATCCTAGTGAAGCTTTTAGCTCCACAACCTAACCAAAGGGCATGATCAAGAACCCATAGTGGCCATCATGCATCTAAAAATGTATCTTGAGGATATCATCCTCATGAAGCTGGATCTAGTGATATCTATAGTGGAGATCCAACATGGAGAAATGGTGAGCACCATGAAGCTCATCAAGAAGTTCATCAATAATAGGGATCGTGAACTTATCCTTGAATATGAGGTGATTAAGTGCATGAAAATCAATGTAGAGGCACCATGACCCATCTTTTTTTCCAGACAAGGAGAACAGGGGAAGAATATGGGCTAGTACTAGATTGAATAAAGATTTGTTGCAGTAAGTCTCGAATGAGCATCTTGATCTTGGTCTTTTGCTAAAATGGGTAGTGATAAGGCTAGATGTTGGGAGGAATGCTTCATGTAAAGATCCAAATAAGGTGTTCCTCTAGTCATGAAAGTGGCCATCCCACTACTTTGGCAAAGACACATGTGTACCTCTAGAAAATGGATTAGAGGTCAGAAAGAGTAGTGGAGACTATTGAGGGTTGCATTTGAATGGAATGGAGCTGGGTAATGACACCATGTGAATTCTTCTTAAGAAGCTTTTCCATGTGATGTGAACTTATGATGCTGAGAGATCTAGGTTGTAAGCCTTTCAATGTGTGTTTTTGCCTATTATCTAAAAACTACATCCAATGTTTAGAAAAATCCCATAAGATGGGTCTAAGTGTGCATAACCACAAGGCTCCCAAAACAACTTCACATCCACCTAAGGGAAAGGAAAACATGTTGGAGTATAAGGTATAATCTCAAATAGAGATACGTACATTGTGACACTTCCCTTTGGAAGGTAATGTGCCCCCCATTGGAAATCATGAGTTCAAAGTTGGAATAAGGATGGATAAAACAATCATCCTGTTTGGCGATTTGAGGGTCAATAAAGTTATGAGTGCTACTCAAATCAATGAGTATTTTGAGAAGGAGCTTTTTGAAATAACCACTGACCCACATGGTTTGTGGGGTAATGACTCCTGCTAAGGCATGGAGAGAGATATCTAGTTGGTCTTCTTGAGAAGTATGTTCCACAATTAGCTGAGCTTCTTTTGGATCATCTATTGTATCCTGAACATCTTCCCAATCTTCAGTTTAAGGTGGAGAGTTCACATCCAAAAGGTAGAGATTTGGCTTGACACATTGATGTCCTTGAGTGAATTTATCATTACAGTTATAACATAGTCTTTTTTCTCTATGGGCTTGCATCTCTGCTTTAGTCAAACACTTCATAGTAGTGGTTCTGGGGGATGACGTTATTTGATATCATTATGGCACTATATTTTTGAATGAAACAAAATTAGATTTGAATCATTGTTGAGCTACGATCTTGTCCTCTACCAACTTAGCCAATCCTAAGACATCTAACATCATATTGGGTTGGAACATTTTAACCTCATATCAAATTGCATCCTATATTCCACTAATAAAGCAACTCTTGAAGAATTCATCATACAATCTCTCTATATGATTGGCAAGTTTCTTAAATTTAGTTTGATAATCTAGCACTATTCCTATTTGGTAAAGTTTAGTGAGTGCTCTAGTGAAGTCATCAAAATCAATAGGGATAAACCGTTGCAAAATGAGGGTGTAAAAATTGGTCCATATGGGCTCATCATGAGCCTAGGTATACCAACGATACCATTGAAGGGATTCAAGTTCTAAATGAAAAGATGAAAGCAGAACCTTGTTGGCATCAAAATTATTATGCAAACTAAAATATTATTCTCCTTGATAGATCCATCTAGTTGGATTTGCACCATTGAATTGAGGAAAATTAAGCTTCAACCCATGATAATTATTGGAATAAGAAAACTTAGTATCTGAAGAAGACTCTAGATGTCATTTGTTGTTCATGGTGGTATGTTGAACACTGAGGCCAAGAATTTTTTCATCAAGATCTTTGATTTGGGTATTGAGGGTGACAATTTCAACCTCCATGATTTTTGCTCCTATTCAAGTTAGTACCACACACACACACACACACACACACACACACACACACACACACACACATGTATATATATGTGTGTATATATCTGTGTGTGTGTGTGTGTGTGTGTGTCTACATATATATATATATATATATATATATATATATATATATATATATATATATATATATATATATATGGATAGGAAAACTTGAGCTAAGACACGTTTTGTAAGGAAGGTTTTGAATTTGGGAGAAAACAGAAGGGGTAAAGGGGCTTTTAATAAAAAAAATTCATAGTGGAAGTATGATTGATGAAGGCAAGGGCAATTTTAGGAGTGAAAATGGAAAAACCAAAAAATTGGTCAAAGAGGGAGAAAGGAGTAGAACGAGATGATGAACACAGTGGAAAATTTTCAAGGCAAAATGGACAATAATATAAATTATGACAAAACCCGAAAAAAGGGAAATTTGAGATTTGTGAGAATTTGGAGTAGAATTGGGATATGTGACCTCAAGAAATAAAATGTAGGGAATAGAATTTTAGGTGTCCTGGTAAATTTTAAAGATAAACAAGGCTACATATGGAGAGATATTACGAAAAAAATGATTTTTTTTAATTGCAAATATGCTATGATGAGTTTCTGATACTCTGCTAGTAATATTATGAAACTAATAGAAATGGACCCCAAGTTTCAATGGTTGCCTACAGGTTTAAATATATCACTCTAGCCACCAATGTCGTTTAAGCGAGTATCACTCTCTAAAAGTTTTTTGGTCATAGATTTATCTCTCAGCAATAACTCTTGGTTTTCCTCATAGATGGGAACTACTCAATCAAGTAGGGGTCAGTAGGGGTCATTGCCCATTTCATTAGTAGGTCTTCTCAATGGACCAACTACTTTGGGATTTTGTGGTACTCCTCAAAATGAGTTGGAGATGGATTTGGAAATGGAGAGGAAACAAAATGGGTGATTGTTTGAGGAGAATGGGAGATAGGAGGTAGGGGTTTGACTTATGTGGGCATAGGGACTTTACTAGTACAGACTGACGAGCTGGACCCCACTATGGGTCGGTAAACATTGCTTGGGGTTTGGCATTTCCAAAGGTTGCATTATTCTTCATATTTGATATTGTCAACCACTCATTAGAATTCCCAATCTTGGGTTTTTAATCAAACCCACTTTTTTTCTTGAGTAATATGAGTGGGGACCATTAAAGTTCATTTTCTATTCATATGGTTTGAAGCTTGGCACTACAAACAAGTGTTCAAGAGGTTCATATAAAGCCACATGCTATATGAAATGATTGTTACCTACTTCAATCTCAATGTCCTCCTTGAGGTCTTTGACAAGGTATATTTCCACATAGGCCCTTCTTTGAGGACATGATCTATAGAACTTTTGTTGTTCATTGCAGATAAAGGGGCCTAGAGGCTTGATAAGTTGGTCAATAAATTTTCACAAAAGAAGACGTAAGCTTGAAAAATCTACCCAAATTGGGATTTTATGTTTAGCCTGTTCTAAGACTTGAAAGTCTTGAGTCCAATGGGAGAAAACAACTAGAGTGTTGCGAATAAAGTAGAGGTAATTGTTAACAATAAGTTTGCAATGATCAGGGTTTGGGAAACAAAATAGGAAGAAACCCTTAGTGAGGTTTTGAACCCATTCCAGTTTCACCCCATGGCCTTGCCAATAGTTTTGTACCGACTGGTTTAATATGCTCTCTAGAGGGATTTGACCCATACAATAATCAAACAAAATAAAACTTTTGAAATAATTACAGGTTATATCAATCTCCGATAAATCCATAACTAGATCTAGTAAAAGAGTATCCGGGTCCAAGTCAATACTTCATGGTAGACCTTTGAGACAAACTTTCGAACTTATTTTGGTATCATTACTTCTCAAGCTCCCACCGACTATCCTTGCATCAAATGATGCAGAAATGGTGACTACATATATTTAATAAAGAGAAAGCAGCACCACCCAAAAGACAGAAGGCTACCCTGATTCAACACAATAAATATATTGTCCAAATAAAATTATTACTACCTAAATCATATACAAATCAACAATATAATGAATGGGGAAGAAACCCTAAAATCTTACATACATTTAATACTTCGTATGACTCTATCTTTACCCCTTACTTCACAAATGGGTTTTCAATAAAACTCAGTATTAACCCTTTAAAAGTAAGGACCCCTATTAAAACAATTAACCAGCCAAAAATACTTGAATGAAGTCCGTACACATTTGAGGGGCTCATAAAAGAATTTCATGTGACGAGGAAACAAGTAGAAGTGAAAGACTTGATGGAACTTCCCGTCTTAGTCACACCACAAGAAAAGCATCAAAATCATAATCTAATGCGGAATGCCGCAGTGTGCGCACGATAAAGAATGTCCACCAACATCAAATTATATTGTATCCATGGTGTCAGAAGAAAATCATTCAACAGAAGAAAAGCACTCAGCGTACTGACATACACAGAGATGCTCTATCATATGTGGTTTATCTCGATGTCCTCTTGGGAATATTATTTTTCCACCACTAAAAATATGTCAAAGGCAAGCCTGGCACTAGTTATGGATGATGTCAGGAATTGAAAGACTCAAGTTTAATACTCATTTATACCTTAAAAGCGATAAATAACCTTTTTATAACAATGGCAAACACCGCCAATAACATGAGTTTAAGCTCCTCCTCACAATATAATCCATGAATACGTATAAAAGTCAGTTTGGGGCTAGGAAGGTATGTAATACAATTGAAGCAAGGTTTTGAATGGTTGAATATTAATGAGAAATAGCACGTCTTTAGATTCAATATGGCATTCACAAGTTTTGTATATCTGTTTTGGGGTATCTGCCATGCTTTTGCTATTAATCTTTGCTTTGCTGGGTTTTAAATGTTCTGAGTACTGGAAGAAGTCTGGTGATGATGATTCTTTTAGTAGTGAATCATTTGATGATGTCGAGAAGGAGGAGTTGAGATATTATAATGATGATGACAACAAGGAACAGATGGCCGTGGTTATTATGCCTGGGGAGGAACAGCCTACTTTTATTGCCAAATCGGTAGTTTAGTATTAGTGAAGATATTGCATAACTATAGTCAAGTAGTTAAGTGGGGTGTTTTTTTTGGGGGTCGAGGGGCGGAAGGGTAAGGGGTGAGGTCAGCTATAGAAAGCATAAATGCCTTACATTTTTTCGTTGATAGAGTGCTTTCTTACTACTTGAGCTTAAATATTTGTAATGAGTTTTCTTTTTGGGTGGGGGGACGAGGAAAGGAGTTTAAAGGGTAAGGTCAGTTGTAAAAAATATAAATATCTTAATTTTTTTCGTTGATAAAATGTTTTCCCAGTGATTAAAGCTTAATATTGATGATAGAGTTTTTTTAAGGGAGAAGAGGGAGTCTAAGGAGTGAGGCCAGCTGTAGAAAGTATACCTGCATTAATTATTTTGGTTGATAACGTGCTTTCTTCATGTTTGAGCCCTAACATGGATAATAAGTTATGTTTCTTCTTGGAAATTTTACAAGCCAATAAACGATTTGAAACAGACTTCAAGAAGCCTTTATCTGTTTCTCATATTTTAATCCCTGCAAGACGTTCAAAAGGAGATTTTTCTTTGTATTTTACTCGAGTTATATTTATGCACCATTGTCAGTCGATAATGTAAACTGCCTATTTAAAAATTTAAATATACCACTAATGATGATGGCTGCACGGTTTTCATTTACACCAGATCTTATTTTAATATTTGAATTAAGAGAACTCACTGACGAGACAAGTTGAGGTCTCAATAATTATCATTTTCAAGCTCCTGATTTGATAGCAATAATTTTTTCTACGACCATGATATCATTGGTAAGAAATTGTTATATTAAAATGGGACTCTTTTTCTTTTTTTTGGGATGAGGTAAAATACAGTGTTTTGAAAGCTCATGAGCTTTTTACACAAAGGTCATAAGGGAAAGCTAATGCCATAGCTAGGAGGGGTAAAGAATGGCCTTAACAGAGATTAAATCCGTTAACGGGAAACTCTTTAAGGTCAATCGACAGCAGGAAAAAACAGCAAAATTAACCGTAAAAAGAGGCCAACCTTCTTCCTCAGCGGCAAAACATGCTTTCCATAATATTAATTTTCAAGATTTACGGAGTTATATAATTTTATATAAACAAATTTTTCATGATTTTTTAAAATATTTATAAATATATTGATTGATAAAGAGACCAGTAATAATCAATTCTTGTCCATTGTAATGCCTTAATATTATAAGGAATTTCGTTGAATTCTGAATTTCAAATGAATTTTACTAAAATAAATATTTCTCAAGTTTTATTATCCATATATCATATATGGACAATATTAAAAAACACTTAAAAAGTATAAAATAAATATTATAATAATAATAATAATAATATTTATTTAAAAAAGGAATTATTAAAATAAATTAATAGTAATAAATTAATTTTTTAGAAAATTAACTATTTAAATTATCTTTTATTTTGTTGTTGTGATTTGTTTTTAGGTGGGGTTTAGTTGTTTATGATGCTTCTATTTTCGGTTCTTAAATTTTGCTTAATATGACTGCATGATGCATACCACCTTTATTTTTTTGTCACACACACACACACACACACACACACACACACACATGTACATACGTGTGTGTGTGTGTGTGTGTGTGTGTACATATATACATATATACACTTTATTCCATTATTTTCATACTTTCCAACATGATTTAGTGTTATTTTACTTGTTTTAATTTGGTACCAATCTTTTGCTTGGTTTAATTTTTTATTTTTTTTTTGGTTTACCACTCTTTGGTTTTCTATACTTAGTAATTATCTTGTTATTACACATTTATAAACATGAAATAGTGTGTAGTACATTTTTAATTGATTATATTTTACCACATCTTTTTTGTCTATTTTTTTAACCATGCATGTGTCCTACATAATGTATAATGTTAGAAAAAAAAAACCACAACTCATATTTTTATCATAGTATATACAACAAAAAGATAAATACATGTGTTAGAAATAAATATATCCAAGCATGCATAACCATAACCATAATGAAAACACATGAAATCAACATTCAACTACCAAAATCTCACACACACACACACACACACACACACACACACACACACACACACACACACACACACATATCTATGTGTGTGCGCGTGCGTGTGTACACACACACACACACACACACACACACACACACACACACACACACACACACACATATCTTGATTCTTTGCTAAGCTAAACATTTGACTATTTATAGATGATTATGGTAGACACACACACACATACATACATACATACATACATACATACATACATACATATATATATCATGTTACATCCTGATTATTTGCTAACTATTTGACTATTTATAGATGATTATGGAAGACATGTGATGTTGACTATATTTTTTAAATAATCTTGAGATTATTATATTTTAGGATATTAGTATACTATTTAATTAGAAGATAATTTATGATTTTCTTAGCATGAGTTTATTTATGTATACGTTTTCATTTTTAATAATATTAATGAATTGTTATAATTACATGTTGATTATAATTATCATCTGATATAGCCTAACTACCTATGTGTTGTGAGGTGGATGCAGGATAATTCTTCCCTCGAATGTGTCTAAGGGAGAGCATCATTAGAGAGGGTGGTGTAGATGGAGACATCGATGGTCGATAGAGTGCTAGTGAAAGCATGCACACACTTGATACTTAGTCATGTTAGAATGCATTTAAAAATGATTGTTTAAATTGATTATTTCTATGGTTGCTTAAGTATGTATGCAATTGGAATAAGAGTCCCTTATGTGGTTAGCCTAATAAGTCAATTTTATTTTAGAGGAAAAAATTAATTAAATTAAAATTAAAATTTGAGTTATTATTTATTATTTTATTATTTTTCCTCTAAATTACAAAAATATGATTTAATTCTAAAATGGATAAATATGAAAATAGAATTGCATAATTAAAATGAAAGGGAATTGTTTTGCTTTGAAAATATTAAAAATAGAAAAATAATGGAAAAACAAGAAAAGAATCGAAATAGCTTAAAATAAATAAAAACAAAAGGATGGGAGGGAAAATTGGTATATTTTTCTCTATTTAAGAAATGACATGAAACAAATTTGACATAGCTTGGGCATTGGAAAGGAGAGGAGGAGGAATGAAGCATGAAAATAAGGAGACACAAAGAATCAATCAGTAAATTTAATAGTAAGGGGTGTACTTAAAATTCATTGTTTGTCGATGTGAGTGGAATCTTGAATATTAACATAGAAATTATTATAAAAAAATTTAGTTAAGGAAATTATAGGAAATACCCACTAAATTAGCAATTCCCTATCCTTTCAAAAATCTCTATACAATTATTCTATGGGAATATATGGAACATATATCTAGCAAATGATTAACAATTACATACTTAATCTTGTAGTTTGACATCAATAAAAAACATCGGTTTAGAAAGAAATAATAAATGTATGATTGAATCTATATATCCTCCTTAATGATAAATCAAATTTTTGCTTGAACATTAATTATTTTACCTCATATTTTTTTAATTTGGTTTGAGCTTGGGCTGCCAGACCACCTAACAAAAAAATTTAGTTAATAATATAGTGAACATATTAATATTTCTTAGGAATAGACATGGGTTTGGTTATAAGGTAGAGTATCTGTCAAAAATCCAATTGTATGGAATCAAGGTTGAGATAGTGTGTACAATTGTTTAGAACCTATTTTATTTTGTAAATGTGCCAAGGTTTTTATAACCATCATGGAAATTATGAATGAGTCAAACCCTTTTAGAATGGTAAGACATCAAACACTTTCTTTCAAAACATAATAGGAATATATAGGCAACAAGAGAAAATTTGAGTATAAATATCTTCATCAAAACACAACTAATCGCAACATATTTTTCTTAAATGACCAAATGAATATAGTTGGTGAGGCATTGAATCTTTTAAATCTTCAAATCTATTCAAAAGGGATATTTGGTATCAACCCATTCTAATGATCTTAGGCAACTAAAATATATTAAATGTGTCAGGTGTTGAACTTAGTAGAGTTTGTATAATTTTTGTGAAAGTGTCAACCCCTTATTATTTTGCCTATATTTTATGACTACTTAATTACCTTTTGAGTTGTGGTAAAAGTATAAGGTGTCAGAATATTTATATTACCTTTCTGTAGTAGCCTTTTTGTCCAATAGCATTAGCATTGTTTCCATATCAAGTTTTATTCTTTTCTTTAACTCAGCCCAAGAGCAACACCACCACCATTCTTTTTATCCACCTATTTCAACTCAAGAAAAATGCATTCCATTTTAGTCAAGGACTTCAATAGAATCAAAAATCCCTTTTGTGCTTTCAACAGACTACAATTATATATTTACACACACACACACACACACACACACACACACACACACACACACACACACACACACACACACACACACACACACACACTATGGTCGTGGTTACTTTTCAGAGTGTGAGTCACTTCATGTCTATTTCCTACCTTTAATAACTATATCGTGAAATTGACTTTCTTTGATTCATAATGAGTTTAATTGTACTTTGGCTAGTGCATATTTGATTTTGTGTTATTATGAATTGATGGGAAGGGTAGAGGGAGATCCACACTTGGTTAGTATTATTTTTATTTTATAATTGGAACAAATAATTATGACCAATAAAATATATTAAGAATAAACTATTGCATTACATGTATGATAAGCCTGCTTAGAATTTTATATGCCTGAGTCTAATTTGCAAGCAACAACTTTTGTAGTGATGTCATGTAATTTGAATAAACCAAATAATCTGAATATTTATGGTGTCATTTAGGGAATTAGTTTGGCTATATTTGATATAAAATAGGGGTCAACAACTCTATTTTAGCCATTAAGTAACCATTGTTTATATATTACTCTGAAGTGTTAATAAATGGGTTGGAAATGATTAGTATTACATCTTTTATATATTATAACAAAATTTAGAAACCATGGTATATCTACCATGTTGGTAATATTGAGAATCCATAATAGATTCAATGGGCATAATATCAAGATATTTACCAAATATCTATGCTAATGATTAATAACTCTTAAGAATATAGATATTTGTTTGCTTATTCAAGAGATTTCATAATGTAAGGAGGTATAATCGAGGGTTTAACAAGAATTATGCTAAGATCATGTAACGAGTTCTTAAGCTATATTGATAGTGGATTTTGATATTGAGAATACCTCTATTTTTGAAAATGTCCATATTAGTTAAGTTGATGAGTAAAAGAACTATATTCTATTTTGTATCAAATAAATTAGTGAGATATGAATAAAATCATAGATTTGATTATATATATATATATATATATATATATATATATATATATATATATATATATATATATATATATATATATATATATATATATAGTTAACCGTAGTTATATGATGACCATGCCTAAGGATGGATGTACATAGGCATGGAGATATGTGGATAAATATGGTTACAATGAAATTATTTAATAGGAATAAATAAATATAACATATGTATAAACTTTGGGATGCATGTCTATAGTATAGGCTCAACTATTTAACTAGTTACATATTTATGGATATTAACTCAATGTTTTTAATATGGGTATAAATGAGTCTAATAGGTATAAGTGTTTTTTTGGTTATAGTCCCTTGGGTGGAGTATTAACTGAATAAACAAGGATTACATAAATGACTTAGTAATTGTTTGTTTATACATCTCTAATGTCACACCAATGCTAGTCTAGATTTCTTAGTTAATATTCTTGGGAGGAATATTAGTAAAAATTGAAATAAATAGCATAATATTAGAATATCTTCATGTGGAGCACGTTAGGATGTGCAGGTGCTCGTACGTGGATATTCTACAAGAAGCTCTTCAAATGAGTGGAGTAAGTCATTAAATTACCTAAGAATCAAGAAGCTATAACTCTTGGATTAGTCTCCTAAATGATAATGAGTTAATAAGATAACTAGTTTATCTAACTCACTTTTATTAATATGAATGACTATTAGCCTTATGTATTTAGTATGGGAAACATGTGCGTATTACATACTATAAGTGTGTTATTATAAGTATTTTTTATACTTAATGTATAGTGGTGCATTATGATGCATGTTACTGGTATGCAAAATACCCAAGTGGTGTCACCATTTATTGTATGTTTATTACTATGATTTGATTAAATCTTGTTAATCATATGTTTGAATTATGTGTTATTATGTAGTTAGGAACCTATCATAGTATGGGATATCATAGTGAACTACAGTATAAAAATATAATGTATCTAGGTGGTACTTACTATAGTTATTATATCTAACTCACATTTTTCTATATACATATTAGTATTTACTACGGATAACAAGTGTTCTTAAAGTTGGTAGGTTCGTGTGTGTGTGCATGCAAACTCTAAGAATTTAAAAAATGTTATGTTAAATGTTATAGTGTTATGTGGAACAATGACTTTCTATGATATGTATAGTTACTCATATAACACCTTTATTTCCATGTATTTTTAGGATACATTTAAGGATTGATTGTATAAAACTGGTGGTCAAGTCTTAGAACACTAGTTTATGGTAATATGGGTTGCCATAGGGTTTAGATAACTAGAAACCAATTATATTTTTGTTTTATATAGTTAAATTTTATGTTTACCTAGTTGGTATATTTGTAATCATTACTTCTAGTATGGGATAAAAAATAATGAAAGATTCATGCATATGTTGGACAGACTTAATGTATGTTATTATTACTCCTATGTATAGAGTGTCATGTGATGTATATGATAATAGGATGTAAATTGATGAATATTTTGGCTGAATTGTATTTGACCCATCTACTTTTCTAATGTGGAGTAAGGAGTGAGAAGGACTTCACTAGCTTATTAGCATTGCAATGCTAGGTGAAGGCAGTCTGATCAAGTGGTGTGTATGAAATTGATTGATCTAGATCATTATTATTTATTATTTGTAAAGCTTTAGGACAAAGTATGTTTATTGAGGAATTATTATTTCATGAGTATGTTTTAAATGTTAGTGTTATATCTTGCAATAGAATAAATTTCTATGATACACTGCATGTTTAGTTTAGAATCATACAGCACATGGGCACTTGCTAGTCTCTTTGGATTCTCACACCGTCACTATCTACTCATCCATGAAGGGAGGGATATTATTTTATGAGATTAGTGTGAGGGATTGGTGGTCCATCATTCTTGTGGTAAATCACTCAGAGGATGCTCTCCCTCTCCACAATAGTACTACTATTGAGATGACACTTGAGATTTCCACAGATACTAGAGAGTCTAGGGAAATGATGCTTTGAGGAGCCAATTATCTAAATTATGTACATTGTATTGGATTAAATAGTATTATTGGGTATTGACATGAAGAATTATAATTACTTATTATTTTATATTGGTATTAGGGATTGTAGAGTTGCATCAGTCATGGATGAGTTGTTGTATTACTTTCTATATTAATTTTATGTAGCATCTTCATGATGTTAGAGATTTGTGATGTAATGTGTGTACTTACTATTATCACTTGAATATATATTTGATCTCTCTTTAGATTCTCGGGTGTAATATATTTATGGCATATATGTTTAATAAAAAAAATCATGTACTTATATGTCTACCCTAGTAGGGTTGTTACATGTGGTATTAGAGATATGGCTCAAAATCTAGGACCTAATGAGTCCATTAGCATTTTCATGTCTTTTGTTCATCATTGTGAACCTATTGTTGTGAAGTAATTCACTAGAATTTGGACTTGTGGTCTCTCAATGTGAAACCATGTTACACCATGATTGAATTTTGTGACTTTTGTAAAAAGTGTGTAGGACATTGGGTGGTTACACTTTAGAGCTCTTATACCCATTTGAGTTGTCAAGGAGATTAGTTTATCAAGTATCCCATTGGTGATGGTTATATTTGAGGTTTGGGTAGATGAGTATATATCATAGTTCATGAGTTATGAACAAAATCTTTCTACCATAGTTTTATCACTTAGATTGGACATCTCGAGTATGATTGTGACCCTCTTGATTATTATTAAGCTCAAGATTTTCTCACAAATTTATATGATTTATTTTTTTTGTCTTATTTGTTGAACCCAAGAGTGGGAAATCTCAATAGACCATTTTTATTTTATTACCATCTAGGGTAGTGGAAATATTCTTAGTAGTCTGTAATTGTATTATTTGATAATTCTATTGTGCTAAGAGGTTGTTTATGGAAATTACACTCTTAATAAGAAGTGTCATCTATTCGAGTTAGCATAAAGATGAATTATTTATATTATCTTATCACTTTTTAAATTATTTTGATGTCGTTGAAGGGATTCTTATATGTATAATGTTGATTTACTATTCTCTCAAACGAGAATTATTTCTGAATGTTGTTTGACTATACTCCTATGGAATTTATGGCATAATGTTTTCTACTCTTGGTGAGACATAGGTTTTAAGTTTGGATGGATGGACACATATTTATTATGGAATATATCCCATCTAAATTATGGAAGCGGATTGAGATACCATACATACAAGATTGGGTAAGTAGGTAGTGTTTGGGCAACATTGAGTTGTGGTATTGTCTTTTACATTGGGAGGGTAAATAGGAATGTTTGAGATGATAGATTTATAATATTCAATTTTGACTCCTTTAGATTCACTATTTTATTTAACTTATGATTTTAAGATCACGTAAGATGGAAAACCTAGATTTATATATATTAAATATTTTACTAAAAATTATAAGTTGATTATAAATAGTATAATTTTAAGCACTTATGATTATATTGACATTTGCTCACTTTTTGTTGAAATCATGTTGTTTTAAAGATATATTTTTATAACTCTTTCTAGAAGAGAGTAGGGTATAGGAGGTGTAGAACATCTTGTCAATATAGAGGTTGGAATAACATTTTAAACTATTGTGTACTAGTTGAACAAGTAAGGATATATTCTTATGTTTATTCCCCTACAAGGCTGAAAGAACGGTGTGATTCTTGGCTGATGTATGTTATGATAATATAACATTATTTCTTCTTAATCATAAGCATAATAGAATAAGTTAAGCCATGAAATGTGATACCTAGTTATGGGTGTCTAGTAGTAATTTAATGTAATTGTGGATTGATTATATGATTTGTTTTGTATATATAAGAATACACCTAGAAACATTTAACATATAGCTTTGTTTTCAATGATTTGATAGCATAAAATTTTGATTCTTTGAAATTAATTATGCACATTTTAAGATCAATAGGTCATGCAGACATAAGGGAAGAGTGGTGAATTTTGAACATGAGTTCTAAGTGATAGGATGATATCTTACTTAGCCTCACATTAACTCAAATTGTGATACCAAGTTGGATCAATAGGCAAACTTATCAAATCTAGGATTTGATAGGTAGAACTTATCAAAGTCAAATGCATGACCATACACATGTATATGGTGGACAAAGATTCCATATGGATGAGTATTCCATGATTTTTGTATACTTTATATTTACCATTACTATTCATCATCATACATGTTAGGAGCTTCGTGGAGTAGTGATAATATTGACATGTTATACTTATCTAAAACTACGTGGAGTAGTGATAGAATTAACATATACACATTATTCTACTAGATTTTCTAATTACTTTTCTCCAAGATGAGAAAAAAACTCTCTAAAATAGAGAAATGTATTGAGGGTTGGAAGATTTTTGTGAAACTCTCCTTAGTCATTTACATTGACTTGTATGATGATTTTATGTGTTTTGAGGACTCAGTGAAATTTAGTTAAGATATGTGGGACCCTTCAAGGTGATAGAAGTGGTTAGTCTTATATTATATACTCATGTCTAGATGATTCTAGACCCCAAGGTGGTCATGACATAATTAGTTAGAGGAAGTAATAATCGTAAACCTTGTTTTCATAAAAGGAAATATCATTGAGTAGGGTCTTGTGGGACCAATACTTTGAAAATAATATAACTTGTAGGAACTATAGTGAGTTTCATGGGTAATTTTCTATTTATTTGCTTAGTTGGATATTATATATCATATTACTACTTTGCTAAGAAATATTATTAATAAAGAACTTATCATTGAAAAATAGTCATCTGTGATGATAATAGCTTTAGGGGGGAAGGATGTTACATCTCAATTCATCACTAAGCTAGCTATTTGACTATTTATAGATGATTATGGTAAATACACATGATGTTGACTATATTTTACAAATAATCTTGAGATTTTGTTATTTCAGGATACTAGTATGTTGTTTAATTAGATGATAATTCATGATTTTCTTAGCATGGGTTGGTTTATATATGCATTTTCATTTTCAAGCATATTAATTAATTATTATAATTATGTATTACTGATTATGATTATCATATGATTTAGCTTAACTACCTATGTGTTGTGAGGTAGACATAGGTGAATTCTTCCCTTGAACATGTTGGAAGGAGAGCATCATCAGAGATGGTGGTGTAGATGGAGACATCATTTATTGACAGAGTGCTAGTTAAACCCTACACACACTACAATACTTAGTCATGTTACAATGCACTTAAAAATGATTGTTTAAATTACTTATTTCTATGGTTGTTTAAGTATGTATGCAATAAGAATAAGAGTCCTTTGTGTGGTTAGCCTAATAAGTCAATATTATTTTAGAGGGAAAAATTAATTAGAGTAAAATTTAAATTTGAGTTTTTATTTATTATATTATTATTTTTTCTCTAAATTACTAAAATATGATTTAATGCTAAAATCGCTAAATATGAAAATAGAATTTCATAATTAAAATAAAAGGGAATGACATTGATCTAAAAACATTAAAAAAATAAAAATGAGGGAAAAATAAGAAAAGAATGAAAATAGCTTAAATTTAATTAAAAATAATAATAATAAAATAAAGAGAAAACTAAAAATAAAAGGATGGAAGAGAAAATTAGTATCTTTTGCTCTATTTAAGAAATGACATGAAAGAGATTTGACATAGCTTGGGCATTGGAAAAGAGATAAGGAGGAATGAAGTGTGGAAAGGAGACACAAAGAATCAATCAGTGAATCTAATAGTAAGGGATATACTTAAAATTCATTATGTATTGATGTGAGTCGATTCTTGAATATTAACATAAAAATTGTTATAAAATGGGTTGGTTAAGCAAATTATAGGAAAGACTAACTAAATGAGGAATACCCAATCCTTTTAAAAAGATCTGTATAATTATTCGATGAGAATATAAGGATCTTATAACCAGTAAAAAATTAATAGATAGATACTTAATCTTGTAGTTTGAAATCGGTAGAAAATCCTAGTTGGGAAAGAAATAATAAATCTATGATTGAAACTATATATCCTCCTTAATGATAAATCCAATTCTTGTTTGAAAATTAATTCTTTCGCCTCATATTTTTCTAATTCAGTTTGAGCTCAGGCTACCAGACCATCTAATAGAAAAAATTAATAATATAGCTAGTATATTAAAATTATTTAATAATAAACATGGGTTTGGTTATAAGGCAGACTATCTATCATAAATCTGGGTGTATGGCATCAAGGTTGTAATAGTGTATATAGTGTTTATAACCTATTTTCTTTTAAAATACATTGAGCTTGTTAGAACTATCTTACAAATTATGAGTCAAAACTTATTAAAATGGTAAGGCATCAAATGTTTTCTTTGAAAACACATCAGGAATATATAGGAATCAAGTTAAAATTTGGGTATAAATATCTTGATCAAAACACAACTAATCACAACATATTTTGCTTAAACATCGAAATAAATATAGTTGGTGAGGCATTGAA